>CM040239.1:39032505-39149027 GCA_022545495.1 Chrysanthemum lavandulifolium | reverse complement strand
GGAAATCAAGAGTGGACTTGCACACGCTATAGGAGCATAAAAGGTAGATCACGTCAGAAGATTGAGAGTTGAAGGTGGCACCACACGCTCGATCTCCCTTCCTCTTAATATATCAGTTGCAACCGAATTGAACCGCTATGAAAATATTTCCAAAGTACCTGATCATCCAAGTAACAGTTGTTAAAACAATTGTTATAACAGATTATTAAAACAAGCACAAGTATTAACATGTACACATAAGCTTGTTATCATTCAACAACTTTGAGTCATTACAACATTCTGAAGGTTGTTTGAGTCATTACAACATATCATTGAACATGTTTCAATCATGTACACATAATCAATATACTTCTCTAGAAGATAAATGCACCATACCTCTCTATTGGTAACTTTCATAGTGGATTTGCGGCTGGTCTTTTCTTCGACATGGTGACAGGCTGCAATTTAAGAGGTACGGTCATCGAATATATTAGAAATGATGAAAACTACCGTGACGGAGTATGTCTTACATGAGAGTAAAGCGGCGGTGGTTAGGTGTGTTGTTGCGGGAGGTGTGAGTGGAATCTCCCAAGCCTGTGAGTGCAAGTACCAAGCAAACAATAAACAAACTTGGAGACCTGCTCACATAAAGCGTGCACTGCCATAATCCGATTAAAAATATCTAAAGCATGTTACCTTCTTGCAGACAATTTCGTTCTAAAACTTTATACTTTTTTTGTACTTGTCATAAAAGATGTCTTATTACTTTCATATATTTTTCTCAAATGCTAATTTTTCTAACTAATAATCAGGTTTCATCAATATTTTATCCGTCACTTTTATATTTTCTTGTGCATATTAAACTACTGAAGTTTTGGTTGAAGTCTCAATGAATCTGAAAAATAGCTATTAAAAATAACATAATAACGGTCTTTGAAGTTAATTATGATATGTTTAGGCAAATCTTAAGTAATTAAACACGTATTTGAAGAATTATTTTACTGATTATTACAAATAAACGCGACTCGAGAAAAAATTAGCGAATCACTCGCATGTTGAAAGTGGGGCCCGTTATTTTCATGGTAAGAGTCGGCACTTGCATTGGTTGCATAGACGCACCTAGAATGACAACAATTACGAAATTAGTATATGGTAATCAAATTTAGTAGTCGTGATTCCGGATAAGTCATTACGCTACCTCAGTGACGCACCATTGGCGCCTATTATTTGTATGTGTCGTGCTAAAACCTGTTCCGGTTTGCATCGCGTCGCCTAAAATGATAACATCAATCATAAAATTAGTTTTAAAGATGTTTAACAGAATAATAGAATTATAGATTCATGGTACATCGATCGATTTATTGAAACCGCAACATGGCGTGTTTCGGTCCGAACGCCTCATTCGTTCCGCTACGTTGGTTCATTCAGTTTGAAATTGTATCTGCCTTAATACCATGAAAACTGCAGATTCAAGATTTGAAGTCATACACAATTATGGTTACAATTTTCACGCGACTAAAGCCGTATATGACGAAAAATAAAACGTTAGGGTAACCCAGTTACTTGATTCCCAAACAGCCCATATATATGCAGTTTATATAAGCAGTCCCAAACACCCCTCTTTATAAGCATTTTTTCAACAGAAAAAGCTTATAAGTGGGTTGTTTGAGATTGCTTATTGCAACTACTTATAACAAGTCGCTCGAATTGCTCATCACGCTCAATGATAGGCAAATGCAAAGAAACATACACTAGTGTTAAAGGAACTTGAAAACACTACTACAAGTATTGCGACCATTATCTATAATTCCAGCCGTTACATTACATATTTATATCAAGTATTGCAGAACCACTAGTCGAGAATGTAAACATTACTTGCTTCACAAATGGAATTAAAAACTGATGAGCTGAACTTGTTCCAAGCTTCCAATATAAAGACCCACATTCTGAAATTGCGAGTATGGTATATCCTGTCATTTACCATCCAATTAGTCAAGATGGGACTAAAAAAATATATTAGAGCCATAACAAGCTACGTTCTCCCCTAGTAAAGAGTCACTTGTAACAGCTATCATGATGAACAGAGCGTGGTAGAACACCAAATAAATGCAAAAAACGGTTGAATTAGTCCCGTCCACTTTTATTAAATCAAGTTCTTCCTAGTCAAACACTTAGGTACATTTACCCTTGTGACAAGTTGACAACTAGAACACATATTAGAAAGATTATTAATCTTCTGTAGCTTAGAATAAGCATTCCCTTCTTTCTTATGCTTCCCAACACCGAATTATCTATGTCCAAAAATGCGAAGAACGATCTTTCTAGCGAATGCGCATCCATATTACCAAACAAATTACTTATAACATGAGTGAAGTTCATAAGCAACAAGATAGGCATTTTATAATATATCAAATTACCCTTGTGAACACACTAATGAATCCCAATCACATGATGACATGACATGACTAATCATGCTTATACTTGCAAGAAGCAAAATACTAAATATACATCGGAACGATCCGAGGCTAGATAGTTTCATACTTTACAACAAATCAAATTAGTTTTAAGAAATAATCAATTCTTTTTCCTATGGTTATTTTGATAAGCCTAATGTACCCACTATAGTCACAAAATCAATCCACAAGTTGATAACTTTACCGCTCCTTTGACTTTGCTTGAAGTGAATTCAAATCATTCCCCATTAATGACATCACCTCCATTAAATAATCTACTCAATCATCCATATATCATAACATAATCAATTTTAACTCACAGAGCTTATAGAACCACAAAACAAATAATTAGTGTTATCCATCTAACACTAATTAGCCATTCAATCAATATAAGTGTCTTTAAAAGCCAGAAGATGGAATTCCCCCAAATTATGAACTACACTATTGCACAAGCCACCATTAAAGCACTATATAAGCATTAGAGCATTCATAACTTGTAATAAATGAGATTAACCATGAAATAATCATATATAAACCGATATTAACATACAATGAGAAACAAATCTGACCAAAATCAAGTCCCAATTTCGGGTCGGTACAAAGCCCTAGCTTCCATATTAAAAATAAATAAATTAAATTAAAAAATTGACTTGTGGGATCTGAACTACGCTATGATAACAATTGAATCACATAAAAGCGAAAAGATCAAGCTTAAACGACCTTGAATGGCGATTAGGGCTCAAACCGGTTTACAAAATATATATGCAACCACTCGCGACAACTTCGACTTCGATTACTGGTGGTGACGGTTTGGTGGCGGTGTGGTCGTGAGGAAGGCCGGGGACACAATGAAGGATAAGAAGAAGGAGGGTCAATTGAAGGTAGCGTGTGTGGATTGATTTGTTCTTGGGAATGAAAAGTTGAAATGTGAAAAGGAAATAAATCCGCCTATCTAAACTCACCGTGATTATTGAGTTTTACACGGTCTAAATTTGTATTTTTTAAATATTATTATCTGATTTTTAGGGAAAAGAATATTTCAAATATGAAAAGTGTTTTTATATTAGAATAAAATTTTAATGGTATTTTCTTATATAGAAATATATAAAACTATATATTTATATAAATTCGGTGTTTGATTGAAATAGCCAAAATCATGTCCAAACAAAAAACTGAATTTTTTGTTCGATTCGTTTATAACTTTGGTTATGTTTTGATCGGTTCAGTTCGGTTTGATTTATTCAATTATTACCCAAACAATGCACACTCCTAAGAAGAAGCGTCATGCATCATGTAAGTTTATAATGTCAAACTTTTATGTACCGCCATGCAACAACTCGATAAGTATATTTTATAACCTGTGCGACAGATAACTTTGTAAAGTTTGAAATCCACAAGCTCAAACTTATCGATGATATCAATGTCACAAATTGCTATCTAGCATGCGCTTTTACTTAATTTGAATCAGAATCACTATTTCTAATTAGAGTTAATTACATAAATGGTCACAGTGGTTTGGTCATTCTTTCACTTTCAGTCACTAAAGTTTTTTTTGACTGGTTCAGTTATTGTGGTTTGCATATGTTACGGATCCAGTCCATATCCGAATGAAATGACCAAAATGTCCTTGTCATCTTCTTTTTCAAATCTTTTGACAACTAAGTAACGACCGTTAGTCCTTTATACGTTTTCATTCGTATTTACACGTTTTCGTCCGTATTTACACGTTTTCGTCCGTTTGTACACGTTTTCGTCCGTATTTACACATTTTCATCCGTATTTACACGTTTTCGTCCGTATTTACACGTTTTAGTCGGTTTTTACACGTTTTCGTCCGTTTTACACTTTTTCATCCGTATTTACACGTTTTCGTCCGTTTTTACACGTTTTCGTCCGTTTATACACGTTTTCATCCGTATTTACATGTTTTCATCTGTATTTACACGTTTTCGTTCGTATTTACACGTTTTCGTCCATTTTTACACGTTTTCATCCGTATTTACACGTTTTCGTCTGTTTTTACATGTTTTATTCCGTTTTACGTTTTGTCCGTTTTACGCCGTCCGATTTTACATGCTTTCATCCGTTTTTACACATTTTCATCAGCATTTACACATTTTCATCCGTTTTTACATGTTTTCATATGTTTTTACACGTTTTCATCCGTATTTACATCTTTTCATCTGTTTTACACATTTCATCCGATTTTTATACGTTTTCATCCATTTTTACACGTTTTCATCTGTGTTTGCACGTGTATAAACGGATGAAAATGTATAAAAACAGACAAAACATGTGAAAATGACCGAAAACGTAAAAGCGATTTAAATTATGTATGAAGCGGACGAAACATGTAAATACGGATGAAAACGTAAAACGGACAAATGTAAACACGGAAGAAAACTCAGAAACCGGCGAGCGTGTAAAACGGACAAAAACGTAAAATGGAGGAAAACGTAAATACGGATGAAAACGTAAAAGAGATGTAACACGGATGAAAACATGTAATACGGATGAAAACATGTATAAATGGACGAAACGTAAATACGGATGAAAACATGTATAAGTGGACGAAAGCGTGTAAATATGGATGAAAACGTGTAAATACGGATGAAAACATGTATAAATGGACGAAAACGTGTAAATACGGACGAAAACGTGTAAAAACCAACAAAAATGTGTAAAAGCGGACGAAAATGTGTAAATACGGACGAAAACGTGTAGTTACGGATGAAAACATGTAAATACGAAAACGTGTAAAAACGGATGAAACGTATAAAAACGGACGAAAACGTGTAAAAACGGACGAAGACGTGTAAATAAGGATGGCGTGTAAAAGCGGACGAAAATGTAAATACGGATGGCGTGTAAAATGGGCGAAACATGTAATCTGACGAAAATGTGTAAACACGGATGAAAAGCGTAATACGGATGGCGTGTATAAACGGACGAAAACGTAAATACGGACGAAAACGTAAAACCGACGCGGCGTGTAAAACGGATTTAAAACGTAAATACGGAAAACGTGTAAAAGATAAGGACAATACAAATACAGATAACCCATACATAACTTCCAAAAGATTGAGACATATAACAATACAAAGGCAGATAACAAGTGTCCTATTATGGTGTATCAAGTTTTGATACCCAAGTATCAAGTGTCATACTAACTAATGTTTAAATAAAACTTTTGTAAATAAGCGTTCTAAAAAGCGATGTTTTATGACTCAAATAAAGGAGTGTTCTATTATGGCGTAGGATAATAAAACCACAACAAATAAGCGTACTATAAAGGTTAATGTTAAAAGACACGCTTGTCAAGGGTCCTGTTAATTTTTTTCAAATAAAACTTTTGCAATTAAGCGTTCATAAACCGAATAAGCGTTATAAAAGCGGATGTTTTACGACTCTAAAAGATGTGCCATATTGTGGTGTATCATAAACAAACCATTATGAATAAGCGTTCTATAAAGGTTAACGTTATAAGACGCTATTGTCAAGGGTCCTATTCACTTTTCTTATAAAAAAACGTTTGCGAATAAGTGTTCCATAAAACCGATGTTTTATGACTCAAATATCAAGTGTCTTATGATGGTGTATCAATCTATGGGACCCAAGTGTCAACTGTCATATTAAGTTATGTTTTAATAATACGTTTGCGAATAAGCGTTTTAAATAATTAATGTTTTATGACTTATATATCAAGTGTCCTATTATGGTGTATTGTAATAAAACCATAATTAGTATGCATCCTTTAAGGGTCATATTAAGTTTTGTTATAATAAAACTTTGCAAATAATCGTTTAAAAAATGATGTTATAAAACCATTGTACATAAGCGTCCTATAAAGGTTAACGTTATAATACCCACGTGTCAAAGGTCCTATTAAATTTTGCTATAATAAAACTTTTTGTGAATAAGCGTTTTAACTAACTGATGTCTTATGACTCAAAACTCAAGTGTCCTATTATGGTTTATTATAATACAACCATAATGAATAAACGTCTTATAAAGGTAATTTATTAGGATCCATACTTTAAGTGTCATTTTAAGTTATATGATAATAGGACCCCAAATCATCGACCATCCTATTATATACCTTTTTAGGACATCGCCTAAGTAGCAAATATTTAAAAAGGACCCTAAACGCTCATATGTCCTATTAAACAGATTTTTAGGACTCCATTATCATACCGTCCCACACAAAGGGTCCTAAAAAGCCACTTTTGTTGTAGTGGTTTATACAAACATCTTGAATGAAAGTTCGATGGAGATTGTCTCTTCCACTTACTTTCCCATGAACAAATTAATTGGGATCGAGTCAAGCTAGCGACTCGGGAATTAAAAACGATGAGTTAAACATGGGTTTTCACCGTGTGTACCACCCTAGTGTGGGGAGTTTCCTCATTTGTTGTATATAAGTTTTCATTCAAAAAAAAATGTGTATATAACAATAATAAAATAATGGTAGTAATATTTTCCTTTTACGTTCTAAGTTTCGACATAATCGCTTAGGTACTTTGAATATTGAGGACAATATTCATTTCTAGTGTGGGAATTCTCACGAATTTTATCATGTAATTATACCACCCAATTCCCCATTTTTGGCCAAATTTTTTTTTGGAGTAAGTGTTTTGCACTTACTCACTTTTACGATTATCGATCCGCCATGTCTAATAAACAAAAGGATTGGCTAATTCGAGAGCAAACGGCTCTTGGTAAAGATATCTCAAATCCATTGACGGCTTGCAATTTGCCCAAAATTGTATGGTGTTCATTTCACCATATCTTTAATTAGTGAAGAGTTAGCTAGCCCGCAAGTTTATGGCTTGTGGTAAAGGCGGTTAGAAAACCATAATTGGTAATTGACTCACCAAAGATATTTTATCTAAGAGTTGGCTAGTCCGAAGCAAGCGGCTTCGGTAAAGACAAATCAAAACCGTTCTGTTGGTGATTTGCTCAAAATCATTTGGTTATCATTGTACCAAGGTTCTTACTTGAATCAAACAATTGGCTACCCAAGTAATGGCTTTTGGTAAAGAGATGAAATCCATTAATTTTTCATAAAAGATTGCTAGGGACTAGCAATAGTTTAGTATGGGGATTTGATATGTGTCTAAATACACATATATTTTATATTATTTAAGCCACAAAACAAAATTAAAACACACAAATGACCATATAAATGTTACAAATATCATTGAAATGTGTTTTATGTGACTCAGTACAAAAGGATTGAAAACAAGTAAAAATGATCAAAGTTCACAAAATTGTCATTTTCGGTCCTTGAGTTTCACAAATTGGCAAACGGTCCACGAATTTCGACTTGTACATTTAGTCCTTGGGCTTAAATACTACAAACCAAATGGATTCCTTTATTATACATAACCCAAATCCATATCCACCCAACATACATAACCCACCCCAACCTCCTTAATAATAAAACCAGTTGACCCGGTCAAACCCACCCTTACCTTCTCCTACCTCACATACCCGCCAAAACCGAAACCACCTCCACCTCCATGGTTTCACCACCACTTGCATCCACCTCAACCCCAGCTGTCTACCCACTCTCCTACACCTCCACAAACATCCAAAAATCTTTAATTGCAAAAAACCTGCTTTTGATATTTTGGCGCCAAAAGTCCAAATGGACGTTTATGATGAATTTGATGAATCCAATGGCAAGATCAAGTGGGATATGCTCAGAGGAGAGAGAGGAACCCTAATCTTCACCTATAAAAAAAAAAGAAGCAGGAATGAAGAGAGTTAGTTAGCTTAGTATAGTTTTATTTCGTAGGTAGTGTAGTTTTAGTTTCAGTTATAATTTTCATTCAAATATTGTTGTACTCGGTTTCCTTAGTGTATTTTGAACCTTATTTACCTTTAATTACAAGTAATTTTCACGAATTTATATTTAGCATTTATCTAGTGAAATTGACAACTTCATCGATAAGTGTTAAATGTTGTAGTTTATTGTTCATTTCATCTCAATTCGGTTCACTTATGAGTTTTAAGGCATTTGGATCATTAAAATCGGTTTAATTCAAGTTTAGCAAAAATCACAAAATCTCAATAAATAGGTCATAAAATATAAAAATCGGTGTTCAAGGAAGTTTGAAGCAAGAAGCTTGGTGGATTCTCGGATTTATATGGTACTAGTGCCTCGAGGAGGCTATAGGAATTGTTCTTGGTGCTTGGTTCTCAGTTTGGCTTGCATTCACTTTGTAAGCATTAAATTCCATTTTTTTGCTTATCACTGTGGAGATGTTAATTACCTGCTTATTGTGTTCTTTTATGCTTATTTGATCTAGTTGTGAAAGTATATTGCTTAGAGTTTGATATGTGTCTAAATACATATATATTTTATATTGTTTAAACCCACAAAAACAACCAAAAACACACAAATAACCATATAAATGTTACAAATATCATTGAAATGTGTTTTTATGTGATTCAGCTACAAAAAGATTGAAAACAAGTGAAAAGCATGCAAAGTTCACATAATTGTCATTTTCAGTCCCTGAAGTTTCACAAATTAACTAAACTAGTCCCTGAAAGTTTAAAATGTATGAAAATTCAACTTTAGTCCTTGGATAATCAAACATGTTCACAAATAATCCTCGGTGAAAGTTTTCTACAAATGGCAACTTTACCCTCGAGTTACAAAAATGGCAAAATTAGTCCACGGTGTTTAAAATGGAAACTTAACAAATAATACCCTTGTACTATTCATAACTTACAATTTGGAACCTTTTGATAACTTTTGGGAAAATTACAATTTCACCCTCAACTTTGGAAAATGTCATAAAGGTCCCCGGTGTTTTAAATTGTAATAAATACAACAAAGGTCCTTTGGTTTAGCAAAATTGGCATTATTAGTCCTTGTGATAACTTATGAAATGTTACAGGTTTAGTCCTTCATGATTTCAGAAATTACAACTTTAGTCCTTGGGCTTTTATACACTATAAACCAAACGGATCCTTATTACTTCATAAACCAAATCCATATCCAGCCCAACAAACCAAACCAGCCCAACCCTTTATAATAAAACCGGTTGGACCCCAGTCAAACCCACCCAGTCTTCTCCTTCCTCCTCACAACCCCGCCAAAACCAGAAACCACCCTCCACCTCACTGCTTTCTCCACCACTGTCTACCTACTCTCACCACTACCTCCTTTTGTCCCTCCACCTCCACAAACAACCAAGGTTCTTTGAATGCAATAAAGCGCCTTAGTAGCGTGGATGACTTTTGGCGCCAAAAGTCATTTAAATGGCTAGGATGATTTCTGCTTATCCAATGGACACAAATTAAAGTGGGAATTGACTGGAATGCTAGTGGGAACTCAGAATACTATAAAGATCAAGAGGAGGCAAGAGAGAAGACTACCTTGGACTAGCCAATGGTCACGTAGTGTAATTTTAAAATGCTTTCTTTAAATTACTTGTCATTTACAGTTTTAATGTTGTAATTTTCATCAAAGTAGTGTAATGGAACATCCTTTTCAGTTTAATTTCAAGTATCATTTCAGTTTCAAGTTTTTGCTTAATGACCTTTAATTTTCATGTCATTTCAATTTCATGTTATGTAGTTGTTTAATGGACCTCTATAGCTCATATATGCTCGATAAAAGCTTTAAAGCTTTTAGAAACCTTAAAACAAGTTTAGTCTTTAAAATTGAAAACACTAAAAATCAATAAAACAATGAAAATCCAAAAATAATGAAGTGATCTTGGTGAAACCGTATGGAGCAAGGTTGATTGTGGATTGCCTTTGGTTTGAAGCTTTGTGGAAAGCCTTAGGATGTGTTACGTGGCCATGGTTCTCGTTTCAAGCAGGATTTCATTTGTAAGCCTTTTACCATTTTTGCATTTTATTGTTCTAGTCTTTTATATGCTTTAATTATCATGTTTATGTGTTTCTTTGCTGTTTGTTAATGATATTAGAGCTTAATCTTAGGTTGTTATGTTTTGGATTTGATTGTGGGTTGATTTGGCATTTGGACTGTCAATATGCTAGTTTTTGACAATCCTAGGTTTGAACATTTGTGACTACTTGTTTATGCTTAAAAGGGTCTGATTTGACACATTGTGACCCCTGGATTTGATGAAATTGGTTTACATAGTTTTATGCTTTGAAAACCTCAAAAGCAGTCCATTTTAAAGGATGTTTGGATTTAATGGTGATTCGTGTTTAGGGTTGTGTTTATGGTTGTTCTTGTTTGTTATACTCCTCATTTGGCCTAAACAACTCGTAGAAACCTTAATCTAGCAGCTTTTACATATGAAAAGTCAAAATGACAATTGCACTAATTTATGTGTTGTTGTGAAGATGTTAGATCTTAGAATCTTGCATATGTGTTCAATTCTTGTGTATCTTTGATTATTTCATGTTCTTATAGCTTAATATAACATATTAAGTCAAGAAATTAAGATCTAAATTCGGTTTAGTCAACTTTAGTGTTCTTGTAAAAGTCAAATTTTCACTTTAGTCATTTTGAATAAACTTAATAATTTCAGTGTGTCTTTGTTATTTAGTTTCGTCTAAATGCTTTTAGGATGTTTGAGTTTTGTTGCTAATCTTGCTTATTGTATTTTTGTTTATTTTTGTTTTCCATGTTTAACTGCTTATTTTATAGCTTTTTATAGCTTGTTTTTGCCCTGTGCACAAGTTTAGCTGTCAAGTTCATAAGCTTGCAGAAGCTTTATGACTTAGCCCTAGCTTGTGATCTTGGCATATTTATATTGCCCTTGTGGCTTATGTGTTATGTTTATGTTTTATTTTTCAGTTTGTAGCTTAAATTAGATAGCTTTTTCACCCCTTATTTTGTTCCAACTAAACTCCTTCCACTGAAGCAAGCAGTGGAGGTTGAGTGATTCTCTTAAGCTCATAAACAGACTCCCACTAAGCTAGAGCTAGTGATTTTGGCTTCTTATGAAGCTAATCTATCATACTTAAAAGTTCAGTGTAGGTTGAGCATTTATGAGCTAATTAGATAAGTCATTAAGAGCTTGTAGTTTGCCCATTCCCAACAGTTCAATTCTTTGAACCTACACCATTACCTACAGCTCTTTATAAGCTCATTTGTGATCTAGAGCCTGTGTGAATTAGCTTCATGTGAAGCTTATCTACCCAACTCCATGATCTTATGCTTAATTTTCCCCTAGCAGCTTATTTGCTAGGGCTGCAAGTGGCTTATAACTTGTCCCATTCCATCAGTGTATACTGAGTGTATCAGCATACACTGAGCACTCAGTCATTTGGGAGGATTTTCATAAGCTCCTCAAAAGCTAACCTGTGGACCTCACAGGTTGAGCTTGGGCTTTTTGGAAAGCCAACCAACCCAGCTTGCTACTTCAATTCTTATTTTGGCTTATTAAGCTTATACCCTCACTTAATTTGTCATTCAAAAGTATGCAGGTATGTTTGGATCGTGTGTAATTAGGATTTGCTTATTAGCTTATTACAAGCTTATGGGTGAATTCCACACACATGCTTGTTTATACTTGTTCATATCATTTTATACATATTACTTTTCCTTTAATTTCCGTGTGGAGCTTATACCAAGCTTTTGCAAGCTTCCATTCCATCCAAGTTAAGCTCAAAAGCTTAACTGCCTAAACCTTAAGCTCACACTACTGAGTCCATTTTCTTGTTTATATTTATCCATTGGACTTGTGTACATCTTATTTTATCTTTTGTTTCTGATAAAGCTTTTTCCTAGCTTATTTCAAGCTTAAACTCCCTTTGTGAAGCCAAAAGCTTAACTGTTGGACTCATAAGCTCACAATTTGCTTATTTTTAGGTTTGTAAAGTTTTGTTTTCATTAAACATGTATAATATCAAGATTTAGTTAGTCCGAAAAGAAAAACCCAAAAGCTCCACTTTAAAGCTAAGTGATAGCTTCTATTTAGAAGCTTAATTGCTTATTAGCTTATTTCATTAATAACATATAGTTTTTATATTTTTCTAGCTTCTTTTATTTATTTTAGAATTATGTAAAAGTTTGATTTTTCTTTATTCATTTAATACTTTTAATAAATCAATAATAGTTTTTAGTAATTAATAATAGTAAATAATTCATAATAAATAGAATAATTGTGTAAAAATACATTTTCGTTTTAAAATTCATTTTATAATATTTTAGATTTTTGATTCTTTATTTCATTTATTTAAGTTAATTTTAGATTTTCTTATTATTTAATTCATTATTAAATACATTTAATTCATTTTTAATTTATATTAATTAATTGAATAGTGTAAAAATTTATTTTAATTTTCTAATAATTTTCTTATCTTTTAGGATTCCAAAATATGATTTTCACATTTGTGGGACTTATATTGGTGAAATCCCTTTTTATTTTGGTACGCTTACGTAATTGTCACGTACACGTACATGTTTTAGTTTTTAGGTTTTCTTAACTTTATATAAATTTGTAAATTATAAATAAAACTTTTAAGTTTGTTTAATTTGCATTTAAGCCCCTAAGGCATGCAAATCCCTACTATAGTTATAATCGTTTTATTTTTATACGCTTACGCTTAATTAAAGTTAAACGACGCTTGTATATCTTTTACGTTTTAGGTTTCGATTGCACGCTTTTAACGACATAAGCGTGATGAGCTATCACTATTCACATTCCTAGTGTTAGTCAATCGATTCTGCTTTTGTATATTCAATATCATTTCAAAGACACGATCGTTGTATTCGAGTTTACACACCTCGTTGGGATATAATGACCCGGGAAACACTAAACTCCTCTGGACTTAATTGCATTTTTTCAATTGTTTGACTTTTATGGTTGACCATTCACAAGTGGTTAACTAATAAAACCTTACCGTTTGGGACCAATCGAGTTACATTCTTGTTCATTGGATTTCTTTGTTGCTCACCTTTGATTTCAACCGCTATTTTATCCTTTTCATGAATTTGTAGTTGTTAGTGTTGTAATTGTTATTTTTATGTTCCTATCGACTTATTATGTCATTGTGATTGCTTATGTTCAAGTCTCATGGTCCGACTCGGTTACATGTTGTGAAAATCATATTTGACATCACTTAAAGGAGTGTTTGGATCTATGAGGTTTTACGTGGTTAAGGATGTTTTGATGTTGTTCTTGTTTGATGTGGATCACTAAATGTCTATATAACTCGGTTCTATCATAAAAACCACCACTTTCTTGGAAAGAGTCAAATTCTCTTTTGAATCTTCATTGCTTATTCAACGTTGGACTTTCTAAGTCATGGATCATGCTCACATGTTAGTAAGTTGTTAGAATTGCTTAGTATAGTCTTTCGATAGCTTAATACATCATATTCGGTCACTAGATTAGGATTAAACCTCAACTTAGTCAACTTTTCATGTTTATATAAAAGTCAAATTTGACTTAAGTCATTTTGAATAAACTTGTGAATTTCATGTAGGACTTAATATTAGGAGTGAAGACTTGTGCTTTTGGATATTTGTCATTCTGTTGCTTGTCTTCATCATAGTATTTTTATAATTTTTAGTTAGCGTTGTAAAGCTGCTTATTTGCTAGCTTCTTTTAAGCTCTTTTCACAAACCTCCCGCTTTGCTTATTCCTTATTTTCGCTTATTCAGGTGTGTTTTCCTGTTGTTGTTGCTTATTCTAATTTCTCGAACTTGTTTCTAGCTTATTCAACCTTTGGTTCCAGACTTGTTAGCTTATTGTGAGCTTATAACCTCACTTTTAAGCCAAAAGCTCCTGTTGAGCTTATTGCCTTGCATTCGCTTATCTTTGAGTTCCCAAAATGTGTCTTCACAAAGGTTGCTTATTTTCAAGAGTAAAATAGTTTTGTAAAGAAAATTCAAGAAAAGCCAAAAATAAAAATAGTGATAGCTTCTATTTAAGCCATTTGGCTTATTTTTCCGCTTTTCAAAAGCACTTTTCATTTTTATATTTTTCGTAGTTTTCTGCACTTGTTTAGTATTTATATGAAAATTTTTAGATTTTTCTTAGGTCATTTAGTATTTATTAGAATTTTTATTAGTTTTAAATAATTAATAAATAGTAATTAATTAATAATAAATAGATAAAAAGTGTAATAAATATATTTTCAGTTTTAAAATAAGTTTTATAATATTTTAGATTTTTCTAAGTCATAATTTCACTTTTCTAGCTTTATTTCATATTTTCTTATATTTTAGGGTATTATTAAATAGTTAAAAATAGTTTTAATTAATAATAATTAAATAAATAGTTACAAAAATAATTTTAATTTTCCAATAATTTTCTTTTATTATTAGGATTGCAAAATATCATTTTCATATCCGTAGGTGTTTTATTCTTTTAAATTTACGTTTTATTTTTACGCTTACGTAAAATTCAAAGAAACATACGCTGCTTTTAGGTTTTAATCGTTAAACGATTTTAAATATAGAATTAAAATGACTTCAAAGTCTTTATTAGATTTAATTTCCTTAGTGTAATCAATCATAACCCTTTCCTGCTCAAGATCACCCGATAACTAATTCGTTCTATTACAAATTGTTCACACCTCGTTGGGACTTAACGACTTGGGAAACACTAAACTCCTCGGACTTAATTGCATTTTGTTCGAGTGTTTGACTTTATGGTTGACCATTCACAAGTGGTTGACTAATAAAAGATAGACCGTTTCGGAGCGAATCAGTCAACATGCAGGAGTTGAAGCTATTGGTGTTTTTCATTTATGTCTCCCAAGTGGATTAGTTATTGTTTTAAATGATTGTCATTATGCTCCTTCTATACTAGAGGGATCATTCCAGTTTCTCGTTTGTATGACGATGTTTTTATTAACCGTTTTGAATCGAATAATGCTATTTCAGTTTCTAAGAATAACGTTGTTTATTTTACTGCTATTCCTCGTAATGGTATTTATGAAATTGATATGTCTTGTTCAAATACAAATGAAAGTTCTATGTTTACTTTAAGCAATAAAAAGCCAAGTATAACTTGACTCGCTCTTTGTGGCATGGTCGTCTTGGACACATTAGCAAGAAACGCATGGAGAAGTTGCAACACGATGGACTTCTCAACTCATCGACATTAAGTCACTTGAAAAGTGTGTTGCTTGCATGTCCGTAAGATGGCAAGAAAACCTTATACACATCAAGTGGAAAGGGCTAAAGATCTACTTGGACTTATACACTCGGATGTATGTGGCCAATTTAGAATCGCATCAAGACAAGGAGAAAATTACTCGTGACTTTCATCGCAACTATAGTCGGTATGGTTATGTTTACTTGTCAAACATAAACATTAAGTGTTTGAAACATTTAAGGTGTTTCAAAAGGAAGTAGAGAACCAACTCGGGAAGACCATAAAATCACTACGTTCTGATCGTGGAGGTGAATATATGAGTCAATAGTTTTTGGATCATCTAAAGAAGCATGGGATTATTGCCCATCAAACTACTCCTTATAATCCACAACATAAAGGTGTATCCGAGGAGAAATCGAACCTTGCTTGACATGGTGCGCTCTATGATGAGACAAACTACTCTTCCAAAGTCCTTTTGGGATTATGCCCTTGAGTCTCATCGCACGATTCTCAATATGGTTTCAACTAAGAAGGTTGAAAAGACACCATACAGGCATGGCATTGGCAAGCCCCTAAGTCGCCTTACTTAAAAGTATGAGGTTGAGGCACTTGTTAAGCGTGATACACTTACCAAACATGACAAACTTGAACCTAGAGATGTTAAGTGTATCTTTGTAGGATACTCTAAGGAAACTATGGGATATTCTTTCTATCTTCCATCTGAGAACAAAGTTATTGTTGCTCGAAATGCTGAGTTCTCTGAGAATGATCTTATGGATCTTGAAGCAAGTGGGAGTTTAGAAGATGTTGAAATAATTCAAGATGAAGATATAAATCCTTCTTTAGACACTAGCATTCATCATGATGAGGAGGATCAAGAAATTGAAGAACCTCAAAGTGATATTGTTCCCATTCGAAAGTCCACTAGGACACACCGTGCTCCTGACCGTATGTGTTTATACATTAACGCTGAGTAACATGAGTTAGGGGATCTTGGTGAACCCAATAACTATAAAGCTGCGTTGCTGGATCCTGAATCCAAGAAATGGCTTGATGCGATGAATGTGGAAATGCAATCCATGAAAGACAATGATGTATGAGTTTTAGTTGAGCTTCCTCATAGTTGCAAGACAGTTGGTAGCAAGTGGCTTTTCAAGAAGAAAACCGACATAAATGGTAAGGTATACACCTTTAAAGCTCGTCTTGTAGCAAATGGCTTCACTAAAACCTATGGGATTGATTATGAAGAAACCTTTCTCCTGTAACAGACATTATAGCTATAAGGGTTCTCAAAGCCATAGCGGCGTTTTATGACTTTGAGATATGGCAAATGGATGTCAAAGCGCCTTCCTCAATGGACATCTTTAGAAGAGGTCTATATGGAGCAACCTGAGGGTTTTGTTGATCCTAAATATCCTAACCGTATGCAAGCTCAGCGCCCATTTATGGACTTAAGCAAGCATCTAGGCAATGGAATAAGCGTTTTGATGATGAGATTAAGAAATTCAGATTTTCTAAGAATCAAGATGAGCCATGTGTATATCATAAAGCTAGTGGGAGTTTTTTCACTTTCCTAATTCTATATGTTGATGACATATTGCTTATGGGAAACAACACTACAAGATGTAAAATCCTATCTTGGAAGATGTTTCGCCATGAAAGATTTAGGAGAAGCTGCATATATTCTTGGAATCAAGATCTATTGAGACGAATCTAAACGATTAATTGGTTTATGTCAAAGTGCTTACATTGAGAAAATCTTGAAGAGATTTTGTATGGAGAATTCCAAACGTGGAGCTATCCCAATGCAAGAAGAGCCTAAATTGAGTAAGTCACAAGGTCTGTCAAACACCGCCGTAAAGAGCGCATGCAAAGAGTTCCTTATGCTTCGCTATAGGATCTATTATGTATGTCGAGATGTACTAAATCCCGATGTTTCGATCGCCGTAATGTGAGAAGCCGATTTCAATGTAATCCGGTGAACTTCATCGACTGTTGTAGAAAATATTCTTAAGTATTTACGCAATACTAAGGATATGTTTCGGTTGATGGTGGAAAGACGGAACAACACTGTGGTTTCTTGCTAATCGATGCTAGATATCCGATGATGTCGATGACTTAAAATCTCGGTGTGGATATATATTTGTTCTAAATGGAGGTGTTGTTAATTGGAAAAGCACAAAGCAAAGTATTTTTGCTACTTCATCTACATAAGTCGAGTATATTGTCGCCAGAATATGATGCATCAAAAGAGGTCAGATGGAGTCGTAAATTCATTTCGGGTTGAACATTGTACCCACAATTGAAGAACCCATAAATATGTATTGTGATAATACTTGAGGCATTACTATAGCTAACGAAAGCGGAATCACTAAAGGTGCTAGACATTATCGCGTTAAAGTTCATTATCTTCGAGAGACCATTGAAATGGGCGATGTGAAGATATTAAAAGTTCACATAGATGACAATCTAGCTGATCCATTTATGAAATCTTTGAAGTATCCTAAGCATTCTAAATTGACTAGAGATATTGGTTTAATACCTGCTAGTAGCCTCATGTAAACTGTGTGTCAATTAGTATTTGGATAATTTGGAATTGTAAGATGCTTATTACTTTATGATTAATAAAGATACAAGGTATTTGTTATTATATCATATTATCTCGTTATTCCATATTTGCGTGTTTAATCCATGAAATGATTTATCATTCTAAATATGTCCATTGTCGGCTAACAATATGGGAATATTGTTATGTAAGGCAAATGTGAGTGTTGGTTATATTCTAACGAGAATTTGGATTGTTCCGCCAAACTAAAATGTATTCACTAGAGATGCATATTGATTCTTCTACTTTCAAACATTTACTTTTGGATCCTTGTCATAAGTAAAATATTGAAAATGGTTTGTTATCTTCGTCCTTAGACTTGAGATGCAAGTATGTTCTCATGCGTGGATATCATTTTTGTAAGTATATGCAAAACGCTATCCGAATATGTAGGATCGTTATTTTTATTGTGTTGATGATTCGGGTGGTCTTGGGAGATCAAAATACATGTTTTCCATTTTAGAGAGAAAGTAGAGAGAGAGGTGTTCTTGCTAGAGGTTTACACAAATTGTAGAGTATTAGATTATGAGCACCACCCTTCCATGGATGGAAGGGGTATTTATAGTTACAAGAAATACGACCTCCCAACGGCTCGTGGATCGTGGATACAGTGGGTAAAGACCCGTCCTTCCTCCACGGTGTTACTCTAAACTATTCTACGCCATCGACTAACTAAATAACTATTAAATAACGTAAACAACGACAAATCTACGAGCTAACTTATGCTAGATAACATTTGGGGTGACCGACACTTCACTATGGAATTTTCTAATTCCTAACAATCTCCCCTAAGGAGGTCACCCCATGTTTTACATTTGAATCCTAGCAATCTATTCTTGTCATTGTTCTTGAGCTCAGACTTCAATTCTTCAATTCGCAATCTTTGTGCTTTTGTAGTGCAACTTCAAAGTCCGCATTGATTAGTACTTTAAGTGGAGGCCTTTGAACCGATCCACATCTTTGATGATCTTTGAGCTTTTTGAGATCATCACCACAGAAATCTCTCCGGATCATCCATAGTAGTGTTGCCTTCATGTGATGTTGTGACTTTTGGACCGACATGCTCACACTTTGAATCATGACATCTTTCCATCGAGTAGCGGAAGCCTTCATCGGTTCATGATATTTGCAAAGAGCAGAGCATAAGCATAGTATAGAAATATCGAACCGTGTTATGTAGATATGCACCACCATGATTTCTTCAAATTAAGTGTGGATGCCGTGAGCATGCGGCTTTGATTGACTCCTCAATTTCGATCACCGCAACCGTCTGGATGTACCGCAAACAACAGTTAGCAATAAAACACACGAAAGTGTCTTTGATCACTTTCACCGAATTGAGGTACACGCCCACGGTTCCTCGTTGATCAAGATAAATACTGCCGTGATCGTAGGATTCCTAAGAATCTCCTTGACGTGGTTTCGCGTTGTTCTAGCTGTTCTCAAACCGAACGCCTCAAAGAAGACAACACGGAGTGAGTGAACCAATAATTGAGATTCACCGATTGATGAAAAATGATTTGAAAACAATCGTATTGCTTGAAGAAAGAGTTTTGCAATACGACGAAGGTTTTATTAGAAAGATCAATTTTCAATCAAAATACTTTTTGTATTAGAGAATGAGTACACATTCGACGTGCTAGCGAAAGAAGAGATTCGCACATCGAATGGTTTTCTAAAAGTATTTTCAATCGAGATACTTTTTGAATTTGAAAACATAAGTACACATTCGACGTGCTAGAGAAAAGAAGGTTTGCACATCGAATGGTTTTCCAAAAGTATTCGTCAATTCCATTCTCGACCAAGGTTGATTCAAGACCGAATCGCCCATTGTTTCTATCCGTTATCACAAGTTTGATCTTACGAGAAGATCTCACATGTCACCCACCAAGAGCTTGTTTGATGTTGGCTCTAGAAGGATTTCCATCTTCATCGTGAATATTTTCATATCACTCTGATGTTCCGCAATACCACAAGGATAATGCGTGGGACTCTTAATATATACTTACTTTCCACATTGTGTGAAAAGCAAGTCTTCAAAATTTAGTGTCCTAACGAGATAATGTGGATGATCTCTTGGCTCTAGACTCAATCGTGCATATTTGGTCTCGTGTCGGAGACTAGGAGAGGGTCTCCTTCTTCAATATCAACAATCTCTAAGAGAAAGTCGATAGATTATGTAGGTTCCCGTGAGAATGAAACAAGCCCTTTAAGAGGAACTTGAGTGGCTTGGGAAGTTTAGTGCAAGGCGTCACGGGTCCATGACGCCTTGTCTTCAATACCAGTGTTACCTTAGTAACAACCAAGAGTATATGTATTGAACCCGGTTTCGCCCTAAGGTTGAATTGATGGAGGGCTATTTCTTTTCACCCTTTTTCACATTCAGTTCTTTTCATTCTTCAACCCTTCATTGCTTACCGAGACTTCATAACTAGAACCTTGTTGGGTTTATTCCAAGACTAGCTCGTCTCATCCGCACTCTTCCCATTTCTCATTTTCTCCTTTTTCATCATACCTAAGGACTCTACACTATCTAGTGGATTGTCCTCGGTAGATCCCTCCGGTTCGGCGGATCGGGAACAAATACCTAACCTAACCATCCTTATAACACCATGCATAAAGTAAAATGGTCGGTCTATTGGTACAGTTCATTCTTCTTTGAAACCAATTGAAAAATCTTTTGAAAACAATCAAGGTACTTGTGATACGAGATCAAAGCATTTTGTACCTTAATAGTTTTGATCATTTAGAAAATGCTCCCCTCAACATGTGCATATGATTTTTAAATTGTTTAGCACATGGAGGCAAGAGTTCTTTGAAATAATTTCTTTGAAATAATTTCTTGATCACAATTTCCTTAGAAAAGCCATTTGATTTTCTTTGCTAAAATTCTCCCCTCAATATGCGTAGAGGATATTTGAAATCATTTTATCACATAGAGGCAAGAGTTCTTTGAAGCACATTTACGATCACACAAGCCATTTAAGAAACCATTTGAAAACACAATCAAGGTACTTTATAATCTCTTTTAAAAACTTTTGTACTCGATGGTTTTGCTCCCTCAATATGTGCTTCGAGATTCGAAAGCGTTTAGCGATATGAGAGAGCGACCGCACAACCGAATCAAAACGATCAACTTTTATCAAATTTCATTATTAAATCACAAATTCTCCCCGATCAAAAATATCAAATCCTTTGAGATTTTGGATCTCAAGTGATTTAATTAGGTTTAGAAAACATGGGAGAAAATGTGGCCTTGTTTAAACACTCATCCGGTTTTGGATAAATCCTCCTCCTCAACATGTGCATTGTATATTTGAAATTGTTTGGCACATGGAGGCAGGAGTGCCTATAAAGGATCAAACCAATTCCATTAAAACAGATTTGAGATTTAAATCACGATCTCTCCCATGATCAAAATTTCAAACCATTTGAGATTTGTAATCCCAAAAGATTTAAATTATTTAGAAAATTTTATGGAAAGACGTGGCAAGATTTAATTCGAAAGATGACAGATAGGAACAGATTTAAACATTAAAGATTGTTAGTGTGTATGATTTTTTTTTTTTTTTTTTTTTTAAGAGATCTTTAGTAAAATAAAACAATTTCACAATCAAACAAGAATGTAAAAGTTTCATTTTGAAAGACCTTGATTCTAAAGAAAATCATACCATGACATAACATTAAATCTTTAGATCACCACTTTTAACGTATAAACCGGACCTTTTGAAGATATATTGTATGAAAATATTTTAAATTAAATCACTCTCCCTCAATCGATGACCGAAGTCGATAATTGAGTGACTTAAGTTTTGATAAAATGAAGTCGGTGATTTTCAAAATTTAGTCCAATATATTTTCAAAACAATATATTCCATTTTCAAAACAATTTATTCAAATTTATTCAAAATTGTTTAAAATGGTATCTGCACAAAGATACGTTAGTGGTTGAGAAGCTTCCGTTGTTGTTGTTGTAGGGTTGGAAGAAAACCGTCTGCAAATGCAGTGAGACTTCTTCTTACGTTGCATTTTGAATGCCAACCGAGGTCCATTAAGCTCCGTTTCTTCACTTGTCAAGAAAACCATCTCACGATGCAAGAAGACCTCTTACGTTGCATTTCATGCCAACTCCATTGAAGTCCAGTTAAGCTCGCTTCTTCATTTGTCAACCCAAGATATAGTTACCCTTTCCTTTCGGCATCCAATCATCTTCAATAGTGGGATCCGGATCGGGAACATTCTTATATACCAATATACCTGCATACGTTAGTGAACACACATACAGATATATGGTGGTCGACATCACCCAAACAACAATCGACTAATTCAAGTCAATTCAACATATCAATCAGTTCATATAAATGTATGAGAATAATGTGATCATCAAACTCTAATCATCTAATCCTAGCAATCATATCCTAGGCACCTAGTCCTTCAACATAGGTTAACATCATTTTTAATTAAGCATATTAGGATAATTAAGAAAGCCCGTTAGATGATGTAGATTTAAAAAAACATTATCCCCCTCAATCCATGACTCATTTTATGAAAGGTTTAAAAGCTCAAGTCATTGATTGAGTTTTCAATTTTACAAAACTCTTAATCGATTGTTTTAAAAGCAACTCATTTACCACCATTTTTGAAAACACCAAATATTTTTCTCAAGAATTTTAGACGGAAAATATTTGAGTAGGAACAATAGCTTCTTGACATACTTTCCTCATTTGTTTTAGGATAAGTGAACGAAATTTGTGAAAAACGTTTAAGCTTAACACTTTCCTTCTTTGAAAACGGGTTGCTATCTCAAGTAATAGCAAACCATTTTGAAGCGCTGGTTACAAATCAAATAATCAGTAAGCCATTTTTTTTTTTTTTTTAGCGGGTTACAATCAAATAATCGTAAACCATATTTTGAGACATGTTTAGAATAAAATATTTACACCTCTGCTCGAACTTCATCTAAAGTCCCGTGCCATTATTGAATGACATTTCTAAGACCGTAGATGTTATCGATACCAGAAGACATGTCTAGGAAAACATATTTTTGGAATTTTTCAAATTTTTCGATTTTTATGGGTTTTTTTTTTTTTTGAAGGTTTTTATATTTTTCTATTTTCTTTTGTTGGTTTTCTATTTTGTATTTGGTTTTGCGGGTTTTATATTTTTGTATTTTGCTTTTCGAAAATATATACAAGGATAGAATAGATGATATAGTTAAGAAGATGATGATACGAGTACCGAGATAAGGATATCGAGCAAAGACGTCGAGAAGATAGAAGTCATCAACTCTTAAACATTCACCACCAAAACTTCTGTGGCTCTTGAATCAAGAAAGAAATTGAACCAACTGAAAGTGAGACTCGGCGACTTCCCCAAACCGAAAATCCTTTGATGAGCAGATTCAAGCTCTATTTCAAGCTTTCCTTAGCTGTGCATGTAGATGCACACCATAATCATAAATCCCACCGCTCCATTAAAAGAACGACAATCGAGGTTCTCCGTTCGGGGTTATATCATCAAGTAGAAGAACGAACGTATCATCCCACATTTGAATACCTCTTCTCAAATTTCCTTTCATCAAGTCCAAACGATCCATTCCAAAAGGTGTCAAGAGAACACTTCCCGTGTAGTTGAAAAGATGCGGTCGGCCTCTTAGTATAATGCTCAAGAACTCTCCGAATACACTTCATAAGGGAATGAAGAACACCTTCCCATGTTCACATTTTCTTCCCCGATGAACGTGTATGAAGCTCAAGAACCAAGTACACCAATATCCAAGAACTCTCCGAATACACATCGAGGGTAATGTAGAACACCTCCCTATGTTCACATCTTTCGTCCCGATGAATGTGTATGAAGCTCAAGTATCAAGTATACCAATACACAAGGAATGAATAATCGATAACATTGAAGAAGCGAGACCAAGTCATCGATTATCTCTGCGGGTGACAATCTCTGCGGATGTCATCACCGAATAAGTGATTATATCTCGAATCAGCGATTAACACTCAAGTGAAACAAATTGAGCATCCCCATTGTACACAATCTCTCCCCGATCATTGCGATACCATCGAAATCACCACACACTAGTGTACCTCTTTATCTTCGTAAACTTTTCTAACATCACTTCCCCCACGTAGTTGGAATAATAACACTTAACGCCTTAATGAGTAAAACCTTGAGTTTCTCTGCGGTCATGACATTTGTTTTCCCGGATATCTTCAATCACTTAGAAGAATTAAGTTCATCAAGTTTACTCGTCATGAGTCAAACCTTGATTTTCTCTGATGTAATAACATTTGTCTTCCCGGATATCTTCAATTTCTTAGAAGTATTAAGTACATCAAGTTTACTCGCTTAGATGCTTGTCTCCTTCCCTTTCTAGTTTTGATACTTAATCATCAATTCTTTGAATGCCCAAATACTTGAAATTTGTTGAGAAGATCGCTTGAAGTCTTGTGAGAATCAACTTTGTCAAGACTCACTCGACTATTTTTATCAACCCTTATGTAGACAATTTGAAGTGACCACCAAGAAGAAAACCGATATACCCTACTTGAAACTCAAGTCAACTTCCCACATTTGTATCTTAAGCTTGCACCTAATGATGGAAGAACGGTGTAGAGAATTTATGCTTCAAGCAAATCTCTAAGTACTCACTACCCAAACAAAGTATGAGACATTAACACCTCTTGCGCTTATCCACACCGTCATATCGTGTGACATCGAGTAAAACAAAGTAACTCCTAGTAGTGATAGTTAACCGTGTCTTCAACCATCCACCTCGATTGCTGGTAACTAGATAAGCCAAGTCTTCAACTCAAATTCTTAAGCCCGAGCAAGTTATCAAATAAGAACACGCCTTTGTGAAAGTCAACTTCAATCTCAAATAAGTGATAAATGATTAATTCAAGTAATCACCTTGTGTCAAATGTCCAACAATAGTCAATATCAACGCCTCGAGTAGTCATCGCTAAAGAATATGAGCACGCCTAATTGGGAATTGAATCGACTTGTAACTTTCACCCAATTAGTGCTCTCCCTAAACCGACAACTGCTTGATAAATGCCCGGATAAAGAAGAAGTCTTTAGATCGTTAAATGCAACTCGCCTTTAGTCTTCTAACATGTAGCGTAAAATGTAGAAATGATGTGAGACTCGACCTTCTTCAAGATTGTGCGGTTGGGAATAGAAAGTTAACATCTTCAACTCACTAAAAACAAGAACATCACCAAACAAAGATCCCAATCAACTTACATCTTGCAAATCCCTTAACTAAAATCCTCCCAATCAAACAAGAACAGAAAGATGTTCATCAAGGAAATCGCAATCGTGCCGCAACGAACACACAAGATGGTAACACCAAACTACCAATCACATCAAACAAGAACAGAGATTGTTCGAATCATCATGTTGTCAGTATCGTGAAGCATTAACCGGAAGCACTTTGTCGATAAACTCATCAATCCGAGTGAAGATGTCAACCAACGGCTCTTAGAGAGAGAAACCCATGTGAAGATTACCCGATAATAAGAAGCTCGGTTCTTACATGAGTTTCTAGCCGATGACCATTTAAATTCTCAAATATTAATCAAGAATGCAAAAATTCACACTTTTTCTCCCCTCAAGAATTGCATACGGAGATGCCATTCTTGACTAAATAAGTGAAAATCATCCGAAAGTTCTATTCACACTCTCTCCCTTAAAATCGCACGAGATGTCGCCATCTTCATTATAATCGAGCAAGTGGAATGAGAAAACAATGGTGGTAGCCCGGTTCACTTGATAAATGAAAGCGGAAAAGCATGAAGCATGTTGATGAGAATGGTCATAAATAAGAAGATTTCTCTTCCAAGATAATGCGACTGAAGCGCATACACCTCTTTTCTTTATGGAACGAGGCTTGAACAGATGTGTTCAAACGTCATAAGAAGATTTCTCTTCTTTCAAGATAATGCGCACCTAAACGCATACATTTCTTTTCTTTGGAGTACGAGGCCCGAATCAAGTGAGCAGACGTCATAAGAAGATTTTCTTCTTTCAAAGATAAAGCGCATCAAACGTACACTTTTCTTTTCTTTAGAGTACGAGGCCCGAATCAAGTGTTCGGGACGTCATATCTCTCTCTTTTCGGCTCTCTTAGCAAAACATGTAATCAACCCCATTATCATTCAAGAGGCCCTTTGTCGTGACGGTGATGGAGAAAACCCAATATGATGAATTTGACCTCAAGTAAACTAACCCGAACTCGTGACTTATACTTGCACATATGTAACAAAGAGCGGTGCCGATTTCCATTAGCATCTCTAAGTACTCTCTATGTACTCTATACTCTTCAACCAACCAACCATCAAGTACAAGACGTACATTACCTCTTGAAAATCCACAATTGAATGTGACACTGAGCACTACAACGTAACTCCTTAAAATGATAGTTATTTTGTAGTGGTATGACCCCAATTCCCCCAAGTGGTAAAAGAAAAGGTAAAAGACACCCAACAATAACTAGATTTCCAAGTCTTTGTTTTTGAAGATAAGCTTGAACAAGGATCATGAAGAATCTTCATCCAACCATCCCCGATACCTTCAGATACTAAGTACACTTGCCCGTGAAATTTCACTTCAACCTCAAATAGATAATATTGACTTAACTCCGTTGTCACATCTTGTTAAAAGCTCAACTCTAGCCTCCTTTGGCATTTTAAGAGAACTATGATAATGGTTTTCATCCCGACCATGGTTAAAAGTACATCACCCCGTAAAACCATGTAATAACCAAGCTGCCATGACGATAATCCAAACACACATCCAATTCATGAAGTACACCTTTTATCCTTCTTCAAGCAAAACCATAGCACCAAAGATCGAAAAGATCCCAAATACACTTTCCTTTTCTCCGTGATGGTTCCATCAATACGGATTTTACAATTCTATGGTTTAAACCGAAAAATAGTTTATTTCGGATTTTACAAAACCAAGAATAAACCGTAAGATAGATCCGAAATGCACTTTACAAATACCGGGATGTTTCCATTGTCACGGATTTTACAAGTCTATGATTTAAACCGAGAAATAGGTTCTTTCATGGATTTTACAAAATCAAGACAAAACCGTAAACAATGTCGACTTGAATGTGTTACGACAACTTTGGTTTCGGTGAATATCGCTTTAGGGAACATGCAGCGGTTCATCAATGGTTCATTATCCAACATCATCAACCATCCAATCAACACTTTGGTAAACACATCATTCACGATTCATTCGTGGTGAAGTAGCCGTGACCACTTGGTGAAGTAAACCGATATGTCAAGCTTGATCATGAAGTAGAGTTCCCAATTGTTACTTAAACTTGTACTAATCCTTGTGAAAAGAAACGGTGTACCCAATGTACAAAACCTCTTGACATTCTCAAGCGAGTGAGACACCAAGTGATAGTTACGTTGTGGGTTAAACGAAAGAATCACAACCGTAATTAAATAGCCAAGTCTTTATCACCCTCAATAAACGCCCAAACAAGTCATCTTCGCAGAAGGGTAGAAAGAAAGAAGACGAAATAAGTAAACACACCCGGAAAGCCTAACTTCAAATCCAAATATGAAATATCGAACTTAAATAACCCCGTAGTCAACTTTGTTCATTAATTCAAGCCGTGACACAATATATTCCGAGAGAATGTATAAACCAAAGCATCCAGCTGCATATGACCTCAAATCTCATCATCCAATCATATATCACAACAAGACTCATTGTCAACTTTCATCAGTTCACAAATCGTATCATCAAATTTCACGTCTCGTATCTCATTATCAAACCACATTTCTTCAACAGATCACACAAAATCCAAATCTCATATAATCTTGAATTTGAAAAGCCCAAAAAAAAAATCCAATACCCGATCTATCAACATTTCACCCGATTCATTAACACTTCATTGGATTCACCCGATCCAACATATAAATTGAATCGTCTAGGTCACATAAATCACGTATAATTGGCCCATGTACAAAATCTCACTCGATCCATTAGTAGCCTAACTGTCCTTCAGCCCATGCAATCAAATCACATTCCACGCAATATGTACGCTGGAATCACTCTCACAAAATACAAATAATCACAAAGACCTTAACCACATTTACGCAATATGCACACCCATGGCTCAAACTCGGTTTAAATTAGTTTCATAATAGTAGGCCTAATCACAAACTTTCACATCAATTGGATTATCCAAGCCCACATGTTAAAACATGGTTGCAGTCCAAAAGAGAGTTAGGCCCCGGATTGTCCAATAAACCGGTTGCCCTTAATGGGGTATAAAATAACACTTAACCACATCTATACCCTAAAAATCCTCACACAACTTAACCTAATCACATATCAAAGCGCCTCTTTCTCTCAACAATATCTCTGCCTCACATCTTTACCAAATCACATCACAATAACGAACTTCTCCTTCTATCAAACGCAGTCATCCCTCAAACACAAACCCTACAAACTCTCCAACCAATCCGCCCACTTAATCAGAAAAATTAACACTTAATCATCATCTTAATCCAAATTAATCTCATGCCACTCTTCTTCAACTCATCAAAACAGTAATCGAACAACACCACAGGGATGGTTTTATTTAAGAGATGGCCAAGAGAACAAACAAAGTCTTCAAGGTAGGTTTTACTTTTGATTTTGTATACCCGTTTGTTTGCTTGGAACCGATCATGAAGGAAGGATGAGACCCCATAATGGTTTTGTTCTTATTTCAGTTATTCGAATATAAAAAAAATTAAGATCAGTGATGCAATCATTATTTCGTGGGACAAGGGCTTAAAGGTCTCGAAAAATCAGTAATGACCACGAAATAACTAGCTGAGATCTTGAATTGTTTTCATTTATTTTTGTGAGTCTAATTTGAGATAAAGTAGATGTTGGGATTGGAAGAGTTTGAAGCTTGTGATGAAGTTGAGGTTGTGAGTAGTCATGATATTGTTATGTTATGCTCGAAGTTGTTTTATCATTTTGAAAAAGGATTTGTAGCTGAGTCGAGTTAGAGTCGGTATATGGACTTTGACCAGTGAAGGATGAGACCTGAGGTCTTGGTGAGTCTTGGTGATTGGTATTGAGGTCGAGTCGTTTGAGGTATTAGTTATGTGTGGTCGTGGTCAATTCATTCTTCATCTCTTCTTTTCTGTCCTAGTCGCTAGCCAAGTATTATCAAAAAAAACTCGCTAAGCCTTTAAAACCATACAAGTCGCTATTGACTCAAAAGTCAATAGTCGCTACATTCTTTTAAGTCAAGAGTCAATACGCTAGCACTAAGTCGCTAGATTTAAGATTTGTGCCAAGTCGCTAGCGAGTTATGCAAGTCGCTATTAACTTTTATGTTAAGTCGCTATTGACTTGAGTTGACTAAATAGTCAACTCGCTACATGTCTCAACTCGCTAGCATGAATATCAAAAATTTTCTGATGAGTTTTCCGATAACTTTTCCGACCATATTCATGAAAACCCAGAAAAACTTCATAACAACTGCATCTTATGAATGTTAAGACCAGTTTTGACCATAAAAATGTGACTTTGACCACAGAAAAATGTCACAGTTAGCATCTTATACCCAAAAAATGTGATATTCGAAGACTTTGACCCATTTTGACCATGAAATGAACAAATGACCATAAACATATTAAACCCAGAAACAAATCAAAAGAACTGCTTCATATAACTGTTTAACCATGACACAAATTATCATATTCAAAGCACATGACTTATTCATATTCAAAAACAGATTTAGTTGTTAGCGAACATGACTTTTTGACCAAAAACAGATTTTTCCTATTCAAGCACATGACTTTTGACCAAAACCAGATACACGACCAAAACCAGATACAAGAAACATGTAGAACAGTTATCAAAACAAATATTCCAGACACAAAAGTACCAAAACAGTTGAAAACAGGAATCAAAAAATACCACACAAATCAACAAAACACAACAACCTTGGCTCTGGTACCAATTGTAGGATCGTTATTTTTATTGTGTTGATGATTCGGGTGGTCTTGGGAGATCAAAATACATGTTTTCCATTTTAGAGAGAGAAAGTAGAGAGAGAGGTGTTCTTGCTAGAGGTTTACACAAATTGTAGAGTATTAGATTATGAGCACCACCCTTCCATGGATGGAAGGGGTATTTATAGTTACAAGAAATACGACCTCCCAACGGCACGTGGATCGGGATACGATGGGTAAAGACCCGTCCTTCCTCCACGGTGTTACTCTAAACTATTCTACGCTCTTGACTAACTAAATAACTATTAAATAACGTAAACAACGACAAATCTACGAGCTAACTTATGCTAGATAACATTTGGGGTGACCGACACTTCACTATGGAATTTTCTAATTCCTAACAGAATAAGGTAGTTATAAAGACTATATTTCGGAGTGATGTGAAGCAGCATCCACAACACTTGTAGTCAATAAAGGATTTGTTACTCCACTTGATATGTGCAGAAAGATACCATGTCGCATGGCGCCTCTTCACTTTTAATCAGATAAAATGTCTGGCCAGACCCAAAGGGTAATGCAAGATGATTCTTGATTACATTTGGTATATCTGAATTAAAATCTATAACGAGATTCTAAATGGTTAGACTATATGGAATGATTTAAGATCCATATCCATAGTTTAACGGTATCCATAACAAAGGATGATTAAAGCAAGACATTGAATGACCATGCTACTGAGAAAATTTTATGAAACTATTCTCTCAGACACTTTTAGTTAACAAGCGAGTGAGAGCGTTGCTAGCGTTTCCATCGTTAGTTTTGTGTGCCATTCGACACACCAACTCCTAAGTGGGAGCTGTTGGTTTGTGGGAGTCTAAAACACACGTAAACGGCTAACAGTGTGTGAGCCTATGAGGGCACACACGATAAACACGAGAGTACGAGTCGAACATAATAATACATGAATTATTATACCCGATATGCATGTTACTTGACCTGATCATAGTTCACGACCCATGGGCTTTTTAGCTAGTGAAGTGGGTCGGTTTGGTGAGTTGCTTTGGGCCTTGAGCAGCCAAACGATCGGGCATGAGGGAGAGCTTGGGCTTGTAGCTTGTCGACCAAGCCAAGACCCAAGTAAAGGGTTGGTTTCTTTTAGTATATAAACAAACATACCCTTCTGCCAATGATACACATTATCATACTCCCCTAATACCCTAAACCGATCCAGTTTTTCCCAGCTCAAACTCTAGGTCGACTTGTTCCCAAATTCGATTAGGGTTTTGGTTTTGTTCAATCCTAAACTTGTTTAGATTCAAGTGTTTAGGTTTAGATAAGTTAGAGGTTCTTTGTTTCGAGTTCGGTCGACAAAGCAAAGAACAACAAAAGGGTTTTAGTTTTCGGTCGGGTCTTTTCTGACGAATACAAAGGATATCGGACACCCTTTGTCCGATATCGAAGAAAGAAAAAAACTTCTTTAGTCGCTTTGGTTCTCGGACAGGAAAGAAGACAATGTCTTGGTGGTTTTCTTGTTCGTGTGATATTCAAGTGGTCAAAGTGTTGATTGGGTTTTATACGTTCTCGACTAGCCTCTTTATTGAACGTATTCGATTTTCGTGTTGTGTGTGATACTCATAGAGGTATCTAATTTTGATACTAGGGTTTCGTCTGGTTTTCTTGTTCGTTGATTAAGCGTGCAGTTGACTTCAAGGGTTAGTTTCCTTATTTACCTTTTATACGTTATTGTTTATTGAATATACGTGTTTACATAATTGCGTTAACTAGATCAAATTCCGCTGCGTACTCGTGGGCGTTACTTGGTTAACTTAGTTCTAAAATCCCAACAAAAACTATGTAAATATATTTTATAAAATCTCAAATAACAAACAAGGAATCATGCAATTAAAAAAGTCCTTTAAAAAGATAAAGAATGTGAATTTGTGATTGAAGAAAATAAAAATGTGTGTTATACATGCTTAATATATTAAGCATTCTGATTGATTAATAGTTTTTCATTATAATTGTCTTGCAATACAATGTAAGATCATGGGGTATCATCACTTAGATGCACGCCATTTCCAACGTGGAAGCTACATTGGCGCCACCATCCTCATGCCACCATACCCCAACCATCTCTCGCCACTTCCCAAGCCACTTAAATGGCGTATGTGACTTTCGGAAAAGGACAAAAAATAAAAAACACGTATATACCTTAGTAGTCCTATTTTTCGAAGGTAATATTTATGGTTTTTTTAGATTTAAGCGGTGTTGCCCTCTACAGTCTCAAGGTTTTAAGGAAATGAGTTATGAAGATATGAGGAAGAAGATGCATAGATGTTTGTGCTAGGAGAGAAGAAAAGAAAATTACTTATTTAAAAGAAAATGGGTGTAGAGTCATGTGGGAAAAGATACTTTTACACTTTTATACTTCAATTTTAATATAACGTATATGAGTTGTTGTTTTGACTTTTTGTTTCACAATAAATCTCAATTTGGTTATAGAAAGTAACTTTCAACGTTTCATGTTTTTATTCTTAGAGTAAACTGCAAAAATCATCCATGTGGTTTGTGTATTTTCGTAAGAATCATCCATATCTCAAACGTCAAACATTAAACATCCCAAGTCCACAAACCTTTAGCATTAATTATCCACGAGCACTAACGCCGTTAGTTTTACCCGCTAATGTTAAATAATATTTGCCCGTTAATCCCTCCGTTAATACTTTTTGCACCGTTAGTCCTCATTTTACGTTTTCTTCTGTTTTTACGTTTTTGTCCGTTTTTACTCGTTTTCGTCCGTTTTTATGTGTTTCGTCCGCTTTTTATCCACTTTTGTCCGTTTTTTATATGTATTAGTCTCTTTTTTTACGTTTTCGTCCGTCTTTTTTATGTTTTTATCCGTTTTACTCGCTTTTTTTGTTTTTATATGTTTCGTCCGCTTTTTATCCGTTTTCGTCCACTTTTATCCGCTTCTCCATTTTTGTATGTATTCTTCCGGTTTCTTTTCGTTTTTATGTTTTTGCGATTTTGTCCGGTTTACCTTTTCGTCTGCTTTTTATGTTTTCGTCTGCTTTTACATTTTCGCCGTTATTTTACGTTTTGTCCGTTTTCGTTCTCGTCCGTTTTTACGTTTTCTTCGTATTTTTATGTTTATGTCCGTTTTATTCGTTTTTCCGTTTTATATGTTTCGTCCGCTATCTATCCGTTTTAATGTTTTCTTCCATTTTTCGTTACTTTCGTTTTACGTTTTATGCGTTTTACTCGTTTTCTTCCGTTTTATATGTTCCTCCGATTTTATCCGTTTCGTCCGTAAAACGTAAAAACGGACGAAACAGATAAAAGCGGATGAAACATATAAAACGAACAAAACGGTAAAACGACAAACGTAAAAAATAGACGAAACATAAAAAACGGACGAGAATAAAAAGACAAAACAAAAGAAACAGATTTAAACGTAAAAAACGGACGAGAACGTATAAAATGGACAAAACGAAAACGGACAAAATGTATATAAACGGACGACAACGTAAAAAGCGAATAAAAGCGGACGAAACAAATAAAACGCATTTAAAACCAAGTAAAACGAACAAAACATAAAAACCTTACGAAAACGTAAAATGATTTAAAACGTAAAAAACGAACGAGAACGTAAAAGCGTTAAAAATGGGACGAATGCATATAAAAACGGCGAAAATGGATAAAAGCGGACGAAAACGGATAAAAAGCGACGAAACATATAAAAACGGATAAAAGCAAGTAAAACGGACAAAAACGTAAAAAAAACGGACGAATACGTAAAAAAAGGGACGAAAACGTAAAAAAACAGACGAGAACGTAAAAAATGTAAAAAAAAGGGACTAATAGATATAAAAAACGGACAAAAGCGGACGAAACATACAAAAACGGACGAAAACGAGTAAAAACGGAAAAAACAGACGAAAACGTAAAATGAGGACTAACGGTGCAAAAAGTATTAACGGAGGGATTAACGGGCAAATATTATTTAACACTTAACGGGTAAAACTAACGACGTTAGTGCTCAGGGATGATTAATGCTAAAGGTTTGAGGACTTGGGGATGTTGAATGCTGAACGTTTGAGATAGGGACGATTCTTGCGAAAATACACAAACCATATTGTTTACTCTTATTCTTATTTACATATTGTGAATCATTAAATGTCTTGTTATAATATGATAGTGTAAATATATTGTGAATTTTGTTATTCGTAGTATTATTGGTCCACAAATATGCAAGGATACTATGAAATAGAAATCTCGTCTTCGTCAACATCCATATTGTTTGTTATTTATATGTTTTTCTCAAATTAGATATCTAGCTTTTTTTGAAGTTTCGTGTTATTTTTTTTTTTTTATTTTTTTTTTTAATTTTTTTAAAGTTTCGTAGTGTATTTTTATTTGAATTAAAGAAATTAAGTTTGTTTGAAAAAATGTAAAAGAAAGTAAAAATGAATGTGAGTGGGGCCCAAATAACATGTTATGAGTGAAGGGGTGTTTTGATGTGGTAGTGTGTTAAAAGTGAGGATGCTGAGTTGGCGCTGATGTGACACTGAAAAGTGGAATTTGGCATGCCATGATACCCTATGGTCTAATATTAGACTACTTAAACGACACATTTTTTCCCCTTTTGATTACATTCCTTAGAGGGTGTTTTTTAGCGTAAAGAAAATTACCTTTATTTGTTGGATTAGGTAAAAATTGGTATAGTTACATGCCTACATATGTATATACTCCTTGTTAGGTAAAAATAGACGAACATTGTAATAAATAGTAAATAACAAAGGCCAAAATAACCCTCATTTGAGAGAACTCTTTACTCAGATAATCCTTTGATGATGATGAAGCAATTAAGATTATACTAAATGTAGTTATGATCAACCCCAAAACACAATAGCAGCAATAATTAAACACACAAAGAAGACACAAACTTTTAGTGTGAAAAACTTCTCACACGAAATGCTTAAGCCACTTATAATCCCCTACCACTAAAGAGCAATACCATAAGTCTTCTCCACATAGTAGATAAAAGTAAAGGCGAACAATAATCATCATATTCTTGGAATATAACATCAAGATGTGTAAAATTGAATGTAAACAAAGAAGAATAATGATACCCAAAAAACTAATATTGTTCAACTTGCTATAACTCATGGGACAAGTTATGCCCTCCCAAAACCACCAATGGCACCCCCTTTGTTTTTTTTATTTTTTATTTTTTTATTATCAAATTTTTTTGTGATAATGTTTATGTTATAAAACTGTGAATCCGAAAGTATAAAACAGAAAATATAAAGTTTAACAAGTTAAAAGTATTAAACTGTCAAAAATACAGAATCGAAACTGATATAAAAACTGCATTATAATGTCGAATCGAATGCAGTGGGGCGGGGGTAGGGGGGTATTTAACCCATAACTGAAACCATCCTGAACTAACTTATCGAATCTCAACCATCCTGAACCTTCAAGTATATGTTGTGAAGTTGCTGCGAAGATCCAGCTGCTTAATCTCCAGGAAATGACGATTTAGTGCAACTACTTTTCAAACAAACGGGAATCCGAAAATTTTCTTTTTGATCCTCACTTTCTTGTTTATATATAAATCCGCAAAATGAAAGAGTATAAATAGGAATTTGTTTCCTCATAATTTCGAAACCAGCTAGAGAGCAATAAAGATATTTGGAGTATAACATAAAGATATTTAACCTTTTAATTTTTGGAATATAACATAAAGATATTTGGAATTATATTCTTGGAATATACAAGGTTGTAAAAATCGCTAGGCGCTAGTGAGGCGGTCGGGTAAGGCCTAGCGATTAATCAGTTAGGCGGGGATTAATCGAGGATTAATCGGATTGGAATTTTTATACAAAAAATTGTAATATTAGATATTATATTATATTATATGTATGAGGTAATAATAGGGCATCAAATTTCAAATATTTCAATTATTTAAATATAAACATAATACATAATTCTTCAAAGTTTAAAGTCAAATATAGATATTATTCGGTTTGTTGACCATTTTTAAGCGATCTTTGACCGATTTTGTCCAATTAATCGGTTTGTTGACCGATTTTTAAGTGATTTTGTTCGATTAATCGGTTTGTTGACCGATTTTTAAGCGATCTTTGACCAAAACGATTAAATAAGCCGATTATGATAAATCAAGGCGCTTAGTGAGCAATCAGCGATTATGCGGGGATTAATCGGCCGCCTGGACCGATTTTTACAACAGAGGGAATATAACATAAATAAGAGGCAAACAAGAACCATTATATTCTTGGAATATAACATAAAGATATTTGGAATTAAAAAAAAAAAAAAACATGCAAAAAGGAACAATAGTACCTGAATTGCTAAAAAAGCTGGTTATTGAATTGGTTAAAACCCTAAAATATTCTCTCTACTAGCGACAAAAAGCGATAACATCTTCCCGTCGATTTGACTTTTAACCTTTTAATTTTTTAATCTTGTTCACTTCGTTGTTGGTTAGTAATTAGTTGGTTAAGGGGTGTTTGGGATTGCTTATTGAAAACTAATTATGCGTTTTGAAAACTCATAATCAGATAATCAGCTGTAACAAAACGTGATTTTCAAATATAGTGTTTGGGTTTGATTATGCTGTTTGATATGACAATAATCAGATAATTGGCTTTTCTTAGTTTTTGGCAAATCAGATTATAATGACATAATATATAAAATTACCAAAATAGACATCTCTATTTCTTTTTATTCTTTTAGTGTAAGATTCAATAATTTATATCTAATAATAACTTATGACAATAATTTTAAATTAAGTGAATGACCAAAGTAGTGTTTATCTTTTTATGAAAATAATTTTAAATTAAGTGGATGACCAAAGTGTATGCTAACACAAAAAATCCTTTACCTAGACGGTTACATATTTTCAAATTGGGGTAAACCCAATGGGGCTGTTTTGTTAAGGTTCCACTTATTAGGAATACACTCTTCTTCAACCTTTATTCTAAGCAGCCACCATAAACCTGCTTGTTATTTTATACATGCGTGTTTATATAAAATGAAAAACGAGGACAATTATGTTAATTTGATGGCGAAGCAAAATCACGTTTTACAACAGTAGGTGGAGAGCTGCTGCTGCAAAACCACGTTTTGAAGCCCCCATAACGCAGTTAAGTGATTTTCAATTTTGTCTTGCCAAACACTTAAAGGTGATAATTTGCGTTTTCGAAACGAGATAATCAGATAATCTGTTGCAAAACGCAACCCCAAACACCCCCTAACTTTATCATGGGTCGGTGAATTAATTCTTCATTCATTTGCTTTTGTTGTCTTTATTAAATTGGTTAAATTCGTGCATGGTATATCTTTATTGAATTAATTCTTCATTCATTCACTTTTGGTTTGTTAGATCGTGGGTTTGTTATAATCGATTATATCTTCACCTGCTATGATCATTGTGATGGGTTAGTGTTTTGTGCTTTTAGTGTTTAAAACCCTAATTTTGAGTTAGGGTTTTCCTTTTAGATTGCTTGTTGCTGCATGCTTTTTTTGTTACCTGTTCTATTAGTGTACGTGGGTTTTTATGATGGAGAAGGGTTTTCTGATTAATAAAAGTGCGTCTAAAGCTTCGAATACTGATGGTAAATCGTTGGGTGGGAGTGAAGGTGCAAGACCATCTAGTGTGGTTAAGGGTCCTAATATTGATGTGGGTACGAGTACAAGTGATGCGAGTGTGCCAAATTTAGTGCCTCAATCAGGTTCTACTCCTATATCTTTTGCGGATATGTTTACGGATAAAGCACCCAAGAAAATTGTGTGCCTGGTGCTAATGTCACCATTCCTTTGGAAGCTATCGATGAGTTAAGCTCTCGATTTGCTAATACTTTGTATGGCTATTTCATTGGTAAGAGACTCGCTTTTCTGATAGTTGAAACTTATGTTAGATTTACAGGGGCGAAGTTTGGTTTACAAAGGGTTATGCTTAATAATGATATTTTTCTGTTCCAATTTGAAACCAAAGAAGGTATGGAAAAGGTGTTGGAAGGAGGTCCATGGTTGATACGATTGGTGCCTATCTTTTTAAAAGTTTGGACTTTGAACACTAAACTTACAAAAGATGATATAACTTTAGCTCTTGTTTGGGTTAAACTCCATAATATTTCGGTTGTTGCATATTATAAGGTTGGTCTTAGTTTGATTACAACGCAAATTGGTCGTCCTGTCATGCTTGATTCCTACACGAGTACGATGTGCCTTAAGTCGTGGGGTCGTAATTCCTATGCTAGGGCCCTTGTGGAAGTGTCGTCAAAGGAAGCCTTACTTGACTCTCTTGTAGTTGCGATCCCTTACCCTAATAGGTTAGGTCATTCATTGGAAAAAAAATGATATTGATTATGAGTGGAAGCCGCCAAGATGTGAGACTTGTAAAGTATTTGATCACAATGATGATGGATGTCCTAAGAGAGTGAAACCGGTTGTGAAAGGTAAATCGTTGGTTGATGAAGAGGGTTTCGTTGAAGCTTATAAGATGAAAGGAAAAGGTAAGCTTGTGGTACTAAGCGTCGGGTTGATAGGAGTCTTTTCAAAAGCCTAATGTTTCAGACACTATAGGCGGTTACTAAGCCAAAGAATGGAGGAGCATCGCGTCTAAGCCTTCGTCCAATCGAATACGTGTTCTCCAACGATTGATGTAGTTTCTACTTTCTTGTAACGAACCTACTCACCGATCCTACTAGTAGTACGGTTCCATCCCGGATGACCATGGTAAGAATAATAATTAGGTGGATGGATAAAATTCGCTTACTATTGATGGGTCAAAGGAACTTCCTTTTCGTCGAGCAAGTTTTTCAACACCCTAGGCGGTGAACCTAATCGTTGTAGTGTAGTATTAGGGTAAGCCACGGGAATTGATATCGTTCTCTGGGGAATAGGAATGCTAGTGAGAAGTTACTACGCTAAGGTTGGGGTTGAGGAAGATTATTTTTTATCTTTTATGTTTTTAGGAAATGGAAAGGTACGAATCTCGGGGTTTGGATTTGGGGGTTGGTATTTCTACCGATTACTCTACTTATCTAATTATCTAAACTAAGGTGTATGTAGTCTATGTCTAATTATTGTGTGCTCGTATGATGATTTAAAGATGTGTTTACTTAGGTTTTATTACTCCTTAATTATCTCCTATTGATGGTTGAATTGTCACGTCCTTATTCTTAATCGCGTTGTGTGTCTAAGGTCGTAGGGTATCGTTTATCCCTAACTCTTTGAAACTACCAAAGGTTATCGCCTACAAAATCTCTAGGATTTATAAACTTAACTCTAAGGTACTCTTCGGATGGTTTAGCCTACAATGACTCTAGGTATTATAAGCTAAGGTTCACAAAGATTAATCAAGCATTAACTACACAACGGATGACCTATCGCAATACTAGATCATTAACAATTAAGATAAGAGACAACCAATCAATATTCAATAATTAAGTTTCATATTCCTAAGCAAACACACAAGTAAATTAGCGGACATGGGAAACATGCAAGCATACACACAAGTAATTGAAGACATAATTGAATTAATGAAGTAAAACACTTATCTTGATGTAAGATAGGGTATGGAACCCTAAAATCTTGTACAAGACTGACCTTGGTTCGGTTTAGGTTTTACTCCAAAAGACTACACACCGAAAACTAAAAATTCGGATTCTATATATAAGATTACATATGCGACGGCGTCACCTTTGATTTGTGACGCCGTCGGTCGCCGTTATTAGGGTTTCGTCTTGGCCACGTTAGTCTTGCGACGGCGTCACCTTATGCTTGTGACGCCGTCCCTTCGATCTCTAACGTCGTCGGATCAAATCTAGGCCGTCGAGTTGCGACGACCTACTCTTTTAAAACACAAGCCGTCACTTGTAAATAAGCAATTTGGCTACTAAGCCATCACAAAGTGGTCCGACGGCGTCGCAGATAACACCGACGCCGTCCCCTTTAGTTCTAGCACTGAGTGTCTCGATTCTTGACTTTGGCCATTTTCTTCAGTATATTCGCGCCTTTTCGTCCGAATAAGTGTCATTCCACATTTTGCCTTTAAGATACCTAAAAAGTGAAAAGGAACGATATTAAGTAATAACGGATGCAAAAGTGATCAAATAAGGGCTTAAGCGACCCCTCGAAAAGGTACATTTTAAAACCTTATCAAATATCCCTACACTTGGTATTTGCTTGTTCTCAAGAAAATGTGCTTTTAGCCAATTAATTTATAAGTTAGGGGTCATGAAGCATTGATTTAGAACAATCTACAATACATATAAGCCCCGCAAAAGTCATAACAAGCACGGAAATTACATACTAGCACCTCATATGGGGTGTTTGGATACTCACATCTCTCGGGTGTATATGAAATATAACAAGATGGAAATGGTAGATAAACAGTCATTAACCGGTCCTAGTACATAGATTACCATAGGCTTGAGACTAGATCAAACCTTCATCGCTTTGGCGTAAGCACCTAGGAAAGACTATCCAAGAGGTCTTTTAAAGGGTTATAATGATAGGCTTACGGTAGGGAAACAAAAGGTTTGGTGGGATAGGCTATTTAGTGGTGGCAAGTCAAAATCTTTATGTTACAAGCATGCGAAGAATGGCGTTGCTAAGCCAAGACTCGACACTCTAGACTCTAGATAACGAAACAAACAAACATAAATTAAAGATAGATGTAGGATGGTAGCCGTTTTTTTTTTTTTTTTTTTTTTTTTTTCAACACTCTTTTTTTTCTTTTTCTATTTTTTTTCTATTTTTTTCGATTTTTTTTTCATACACTTTTACTCTACCATCCTCTACGGTAACATCAAAATGATAGGGATTTATAGGCACATCCCTACACTTGAGTTTTATTACTCTAACACTAATTTGACCCGAATTGAAAAGATCAAAACACTTGGAGTACATTATTACGCAAATAAAGGGAATTTGAATTTAACGTTCCTTCCCGTCATTTCATAAACTTTAACTTTTCCCATGAGTCCCAATCGTCCCAAAGCGTGTACAAAGGATATGACTCGACTTAGCAACTTATGCAAGCAACTAGATAATTGAACTAAGGGTTTAGGGTGATAACAATAATGCACTAAAAGTGAGTGCATACAAGGTAGGCTAAGGCGATTTGGGTGTACATTTGGGGTGGGGTGTAAACAATGCTCTTCATTGATATTCCGGAAAATCGAAACATCACGAGAACCGTGAAAAGGATAGGCTCGAGGGGTTAACTAGGGGTATCGTGTACTAAAGATGAGTACAACGCAAAGGTGTGGGGAATTACTCAACCGATGTGGAAGAAGTAATTATATTACGGTATCAAACAAGGGTTATCCTAATGCCTCTTATCATTTAGTTATTCCTAACTACACAAGTGTAGTCTTACTAGCGATCTCGGGATGCATCACAAAACAAGTTCTAGAATCTATTATACTACCGGTTCACACACTAAGCATTAAAGATGAATGCTTTAATTCCTACTAATCTAAAGGCGATCCTCACATTTTGGGTGGAATTTAAGTGGTAAAGGGTTTTTGTGCTAGTCATATAACTTCCTATCCATGAGACGCTTTTGTTAAGACTAATGGCCCACTCCTATATGTCATGAAAAATTTTAAATTTGGTGCCAAAATTACCCTAACCGACATTTTCTCATGGTTTATTACACAAATGCAATTGGACAAAGCAAATAATCAAGGATAAGCATAGTTTCAAAGTTCCGTTTATTTTCCTCCTACACTTAAACCGAACATTGTCCCCAATGTTCCCGAAAGTATCAAAGTTATGATAATGGAAGGTAATAAAAGATGAAAGAAACTAGTACTCCCCGATTAGCTCGGTAGGATCCGTGTAAAGTGGTGGTTACATCTTTCTTCAAGAAGAACGTTTGCGTGAAAAGCTCCTTCTCATCTTATGTATCTTCTTCTTGGTAAATTAAACCGCACACTTGAAGAAAACAAACGAAACCTTGGCGTAAAATCGGTGGTAATAATATATATAGGACTCTACTAAACTAGGATATAATGCTTGTGGAATGGATGTTTACAAAATTTCGGAAAATTAAGACCGGAAAATTCCAAAAATTTATAAGTAGCTCGAAAACGAGTTGTTTTGCTCCTTCGACGCGTCAGTTGTGATCTCGACGCCGTCAGTTATCGACAAAAAGCGGGTGCGATTTTCGGAAAAAATTCGGAAAATTTACATCTTTAGAATCGGAAAAATTTCACGCAAAACATCCATTATGACTCGATACAAGCATTTGACTCGAACAAACACACATGTATATCTTTTAATTAATTGAAATTCTCATGTTTACGTTTCTTTTGGCGTGTGTAATCCTCCCTACACTTATCCCTTATGTAAAATACCTTTATATGTAATTAAGACGAGGTTAAAAACAAAATAAAGCATTTTTACAAATTTAAACATGAGAATAAACAATCAATAAAAGATATATGACACAAACAAGCAAACAATTAAGCATGGGTTGCCTCCCACGAAGCGCTTTTCTTTATTTATGAGTCTTGTAGCTAGACTCGTAGTCGTGCCCCTACGTGGTCTCGTTTTGCATCCTCAATGAGAATTCTATCATGTTGACAAAATTTTCATTGACTCTATACCTAGGCCCTAGGGTCAAGCAATCCTTATAATAAAGCCTCCTTCTTTCCCACATGAATTTAAAACCTTTTCAACATCGTCCTTGCTTTTGTCCTCAAAAGCTCTAATGTTGTCTCGTTCAAAAGGGATAGATGGCCATATTCATTCGCCTTCCAAGGCATCCTATAAGTGATCTCATCATTTCCTTCCTTAAACCTAACCGTTCCATCATACTTGTTATGGCTCATTTTAGATGTTTCAACAAACGGTTTTCCTAGCACCACTTGGGACAAGCTCTAGTCAATGACACACCCAATGTCTTCTAGGACTACAAAATCAACTAGGTAGGTGAAATTTCTTATAAAGACGTGTACATCCTTGACTCTTCCCACAAAGTTGCAAACTCCACCTGGATACTTAGGGTCTCTCCTAATCTTAAGTCGCTCATTCATAATGTCATTGTAAACAGCAGATGACATCACATTAATGGGAGATTCCGTATCTATGTAAGCATGTTCGACATTCCTATATCCGATCATACAAGGAATTTTGAGGTTCCAAGGATTTCCTCTCCTAATCTTTGGACATATCCTAATGATGGGTGATCGGGGATTATCGATTATGTATTGATGATAGGCAACCTCTTCCTTAGTGGGGTAAAGATTAAAATAAGCACTATCCTCCTCATTCACATTTTTATTTACTAAGCCATCTTCTGAATTACTGTTGATCATGGAGCCAACTACAGAGGCGCTGACCACTTTCTCAACAGCTTCCCTAATTGTGCTATCGAATACCTTCTGCAAATCTTGAAGGTCGGTGTTTCTACTCACATAATGGCTTCGGCGGTTGTGTTGGTCATTGGTTTGGGTTTTGAGTGAAAGTGATTTATTTGGTGGTGGGTTGTTGAGTGGTGGTTGGTTATCACCTTCCATGATGAAAAGTGATGGGGTTACTAACAAAGGTCACGAAGAAGGGGATAGACTACGAGAAAGCTAAAATGGGAAAATTTTTACTTGATAGGAATCAAGCAAAGAAACCTAACGAGGTGGACTCCTAACTAGCTATTCTATTCCCCGGCAATGGCGCCAAAAACTTGATAACGCTACACGCGTCGTTCGGGGTCAAAGGAACTTCCTTTTCGTCGAGCAAGTTTTTCAACACCCTAGGCAGTGAACCTAATCGTTGTAGTGTAGTATTAGGGTAAGCCACGGGAATTGATATCGTTCTCTAGGGGAATAGGAATGCTAGTGAGAAGTTACTACGCTAAGGTTGGGGTTGAGGAAGATTATTTTTTTATCTTTTTATGTTTTTTAGGAAATGGAAAGGTACGAATCTCGGGGTTTGGATTTGGGGGGTTGGTATTTCTACCGATTACTTCTACTTGTCTAATTATCTAAACTAAGGTGTATGTAGTCTATGTCTAATTATTGTGTGCTCGTATGATGATTTAAAGATGTGTTTACTTAGGTTTTATTACTCCTTAATTATCTCCTATTGATGGTTGAATTGTCACGTCCTTATTCTTAATCGCGTTGTGTGTCTAAGGTCGTAGGGTATGCGTTTATCCCTAACTCTTTGAAACTACCAAAGGTTATCGCCTACAAAATCTCTAGGATTTATAAACTTAACTCTAAGGTACTCTTCGGATGGTTTAGCCTACAATGACTCTAGGTATTATAAGCTAAGGTTCACAAAGATTAATCAAGCATTAACTACACAACGGATGACCTATCGCAATACTAGATCATTAACAATTAAGATAAGAGACAACCAATCAATATTCAATAATTAAGTTTCATATTCCCTAAGCAAACACACAAGTAAATTAGCTGGACATGGGAAACATGCAAGCATACACACAAGTAATTGAAGACATAATTGAATTAATGAAGTAAAACACTTATCTTGATGTAAGATAGGGTATGGAACCCTAAAATACTGTACAAGACACCTTGGTTCGGTTTAGGTTTTACTCCAAAAGACTACACACCGAAAACTAAAAATTCGGATTCTATATATAAGATTACATATGCGATGGCGTCACCTTTGATTTGTGACGCCGTCGGGTCGCCATTATTAGGGTTTCGTCTTGGCACGTTAGTCTTGCGACGGCGTCACCTTATGCTTGTGACGCCGTCCCTTCGATCTCGACGTCGTCGGATCAAATCTAGGCCGCCCGAGTTGCGACGACCTACTCTTTTAAAACACAAGCCGTCACTTGTAAATAAGCAATTTAGCTCTTGAGCCGTCAAAAGTGGTCCGACGTCGTCGCAGATAACACCGACGCCGTCCCTTCGGCCCAAAGCACTGAGTGTCTCGATTCTTGACTTTGGCCATTTTCTTCAGATATTCGCGCCTTTTCGTCCGAATAAGTGTCATTCCAGCATTTTGCCTTCAAGATACCTAAAAGTGAAAAGGAACGATATTAAGTAATAACGGATACAAAAGTGATCAAATAAGGGCTTAAACGACCCTCAAAAGGTACATTTAAAACCTTATCTATGTTTTGCATGTCTTTTATGTTTTAAGTGGTTATTCTAGTTGTTGGTATGCCATAAATGATATAGTAGTTGTTCAAGAGGTTGCTTGAGGTTAATGTGGCATTGCAACCACATTCCATTGCACTTTAAATGGTTTTATATTTTACCGTGGTGGAAGTTCCTTTACCCAAAATAGTACCGATTACTCAGAAAGCGCTAAGAACAGAAACTCGGGTTTTTTCTTATCGATATTACCCAACAAATAGATTCTATTCATATGTATAAACTAAGGCACAATTTATCATTTTGTTATGTCATATACTCATAAACGTAATTTTTTCTTTTGAACTGTCCTTCCATATGTCATCACCATTTATAGCTATACATTATATTTTTTTTTGGTAAAGGGTTTCCCGACAAATGTATTACTCCAAAAAACGTTTAAGTACAAAGGATATGGGTGAAGTCCCATATTTCAGACTCACTACAAGAAAAGTGGCTTTTTAGGACCCCCATAAGCGTCATAAAATGGTACTTTTTAGGACCTTTCATTTAATAGGACCAAGGATGAAAGCGTTTCATGTAAGGCGGTTGTAATAGGTCCAAAGCGTCCTAACCCTTATGAAACCAATTTTATGGTCGTATTATATGTCTATGAACAACACAAATAGCGTCCTAATAAAACCATATTAGGACACTTTTACAATGTTTTAACATGTGATTACCTACTTTTAATCTTTTGAGACACATAAAACGTCCTTAAAAGTATTGTTAGGACGCTTATGATGTAACATCATAGCTATTTTAGCAACCAAGAAAAGGGTACTAATAACTCAAATAAGATTATGATACCAATTTTATGGTCGATTTTAGGTCTATAAACAACACAAATAACGTCCCAATAAAAACATATTAGAACACTTTTCCAATGTTCTAACATGTGGTAACCTACTTTTAATCTTTTGATAAACATACAAGCGTCCTTTAATGTTAATTCTTAGGACGGTTATCATATACCATTATAGTTACTTTAACACCAAGAAAAGGGTCCTAATATCCCAAATACGATTATGAAACCAAATTTATGGTCGCATAATATGTCTATGAACAACCAAATAACGTCCTAATAACAACATATTATGACACTTTTACAATGTGGTAAAACGTTGTTACCTAATTTTAATCTTTTGATACACATACAAGCGTACTTAAAAGATAATTGTTAGGACGCTTATCATATAACATTACTAGCTTCATAGCCCGCCCGAATGGGCGGGCTAGCTTCATAATAATACATATTGAATTCTAAATGTATGTAAAACAAGAGTGAAGTAGCGTTGAAAAGCTTAAAAATGGGGCAATATTGCCGATATAAATATCATGTAACAAAATCTATACAAAAGCAATGATGTCGTTTGAATTCAAAAAGATAATGAAGTTGTATATCATAATAAAAAAGTATGTTGCTTATTCAAATACAAAACAAAGCTTCTTTATAAACAACGTTTATTGTCGAGTTTGATTAGTTGCCGTCTTTGTCGCAACATAGAACCTTCAATCCTTTCTTGGATGGTCGTAGCGATACTTTTCACCAGTGAGCATTTGTACTATGAAGTCGTAAACAAAGTTTTGCCCTGAAAAAGAAGTTATGTTTTGACATAATTTTTGGATAAATAAAATTATCATAACAAACGTGGTAGGCATCCAAAGTACAAATGTCAAATTTACTGTATGGATTCGTAATCCCCACCATGATGATCATCTTTAGTAAATCGACTTATGCATTACTTGTTCCTTCAATTAGATATGTGGCCACTATATTAGCGTGAGCCATTTATTCTTGCTGACAAGTTTGAACTCTGCACTCACAAGTGATAAAGTTATATTACAGGCAATGGTGAAGTATGAACACCCAACTATGGCAGCTCGGAGGTCCTGTATTCTTTCAAGATCCTCCATAATTACCATCATCTATAGTGCCATGTATCTACAACATCACTCATGCCCTGCCATAAGGTTTTAAAACAAATAGTAAAAACATATCAAACTTAAGCACCAAGTCATAAAAAGTGGTAAAAAGCTTGTAAGGTCAAGTTCAAATCCCTTTGGTGCAAACAACCCTCAAGTGGCCACACCAACCTCCCAAAAAAGGAGGGCGCAAAAATTAGTTCTTTGGTTTCCCCTTTCAACATATACGATCTATGACAGAGGCATATGTGCGGAAATAACGTGATTAGTTCATGTGATGCTACTTTATTCACGAGATGCTATAGAAAAAGCGTATGCAACATTTGACTTGGTCCAATCAAATGTCACAACAACATAAGGGCTTATGTCTCATAATATTAACACAAGATTTACTGACAATACACCTATAATAAATTCTTGATAGCTATATAGCATTAATTTTGTTCCACAAAATTTCATTACTCTTATCGTTATCACGTCTTGTTTATGAATAAGAAAATGAATCTCGGTGTAGGAACTTACATTGCGCATGGTTCCCATATAAGATAAATGTCATAACCGTACATAGATATGGTCGGGTACATCGAAGGCTGCCATTTGAGTTCGAGTTGAGCTCGCATTAACCTTAACCTTGAAACATTATGATTACGTTCATCCGCATTAGATAAAGCATCGGTATTTAATTATATATTTACATGCAACTAAATAAAAATCGATAGCATATCCACATTTAATCTCGACAACCATTTGATGAAGTGGCCTTTCAACACCAAACTTTTTCAATGCGAATATTAGGAAACAAAGTCACAAAATTCACAACAACCTACGGGATAAATTCAACGGGGTTGTATGAAAGTGGGTCAACTGAAATATATATTATAACAAGGACTATAGTTCATTGCGTTGCGGTGGTATTATATTTTTTTCCCCTGAGTTTAAGTTTAGGCAATGCTCGGCTTGCTCGCACCTGCAAGCCCGAAAACAAAGAAGAGAAAAAAAATTCGAGACAACAAAATGTTAAGTTAGAGAATATTTAGGAAATGAAGATGTATACATAACTGAATTAGACTGTATTAGTTTCACGTACAAAAACTAATACATAACTGAAATGTAGCACTATTACAATTTCTATCTCAAACTCAGCGTTACTCAGTTTTTACTCACGAAGATGGATGAGGTCACAATGTATCTTCCTATATTTGCATTTGTAGTTTACCTTTACTACGTAACTTTTCAATTTGTGACTTTTTTTGAGTTGTTATTGCAGAAACTGGTGGCTGTAAGACATTTATGAAGTAATATAATATGCTATAAGCTCTATAAGAGTAAATGGGTTTGAAATGTATATTCAACAAGATTAGGATTGGCCTAATCTAGAAGAAATAGTGTTCTAAAAGTAGCAATGGGGTGGACATTAGGATTAGACTCATCCATCCACCTTCAATATTCCATGACACATTCATTTGCTTTAAAAGACCATTATGTAATATTATAACTAACATAGGAACGAACATATAAAGTGGTATTACCTGGAGGCACTTTGATTCAAAATCATACAATGCATCTGAAAAATCGAAACTTTTGCAATGATTTTATGATTTGCTGCAACTGTTGACCTCTTCCTCTAATTATTCGAACGTGAGCATTTCCTACACACGTGTCACATACCGCAATTAGAAAGGCCAAAAAAATCCAGAAATTATATTAGTAGTAGCAAGTTATTGCCGCTTACATATTCAAGGCACGCACACGGGCAACGCTTAAAAAAATGTTGATGCGATGAACATGTATTTTTAGAGCTTTAGCATGCTATATAGAAAGGAAAAAAGGCATGGCTGTTTAAACGGCTTCCTATGTTGGGTTTGGCAACTTATGTTACTAATTTTGTAGATGCAACATTGCAAAATAAAAACATGGACGTACGAAAAAAAATTCCAGTCGGGAAGTTACCTCGTTTGGAGACGAATTCGCACCAGTTCTCATACCATTATTCTGTTAAATGAACACATGATTATTAAGGCAGGATAGAGATGAAATAAAATACCGAAATATAAAGTTACCTTATATCCTGAACCTATGTGCGCAGCTGGAACACAATGGTTGCATAAAGCAGACCGTTAGCAACCTTTCTTCTGCCAAACAATGTAAAAGTTCGAGAATTAGATACTAAGTGGCGAATTATGTAAAAGATTTAAATGGCTACAAAAGCTTGGCTGATAATGGCCCGACCCGATTACACAAATACTAATAAATTCACTTGCGTAGGTGCTCCTACCGGTCGTGTTTATTGTGTGTCCACAAACTAATGCTACCCTTTCCAGGTCTTGTGTTAACACCTGTAACAACACCAAATCATGAAGGATTAAAATAAGTTAAACCATCATTCATATCTCGTATGCATCAGCCCAACAACATAAAAACTAATGACTCCGCTTACAGTGGTTGGCCGAACACTTCGTTTGTTATTGGCACCTGAGGAGACGGGGTCCGTTTCTAATCTTTGTTTGCTATCTGTAACGATATGTTGCAAGTAATTAATATAATCCAAGCCATCTCTTATATCGTATACGAACAAAACTTAAGGTGAGAGTTATATATCGTTAAAGAACTACAATGAGAAAAACTCACCCGAGCTTCATTATCCTTCTGAAGCATACCTCACAGACAATTTCTTTTGCCGTTCTCGCTCCCTCACCATGTTCAGTCAAGAATATACTCAAATTGCAAATCAACCATCGCTGGCATGATCAAGTGACATTTTAATCAAAATTAATAAATCTAAACATCAAGAACCAGTATAACTAAAACAAACAAACAAAAAAAATCAAACAAAATGCATCGTGAGATAAAGCATAATAGTCCCATAATCAAGTTTTCATCTTGTAAATTTCTTGAAGTGTACAATCAAACATATAAGACAAGTTTATATCCGATTCGCATGATTTAAATTTATGTCTATGCAAACCTAAAAAGAATTTAAATATTCTTGTGAGATCAAGATAGAATATCGTTGAGGATGAGAGCGAAGCATGTATGCCGGTTAAAGAGCGTTACAAGAAGGAGGTTATCTATCGAGGGTAAGATCTGACTCTGTAAATGATGAGATGGAGAAAAAACCCAGATTTGGATGGTTAATTTGACTTTTGGGGAAAAAAAGAGAAGGAATTCATTTTTTAATTAAAATAACAATATTTGACGGTTTTGCCGTATTAAACTTCAAGATAATAATGTTTTGCTTTTAGCACATTTGGTAATTCAAAAAACTTAAGGCGATGTTTGTTTTTTAAGAGGCTCTGAATCTGAACCGCACATCTGAATATAAATCTGAGGCGTAAATGTCTGAATCTGACCGCATCCGAATGGGGAAAAAACTCATGTTTGAACCGCATTGATTGCTCGTACTATTTTTTTTTTTTTTTTTTTTTTTTTTTTGTCGCAAGAGGCATTCGGACACCTCTCAAGTCTAGACCATTAAGATCTTATCGCCACCGAACACGCCGAGCGAAAAAAAAAAAAAAAAAAAAAAAACGGTCTAAACAACCAAAATGTCTGATTGCGCCTCGAACGAATCGATTAAGAAGTGGTAAAGCCTAATTATGAAAAACAAACACCACCTAGTATGTACATAAGCCATCTTTATGTTTTTGTTCAATAAATCATTTTAGTATTTTTATGGGTTTTGTGTTATTGTATTATAAAAAGTTGCTAATCAATTCATAATTGTATTTTTCGTTTTTATTCACTTGAGTCACTAACCTATTTGTATAGTTTTATACAAAGAAAATTTTAAATCACTTCACTAATCGGGTTTCTAAAATCAACTTGTTACACTTTTAAATATCTTCAAATCACATTTTATAGTATCCAACACGTCACTTTTAACTCAATTTTATAAGTTTTCGTTTAAGATATGTTTCTTTATACTACCTCCGTCTCAGAAAATCAAACGAGGACTATATTTCTGGGACGGAGGGAGTATTTTCTTTATTAGATATTGGGTATGTCTCATTGTCAGAAAATAAGATTTTGCGCGCTTTTGATTTGTCTCAATGTTGCAAAAATCGTGAATCGGTAGTCGGGCGGTCGACCACCATGCAGCGATTAATCGATGATTAATCGGATTGGCATTTCGTGCAAGTTTTGGGTATTTCTTGAGACCAAATTAAATATCTTAACTAATTCCAAGCCTACTATGTTTTCAAACCTCAATAAAATGCTTCAATTCTGATTATGAGGTCAATTGTGCGTTATAAGTGAAATAAACGATCCCCAAATTAAGTAGAATGCCTGATTTTTTTTTTAAAATTGACCGATTTGGCTGATTAGTCTGATTTTTGACCGATTAGTCCGATTTTTAACCGATTCGACCGATTTTTGACTGATTAGTGGCCGATTTTTGCCTAGGCCGATTTTTTCCACTGATTTTCAAAAATCAACAAGGTATAAGGCCGATTACCGATTAATCGGCCGCCTAGGCCAATTTTTGCAACATGTTGTCTTATAACTTATCACATAAATACATAGAAATTTGTAAGACTGTGACCCAGGATGATACTTATTTTTAACTTGACTCAACTTTGTGGCATATTGTTAAAACTAGAACATCGAATCACATTTTACCGTTTTTACCCTTCAACGCTCAATGCACACCATATCTCCTTACTACAACAACGACGACGGTGATGGTGGCGACGACGACGACAGCGATGACGACCACAACAACAAAAACAATAATAATTGTAACTTAAAAAAATATAAATTCTAAGGGTATTTTCAAAATTCATAAACTTATTAAGATTTAAAGAAACTATCTAAAATGTTTAAATCATGGAGAAACCCTTTCCTCATGTACCCTTTTAGGTGTCCTAAAGGATCTAGCCCCAAACAATGAGCATCTATTCCGGTGATCTTTTAGCTATGAGTTGGGATTGAACCCATGACCTATTTATCTAAAAGCCCTAATTGACCGGTTAACTAGACGTTTTGTGGTGGGAGAGTGAAACCATTACAACAATTCCCGAGTGGTTAACTATACAATCATACACTTAAGCCTATAAACGTTTTCTAAGGTTTTAGAATTGAACCTAAATTCTGTTTGGATATAACATTATCTTACATTTAGCACAAAAGTTTTAAAATTTACCCTATATTTTTTAGTTAATTTTGACCAATTTAGTGTCTAATTTTAATTTTCAGTGGCCAATTAAGTGGCTCATTTTGTCACGTGATAAAATCAAGATCTTATATCGAATATTGGTGTGAAATGTGTTTTTATTTTGGCAAGTGAGTAATTACTTTGGTTGTGTTTGACGTTGTCTTATAGAGGCTTGAGCTTATAAAATAAGCTAGCTTATGAGGGTTTGAGCTTATAAAATAAGTCTTGTTTGTACTATAAGCTTGTAGATGTTTTTATAAGTTATAAGCCTAAGCCCATTGAAACATGCTTATGGGGGCTTAGAGCTGGTCAAATTTCTTAAATACCATTCAAATACAATACTTTAACACACAAAAGCTTCAAGTATATGAGTTTTTCTTTGATGTATTTTTATGTGATTTTACATTAATAAGTTTTAGCTCAAACTAATTCGACAAACAACTTTATAAAATATAAGCTACACTTTCACTATAATATAAGCCTCAACTCCAACTTTAGCCGTAGCTTGGTCCCAACCCCAGCCCCAACCAGCCTAAGCCCAAGCCGGGCCCATTTCACCAAACATAACCATTTTATAGATGATTGAGCAAAACTCCTTTTACTTGAAAGCTTGTAAATGATAAATTGGCGGCAAGAGTTTTCATTTCCCACTAATTTTCCCGCCAACTTGTTCATGTGACACCACGCTTTCCTTCTTCCTCCTTCCCACCCTCTTTAGAAGACTTATTCAAAAGAAGCTTTGACACAGTGTTCAAGTAGATAGTTTATGAACCAAGGTATATGAGAATTTCATATCATATTTTTTGTTCATTTGCTACAATACTAGATGCAAATGCTTATTATAGAACTTTTTGTATTTCTCTGTTACATACTAGTCAATTGGTTGTTTTGTTTTCCTACTTAAAGTCACTTTATTTTCCTATTGTTACTTGTACATAGGAGTTGTTCGATAAAATGTGTAAATGAAATATTAGCAACAGAAACTTGTTTTTATGTTCAATGATGTCAATATTATACCTATATATGTAATGAATGCTCGGGATTGATTAACCTTAATATTTAAATTCCATCATAGATATAAAAAAATCTTAAGTTTGATCGTCTCTCTTTTTCCTTCCCAATTTTTGTTATCCAATGTCCAGCTTTTGTAGTTACAATATAATGAGTATTTGAGTATGAGTTAGTCTTATTTTTTCATTTTGTCAAGGAAAATGATAATGGACCTAACTAAAGAGGTTTAAAAGGAGACCTAAGGCATAAATGAATTGTACAGTAACAATACTGTACAATATATTTATGCATTAGGTCTCCTTTTAGGCCTCTTTAGCTAGGTCCATGTATCAAAGCTGTTTTGTCAATGCTATATGGCTTTTAGATCACTCTGATAAAGCTATTATACTCCTACAATATAAGATTTGAAACAGGCTAATCTTTGAGTTCAACCCTACAACATAGCCTTAGTAACTATATCTTCAATTTATAGTCTTGTTTTTTGTGATGATCTTAAATGTGTTGTGCTATATTATTGATATGGGAGTTGTCTTGTTGTATTTGGACAATAGTTACTATTATGTGCTTCTTAGTTCTAATTTCTAAAGTAAAATGTTATTGACTTATTGTCTAATTCTTTCTTTTTAGGACATCAAGTCAGCACCCAAAAGCTGAAAGCAACAACTTGCTAGTTATGGCAAACTCTTTTTAGGTCACTGTATTTCATTACTAATTACAATTAACTCGTACGTGTTTTGATACGTAGTCCCAAAGTTGAATTACTTCCTAATCTTCATATAGTTTTACTGCTAACTAACCATTATACTTGCAAAAGTTGATATGTTAAATTATGCGACTTTGTAAGTTCATCACAGTCGGTTGTAAAGTCCTCATAAAACTAAGGTTAGGGAATATCACTAAAGGATAATTATGAACAATGCAATACCTGGTATTGATGTGTAAATTTTGAAGGTACATATAATCATATTTTTCATCCATAACTTGATTTTAATATGTTTGCAGTCACTCATGTAAGAATATTTTAACTCTATTTACAGGTAGCATTTAAACACTGATTGACTGCCCTATGTGGTATACTGAGAGAAAGTCCATAAAGATTGGTTGGAACAGTTTTTTGATGAAAGATGTGAGCTTCCTTAGGCTATGCACAGTCGAAGGTAATGAGGATCAGTCGACCAAGGTAAAAATCGGTCGGTCACCAATGTGGGTGTTGGGTCGTCGTTGGTCATCGGTCGACCATTTGGAAAGAAGGGTCGTTTTTTTCAACCGTTTTTGGCAAAGGTTTTTTTTTTTTAGTTACTATTTGGCATTGAAAAGTAAAAAGAATTACTTTAAACATTTAAATTAACTTGTTCACCGACTGTGGCAACTTGGTTGTCGTCAGGTCGTCGGAGAAAAAAACCGATGTGGCAAGGACGTGGAGGTTCACTATTGTGCCCGGCCTGCATTGTGCCACTTGATTGATGTATTATTTCTCAAACAGAGGCAAAGGTTTTTTTATGCCTGCTCACTGTTCGTGTGTCATGTAATGTCACTCATTTATAATGGTAAAGAAACAAAGTTAAATGAAATCAATGTGAGATGGTAAAAACATACTCTTCGTTTCGCAACAGTTGGGACAAAGGGAATGTTGGCTTTACATATTGTGATTACGCTATAAAAAATGCCGCATCTTATGTAGTTTTCCTTTCTTCGTGTGCAATACTATAATCTAATTAAGTTTTGTATTTACACTAAAGGCAACATTCTTTTAAAGTGTTGCACTTATATGTGAAATGTGCAACGCTTTCCACTAAGTGTTGTCTTTAAGCATTAAAATCGCATGCACTTTTCTAAAAGTGTTGCTTCATATCGTAATATGCAACACTTATTTTTTAAAATGTTGCTTTATCACTAAGGTTGTCAAAAAGGCAACATCTTTGACAAGTGTTGCTTGTTAAGTGTTGCATTAGGCACATTTTGTTGTAGTGTGATTTGGTTCAAATGGAAACCGAGATTGGAAAAATACTTTGTGATTTAGAAAGGATTTTTCCGCCATCATTCTTTGATGTCAAGTGTCATACTAACTAATGTTTAAATAAAACTTTTGTAAATAAGCGTTCTAAAAAACTGATGTTTTATGACTCAAATAAAGGAGTGTTCTATTATGGCCTAGGATAATAAAACCACAACAAATAAGCGTACTATAAAGGTTAATGTTAAAAGACACAGTTGTCAAGGGTCCTGTTAATTTTTTTCAAATAAAACTTTTGCAATTAAGCGTTCTATAAACCGAATAAGCGTTATAAAAGCGGATGTTTTACGACTCTAAAAGATATGCCATATTGTGGTGTATCATAAACAAACCATTATGAATAAGCGTTCTATAAAGGTTAACGTTATAAGACGCTATTGTCAAGGGTCCTATTCACTTTTCTTATAAAAAACGTTTGCGAATAAGTGTTCCATAAAACCGATGTTTTATGACTCAAATATCAAGTGTCTTATGATGGTGTATCAATCTATGGGACCCAAGTGTCAACTGTCATATTAAGTTATGTTTTAATAATACGTTTTGCGAATAAGCGTTTTAAATAATTAATGTTTTATGACTTATATATCAAGTGTCCTATTATGGTGTATTGTAATAAAACCATAATTAATATGCATCCTTTAAGGGTCCTATTAAGTTTTGTTATAATAAAACTTTTGCAAATAATCGTTTTAAAAATGATGTTATAAAACCATTGTACATAAGCGTCCTATAAAGGTTAACGTTATAATACCCACGTGTCAAAGGTCCTATTAAATTTTGCTATAATAAAACTTTTTGTGAATAAGCGTTTTAACTAACTCGATGTCTTATGACTCAAAACTCAGTGTCCTATTATGGTTTATTATAATACAACCATAATGAATAAACGTCTTATAAAGGTAATTTATTAGGATTCATATTTTAAGTGTCATATTAAGTTATATGATAATAGGACCCCAAATCATCGACCATCCTATTATATACCTTTTTAGGACATCGCCTAAGTAGCAAATATTTAAAAAGGACCCTAAACGCTCATATGTCCTATTAAACAGTTTTTTAGGACTCCATTATCATACCGTCCCACACAAAGGGTCCTAAAAAGCGACTTTTGTTGTAGTGACTGTTACATAGGCGGTAAAGCTTACATAACAAGACACTTCCTATCCTTTAACCAAGAAAACAAATCACTATTCACTAGATTACATTTTGACACCCACCAAACACACAATTACTTCCTACGACGACCTTTAAGCTTGATATCATACAGGTCACAAAAAGCATCCAATTTCCCTGGTAAATCGTAGACCTGATCTGCATAGTCATCATAATAATCTTCAAGCTCATGACCACCACTAGTTGATGCGAGAAAATTAGCCATAGGGTTATCCGGCTCTAGCACCTCCTCTTCATCACTGTCAGAAACATCCACATCCCCTACCTTAGAGAAAGGGTTACCGACTTTAGTAGAAGAATATATGCGGAGAAGAAGAAGAACAAGGCTTAGTAGCCACCACATGCTCCTTCTGTCCGCTTCCGCTCCCATCCTTAGAAGAACTAGCCGTAGCAGTCATACCAGATGCTAAAAAATTAGCCATATCGTTATCACCATATACAACCTCATCTTCACTATGATCATCCAGATAATCGACCTTTTTTAAAGGATGACCATCATCATCCACAAGAGTTTCTTTCCCATCAATAATTAGCTTTTCAAGTTTCCCAATTTTATCAACAATAGGAGTAGGAAAAGGAATACCATTCTCATCAGTAGCATCCATATCAAGAGCAGCGAATGGGTTGGGTGTAGCAACTGTCGTCCCACTCGTACTTGCCTCATTAGAGATTTTCTCTTTATTAGCAACCGGCTTCTTCGACACAACTTGAGGATCAGATCCCTTACTTTGAACATTTGTTGTAACTGCTTTAGGTTTCCAAATTTTGGGTTTATTGAGTCGAATACCCATAATAGGTCGTGATTGATCAGTCTTGCCTTTATTCTTCGGGTTCTGAACCTCAATGAAACCCTCCTCATTCGTATCCAAAGAAGTCGACACCTTAGTTGCCACCTTGCTATTAGGAATGACCTCTTTCTGAACTTGAACCTGTTTAGGACAATTCGCACTAGGGTGGCCAAAATTTTTGCAATGCACACAATGTGGAGGTCGCCATTCATATTCCACATTAATAGTTGCAACGACCACAACCTCCAAGAAGCTATACATTATATTCAGGCAACCTTTTTTTTCTTGTTTAAAGCATTTATAAAAGAGAAGATCATAAGCCAATTAAAAAGACCAAGGATATCAAACAACCTAATGGTTATACCGCTATAAGTATCTAACAAAGAAAACTGATCTAAATACACGTCCGTAAGAAACTCATCAATCGATCAATAGTACATATCATTCTCATATAGAACCTATAACTCACAACATGAACAGGGACGGACTTACATTGGTGCCGGGTGTAACACGGGCTACATACGATTTCAGGTCATGAAGTGGAAAAAATACATTTAACAAACTGTCATTTTTTAGTATAGACAACATTGCCCAAATACCGTTTTTTTATTTTTCTTTTTTTGGTACTTTTTTTTTATGGTGTAACTTTAATTGACCCAAATAACAATTGTACAACATCCGGCTTATTGAAAATCCTAGTTCTGTTCCTAAATATGCATGTATTAAATACTTATAATCTTTACGAAGGTAAACTTCTACTAGTTTTCTAGAATGCAGCTAATGTGGACTTGGTGATGATTACTATTTAAGGCTGCATGCAACGGGTGTGAGGTATTACCCTATACCTCACCTCCTCACCATTTGACTATTGTGAGTGTGTGTCACACGTCACCCAAGGAGAAAAAGAAGAGTGAGTGGTGGGTGCTCATCACTCGATACATGTACAAGTTTTTATATTATATTGATTTGTGGATGCGTGTGAGGTATTTTGTAAGGTATGTTTGAAAGGTGAGCGCTGATTATTACGGGTGAAAGATAAGGCGAGGGGTGATGTGCTGAATTGTGATGTATCACTAAGATAAAAGGTGAGAAAGATATGATCATTGTGTCTAATCTAACATTTTAAAACTATTACTATCTGTTAAAACTATGAATCTAACACTAGAAACAACCACAACACAGTCAATTCACCCAGCCAACCATCCCTTTGGTGAAATATTTTATTACTCAATAGCTCAAGAAGATAAGTCCACAAACGTGTTCTTACCAAATGAATACAAAGAGAAAAAAATTGTCCCCTTCAGAAGGATCCAATCTATCACACTACACTGATTCAGATACAACAATCCTCACTATAATACTCTCAAACACTACCAAACTATACTAGACTAACTGATCAAGATGATCAAAGACTGAATACCAGAAACTGTAACAAACCCTTGAGAGAGAAAGCTTTAATGTGAGAGAGAATAATGGTGAATGAATATCGCAGGTTGGGTTCCACTATATAGGAGCAAGTTACACTTCAACCCTTGTAGAAACTAAAACCTATCACAAGCTGCTAAACAAACAAACATTAGCATAAAATGACACATTAAGTCCTTTGACTTAATATACCAACCATAACTTGCAATATATCACATATTTCAATACCCCCTCTCAAGCTTATGGCTTGAACATATCAACCAACCCATGTTTGCTACAAAATTGCTTATGTTGAAAAATACTCAACCCCTTTGTAAATATATCTGCAACATTATTAGCAGATTCAACTTTCAAAGTTTTAGTAACCCCAAAAGTTACTTTTTCCCTTACTAAATACAAATCTATTTCAAAATGTTTAGTTTTCTTATGAAAAACTGGGTTATCAGCTATTTTAATAGCCGAAATGCTATCACAAAACAAGTTTGCAGACAATAGATCATCTATTCCAAGGTCTTTAAAAATTTTAACAATCCAAACAAGTTCACAAGTAGTAGATGCAAGACATCTATACTCAGCTTCAGCTGAAGACCTTGAAATAATTGCCTGTTTCTTACAAAAGTAAACACAAAAACCAGAAACTGGTATCCTAGAAACAAGACAGTTAGCCCAATTTGCATATGAGAAAGCATACAGATTAAGCCTACTACCATACTCAAACTGAACACCTGTACCAGGAGCTTGTTTCAAATACCTTAACACTCTAAGAGCAGCTGTAAATGAGAGTTAAGAGGAGCATGCATATGCTGACTCAAACAATGAACTGCATAAGAAATGCCTGGTCTAGTAACAGACAAGTATATCAACTTTTCAACCAACTTTTGATACTCAGTCATATTAGACAAAAACTTATATGTTTTAGACTCAACATGACTCAAAACCACATTCTGCTGCAAAGGGTAGCAGCAGGCTCACATGCCAACAATCCATTGTTATGTAACAAGTCTAAACAATACTTCCTTTGAGAAAGACAAAGACTAACATTGTTTTCTAAAACTTCAATACCCAAAAAATATTTAAGAGGACCAAGATCCTTGATCATGAACTTAGAATTTAGAAAAGTTTTAAACTTTTCAATCTCATCAAGATTAATGCAAGTAATGACAATATCATCAACATAGACCAATAAAGCCAAAAATACCCCATTTTTATTCTTTGTGTACAAAGAATAACCACTAACACTTTGTTTAAAACCATTTCAACCAAAGCAGTGGTAAGTTTTTCATTCCACTGTCTTGGAGCTTGTTTTAACCTATAAAGAGACTTATTCAACTTACACACCCTGGTTTCATCTTTATCATAATAACCAGGAGGCAATTGCATATAAACATCCTCGTACAAAATCATCATATAAGAAAGCATTATTAACATCCAACTAAAATAAAGGCCACTTATTAAAAACAGATAAACCAATTAAGCATCTAACAGTGACCATTTTTACAACATGACTAAATGTTTCCTCATAATCAATACCTTCTCTTTGATTAAAACCTTTGGCTATAAGTCTAGCTTTATATCTATTAATTTCACTAGAAGACTTGTATTTAAGTTTCCAAATCCACTTACACACTATGGCAATTCTACCCTCAGGTAAATCACACAACTTATAAGTCTCGTTCCTATGTAAAGCTTCCATTTTAGAATTCATAGCTTCTCTCCACATAGGATTTTTAGAAGCCTCAGCAAGAGACTTAAGCTCAAAAGACTTATTTAATGTGATAGAAAATCACATATTAACTCTAGATAGATTAGAATAAGACACATATTTCTCAAGACCATACTTCACATTACTACCAACAACAAAATCGTTAAACCTAACAGGCTCACTCCTTTGTCTATTAGACCTCCTCAAGATTGGTGCTTCCATTTGAATAACATGATCCTAACCATTGAAAACATTTTGATTGTTGCCCTCAGAGGTGATAGTTTCATCTATTTGGGTTGCAGAGGTTGCCCGTCCATCATCAACTGTGTTAACACAGTCATCTGAAGGTACTATACCACTACCTTCGACATTAGAAGGGTCAACTCTTCATCATTGGGACTTTCAGACCCATGGATATCAAAAATAATTAAACTGTTTACTCTACTTTCATCAAAGTTTTGTTCTGAATTATTAAAAACATTTTCAGACTCACTTAAAACATTTGCAGACTTTTTTGAAATACTTGCAGACTTCATTTTGAAACGAAACAGAGTTTCACAAAACCTAACAGCCCTTGAAAAAAAGACATACTTACTTTCCAAATCATACAATTTATAAGCCTTTTAACACTAGAAAACCAATTAAGACACATTTTGATTTTGAACTCAACTTATCATTTGAGTTTAAAACAAGAGAGTAACATAGAAACCAAAAGATCCGATATGAGAAAGACTTGGATCCTTACCATACACTAAAAAATAAGGGTAAGCACAAGACAAGACAGAGGAGGGAAGCATGTTAATCAAGTAAACATCAGTTAAGACACATTCAGGCCATATAGATAGGCGAATCCCCCTGAAACATAAGACTCCTAGCAACATTAAGGAGGTGTCTATGTTTCCTCTCAGCAACCCTATTTTGCTGAGGAGTATAGGCACAAGAAGTTTGGTGGATCATACCAAAATCATTAAACAATTTAGATAATTGATTATTGAAAAATTCAGTTCCATTATCTGATCTTATTATCTTAACTTTCTTGTTAAATTATGTGAAAATAAGTTTTATGAAATTTTCAAGATAATCTGCAACTTCACTCTTTGATTTTAGTAAGTACACCCAAACAACCCTACTAAAATCATCAACTAAAATTAAGAAATACCTAAAACCTTCTTTACTAGTAACTGTATAGGGACCCCAAACAACACAATGAATTAAATCCCCAACAGACTCATTTTATGACCACTTAAAGGAAATGGCTCTCTAGTTTGTTTAGACTTGTGACACATCATAAGGAGACATATGATCCACCTTTTTAAAACCAATTTTATTTCCCAACACAGACAAGACTTGGTTAGCAAGATGACCAAGTCTTTGGTGCCATAACTCATTGGAAACATGACAAACAAACACAAAATTACACATACCAAGAACTCACCACAGTTAGTCTCATCATATAAGTAAAGGCCACCAGACTCCCTACCAGTCCCCACAATCTTTCCCAAATTCAAATCCTTAATATAAAACTTATGCTCATCAAAACCAACAAAGAGTTTACTGTCTTTAATCATCTTATTAATAGATAACAGACTAACATTATACTCAGGCATAACAAGAACTTCAAACAAAACAACACCAGTGGTTAATCTAAGACTACCAATAGCAAAAATTTTAGCAACAATCCCATTAGGATGCCCAACAGTTAACGTAAGACTAGAAATGTCAATAACATTAAACATGTTCTTAGTGGAATCAATCATATGCTGATTAGCACCAGAGTCAATTATCCAACCTATGGTAACATTATAAATCATAGAACCATTTTAGCACATACAAAATTTTCAAAATGTAGGTTAAATATGACATTGTTATTGAAAAAACTAGGTTTTATACCTGCCATCCTTGCTGAATCATTAGCAGAGGGTTTCTCATTAATGAGGTTTAAGAGCTTCATCATTTTAATCATTAGTAAAAGACCCAGTCATAGAACCAGAAGAAGTAGAAGAGGGTTGAGACACATCTGCATTAGCATTAAACCTTTTGACAGCAGTAGATTGTTTAGACATATTAGGATTTCTTTTAAAACCAAGAGGATACCCATTTAGCTCAAAGAATCTCTCAATGGTATGACCAATCAGACTACAATGTTTGCAAACCAGATTAGGATTAGGCCCCCTATTACCATTTTTATTGTTGTTATTATCCCTTTTTCATAAAATTATTAGAATTATCATTGGTCTTAACAACAAAAGCAGCAGGTTGGACCTTGCTGCTAGTGACAGAACCAGGATAGAGTCCCTGGAAATCACATTAAAAGCATCTTTAACATCATGTAAAGGGTCTCTAGCCAAGATATTAATCTTAATTGGTTGATATACTTCATTTAAGCCCATTAGAAATTGCATAAGTCTAATTAAATGATTATGCTTCAACACATCCTCATGAGCAGCACAAGTACAAGCAGGTAACAATGTCGCAGTGTCAAACTCTATTCAGAGAGAGTTCAACTTATGATAATACTCTGGCATAGACAAATCACCTTGTCTTTTAGAGTTAATTTTATGCATTACATTAAAAATGACAGAACTATCAATTTTATCGTAGGTCTCTTCTAACTTTGTACAAACCTCAAAGGCAATCTCAGAATAGACCTGTCATAAGTACAACTCAAGAGAAAAAGATCCAAGAATCCAACCAAGTACATTAGAATTTCACCTCTCCCATTGCTAGGACAATACCACACTAGTAACAGGTTTCACACAAGTACCATCAACAAACCCCATTTTATTTTTACCTTTTAATGCAATTTTCATACCACTAGACCACATTTTGTAATTATCAGACCCAATAAGTTTAAAATGAATAATAGGGACACTAGAATTATCATTAGAATGCAAATAAAGAGGATTACTAGCATCCAAACTACTAATTAAAACTTCAGTCATGACAACAAACAAACATAAAACAACAAACAGACAAATAAGAAGCACCAACAGAGAAACCAAACAAAAAAAATACCAAGACTCAACAAATAAATCCACCAGACTTCCAAGACTGCCCAAGATCCTATCCTCGAACGACCTAGTCTCAATAACAACTAAATACTCAAAAATAAAAACTAGACTAATACTCACACCCAATCCAACTGCAGTACCCAGTCTCACACCAATCTGTGGGAAGAGCAGGTTTCTGTACTTCTCAAAGAAGCAGGTCAAGAAGTTACCCACAGAGTCTGCAGTGAAAAGACTAATGTACTCAACGAATTACAGGAAGAAAAAGAACCTTACAGTGCTATGAAGATACGCAACGGAAAGAACAAATTACCAACAGTCTTGATTCACTTAGTCAAGAGTGTTAGTAACCAAGAACAAGCCCCAATATCACCTCTGGAAATCACCAGAATCAAGATTCACAAATTGACAAATTAGGGTTTCAAGAAACCCTAACTGAAAAATCCAAGAATCGCCACAAAAACAACAATTCACACTACGGCCATTGAGATAATAACCTTAATTGAGCCCAATTGCAATCTAATCAAGAAACCCCCAAACCTGAGACCAAACCCTAGAAACCCTAATATCAAGTACCAACGGAGGTCAAAGTCGTAGCTCTGATACGATGTTAAAACTATGAATCTAATACTAGAAACAACCACAACACAGTCAATTCACCCAGCCAACCACCCTTTTGGGAAAATCTTTTATTACTCAATAGTTCAAGAAGATAAGTCCACAAACGTGTGCTTACCAAACGTATGCATAGAGAAAGAGATTGCCCCCTTCAGAAGGATCCATTCTATCATACTACACTGATTCAGATACAACAATCCTCATTACAATACTCTTAATCACTACGAAACTATACTAGACTAACTGATCAAGATGATCAGAGACCGAATACCAGAGAAACTGTAACAAACCATTGAGAGATAAAGCTTTAATGTGAGAGAGAATTGAATAATGACTCAATGAATACTGCATGGTTGGGTTCCAGCTTATATAGGAGCAAGTTACACTTCAACCCTTGTAGAAACTAAAACCTGTCACAAGCTGCTAAACTTACCAACATTAGCATAAAATGACACATTAAGTCCCTTGACTTAATATACCAACCATAAGCTTGCAATATATCACATATTTCAACACTATCATAGTCTACCAAAAGTTAATTACAATATATACACATTTATTTTTACGACCGTGTTTTTATACACAAATATGTTTTTACTGCTTTGTCATGTACTTTTCTTTAATTTTATTTTATAACAATCACTTCTTTTGATATGCAAGTGTGATACAAACGTAACAATCTTGTATGTGTTTATTTATGTCTTATACGGAAAACATTGTAAAATTTAGAGCAAACGGTGTCGTGAAGAGTTCACGCTCTTCATTTGGGCTTCACCGGGTGCGACCTCACATCAACACTACCACTTCAAAATACCCACCGACTCATAACACAAAACAAACTTTTCATTTGGGCCCCACCCACCCCAATTAAATCACAATCCAAACGTTTAATAACTCAAAATCTGCAAAAGTAACTTTGTCGATTGTGCTTCACTGCAATGGCGAGAGGGAAACGGCGAGGGAACGGCGAGCATGCCCGGTGTGGCGACGAGGGAACCGTGAGCGTCGTTTGTCCTCCACGTAGGAACGGCGAGCGACACAAATTCACCACACCTATTGCTCTTAATGCATTTCTAAATAATGTGTAGACTAAAGTGTAATAAGCAAAGTAACATATATATGTGTTTTTGTTACAGTGGTAAGACATTGTTTTATATGCTGAAAACTTGAAACATCTTGACCGGAGAGGTGTATAGTAGTAATAAATAAATATTCAACATGAGTCTACAATCAATGTCAACTTGAGTCTAAAATAGAAAAAAGGGAAAGCATCAGTCAAACTCAGTTGATGACAATTTCTGAGTTGTTGACAAATCGTTGTCGTACTCCTTCCCTACAGTTTTTAACTTATGGCAAGAGAGCATATGCTGGTTTGTTAAAGCACAGATTACTTTTTTGACCAATATAAATAGTTTCTCAGTGGAAGTTAGGCTGTCTATTTTGAGGAGAGCTCAACTTCTTGATTTGGTAAGCAACAATCAACTGCGCTTCTTTGTTTACTCGTTCCACTGCATGTGTTGGTTTGATGTAAATAATTTCATCACATTTCCCCAAAGTTTTATCATTGCTCTATGGTGATAGATCATGACAAGTATACCTAGTTCTTATGCGTAATGTTTTTGTGTGTGTCGGGCTTTTAAAATCAATCGACCTCATTTTATTTGTAGAATCAGGTTACGTATTTGAAGACGAAACCTTTTTCAAGGTTGAGTTTGGCAACAAGCATTTTAGAGCATGTAGTGTTTGGCATTTAACATTGACTGCTTTAAGCTTGTTTGGCAGCAAGTATTTAGCGGTTTTACTTTGGTCAAATTAATGCTCCTTTTTGAAATGCTCATTCAAGAAGCATTTGACATATGAACGAGGGACGAACCTATGTAGGAAGTGTGGGGGCTAGTGCCCCCATGGCTAGCAAAAAAACTTGAGATTATAGTGTAATTTTTTTTTTTAATTCTGAACTTTTTTCGAAGGTGACCTCCACCAAAAACACAAATTGCCCCCCAACTATATACTAAAATCCAACATTTAACACTTTAAAGACTTATAAATCATTCATCTCTAAGTAAAAAATACACGATTTATCATTAGGATCATAATTTTTTCTTTCGCATTTTATTGCTATTGTAAAAATAATAATAAATAAAAAAAAAATTGCCCCGCACATCTTATTTTTTTGGTCTGTCATTGATATGAACTAGCGTTTGTGCATTTAAATTACTATACTACCCACCCGTTTGTGATGTGTTGGATAATCTTATTTACAATTACACTCCCACTTATTTTGGGAAGGCTGGGGAAGGCTCAGTTACTATAGTTTCAATATTACATGTGATTTTTTATTTTTCGATCTTATTTCATATTTGTTTTCTGATTTTGCAGAAAGGGATATGACGAAGTATATACATCTTTACTGAAAACCTTGCACGGATTTAGTATGTATATGTTGTAATATTGCACAAAAAATGAATGTTTGGTGCTAAAATTTATATAATTAAAAAATAAACAAATATTTAAAATTAAGGGGTTATTTGGTTCGGTTTTCAGTTATTCGATTCGGTTTAATCATATTTGAATTCGGTTAGGTTTGGTTTTTGGTTTAACCCGGATAAAATTTTTAACCGAACTAACCGATTCGAATAAACCGAATAACCCGATAACCGGACCAATGAACACCCCTATTTCATTTACAAGTATAACATTTTTGGGTTGGGCTTGGGCTTACTGAGGTTTTCGGGGCTGAAAGATTTAGCCCAATTCTAAACGGACTTGAATTCAGTTCCAACTTTCACCTTTTAAACGGATTCGATTAAACATGTCAAGTTTTCGACTAATTTTCTTGATTTGGTCTAAAGTCCAAACTGAACTCAAAAAAATATATATATCTTCACAGATTACAGTTTTAGATAAACTAAAGTAGAAAATTTCATGTTCCAATTAAGTTTGCATAAGACTCCATAAAAGAGTCTTAAAATATAATGACGGAAAATCTAACGGTAGCTGGAAGACGACATGAAGTTTAAAGCAACCGTTTTGAGTTTAAATTCTATACATTTGCCTTTTTAATGATGGTGTTACGCCATTTACATAGGTAGCAGTAAAAGTGTTGAATTCCCTTTACCATGGATGGACCCCTCCTTGTACAGTTTTAGTATATTGTGTTTATGAAATAAATTTGAACTAGAACATTTTTTTTTAAAGTTTAGGCCCTCCATAGTTAAGTAAAATAATTCGGCCCTCCATCAACGTTGTTCAAGCTCGTCACTGTCGGCTTTTACAATGACGAATAGTATTACTTTTTATAATGACGCACATGCAATTTTTTTAATGCTAATTTGATTCAATATATGTACAAGGCAGGCATTCACAACTACATGCAATATATGTAATCGACAAGTAGTATTATTAAGAGGCGGAGCCAAGACTCTAAATTATCGGGCACAATTTTTTTAAAAGTATAAGAATAATAAAATAAACTAGGGAAAATGTTTTTAAAATATATCATACTTGCTACCATTTGCATTTGTAGGTAGGGAACAATTTTTTTTGCTTTTGTGGGTACTTTTCTTTCAAATTCATCCTTTTAGGGTACTTTGTGACATTTTTGCCCTTCAGGAAAAAAAAAATCTCTTAGATAAGAGGGGCAAAAATGTCTAAAAATTTCGTAAAATACCTAAAAAAGGGTGAATTTGAAAGAAAAGTACCCACAAAAGCAAAATAATTTGTTCATACCCTCAATAAGAAATGGTAAGTATGATACATTTTAAAAATATTTGCCCAATAAACTAAAATGTATGAGTTTATCAAAACTATTAAACAAATTAAGAAGACATGTATTTATAACTAAACAAGTCATTGTAAATTTCGAATCCAGGTTCATTTCCATAAAATTAAGATTTTTAACGAAAATTTATATTTTACGACAAAAATCTATCGGGTTTCCATGAACATTCGGATATCCCCTCAAAGTCCACCCCTGAGTATGACACCGTAACTGTAATTGTACGATTATACAACACCTTATTATATTGCAAGTGATATAAATATCATGATAAGATCAGTTTGTTATCTGTTTTTTAAAAGTTATATTTATGTGATAATTATAATACAGGTAACGGATTTATCAATTCACAAAACTAGAAGAGTCAAACGTAAAAATTTGGGTTTTATAGTGAAAACGTTTTATAATATTTGACAATATCATGACAAAGACCCGAAACATCTAAACACTGTAATTATGGTGCCTAATCTTTGTTTATTGATTAAAAATTGATTTGATAAACACACAGGCCAAATTGTTCAATCTTTGTTTTAATTAATTATTAATTTGGTAAACAACAATCAACTGCTCTTCTTTGTTTACTCGTTAAACTGTACTATGCCGGTTTGATGTAAATTATTTCATTGCAGTTTCCTACAATATTATTATTGTGGTGTGGTTATAGATCCTGCCAACCATGGAGCTCTTACGCATAATGTTTTTTTGTGTGTCGGGCTTTAAATTAAATCAAGATCACTATTTTTGTTACATACTTGAAGATGAAACCTTTGGAATAAAATCAAAGCATTGTAAGCATTAAAGCTTTACAACAATTTGTGTTGTTTGCACACACCCATTTATAAAAAAAAGAGGTAAATGGGTAAACGGAAATTGATTCATTTTTAAATTCGTCAAGGTGGTCAAACATTTCTTTTCAGTTGTACGCGGCTTAAACGATGATCCGTGACCATTTCCATATTAGACGATTATATGTATATGTATTATATTGAGCCCATGTATCTTTGTATAGGACTAGCCCACATGTAGTAGTCTAGAATCCTCTTGTAAATGTTTATATACGGTTGATTATAATCAAGCAAATCAAGGAATTGATAACCTGTTGTAAATGTAATGAACAAGAACACAAGAATGAAATACCAAGAGAATTCTTATTATTGAGATGTATTCATAATGTTATAATAGGAGGTATTTATAGGAAAAACCTAACTTGTTAATCAAGATTAGGATGAATATACATAAGCCCATAATATTTTACAATACTCATCCTTTGATATTCATCGTTCATTATACTTCATACACTGCGTCATCAAAAACCTTATCAAGAAAAACCCAATGGGATAAAAAAAAACTTGATGAAGGAAAAGAGTGCAGTGCGTATAATGCTCCTCCTCCTCAATAATGTATATATTTCAAGCATCACATGCTAATCTTCTAAACGAGTTGCTCGTATACTTTTGTTGGCAACAACTTTACAATGAGGTCCATCAAATTGATGATGTTACGAATAAGTCCTGCAAAAATGACAAAATATATGTGTAGCTTCCAACCCAATATCAAATCAATTGGTTAGAAAGTATACAATGCATGTACAAATAGTAAAAGAGAAAAATACACTCTCGTGACGTATATTAATTACAAAATTGGCATCCAAACTTCAATTGTACTTGTGTATGGTACTTGAGGACTAATTATTTCTGGAAGCAATTTACATAATATGCGTCCAAAATCATTTTGATCTATATACGGATTCATTCAACTTTATCAAATAAAGTTCTTGAGAACTTTATTAATTGCTTCTAAAAGTTGAAGTTGCTAGACATGCTTGAGGGCTTAAAGCATTATAGATCATTCTTAGAATATGGGAGCTTTATCTAAAACTCACTTAGAGTGAATTAAACACTTATAGATTATTTGCCTCATAAAATATCAATAAGATATTTACATCCACCTCGAGACAATTTGCCTCTTAATAATCAATTTTGTGAATATATTTATTCAACAATTCATGTATTAAAGCAGATAACTTTAGAACTCTTATTTCGGTTTCACACAAAGACCGATGTATATCCGATAGTTTTTACACATTTATGTGTACGGACTTCATGTCCCAAGACTTCTCGTATTTTCATGAGATTGCGTCTTTTCACGTTGGCCAATCGTTTCATTGAATAACATTTGATTTATGATCCTCATTATGCATAACAACAAGCGCTATATTGTATGTAAACAAATTTATAGACGTCGTTTTTATTTCGATTCCATATGATTTTAATCATCATAGAATTATTGAGATCTCATTAGTTATTTGAGGTTCGTTTGAAACCTTCATGTCTAGTGTCTCTTTATGAGACTATCATGGGGTCTTTTATACCTCGATTAACCATCTTATTTTCATGCTCCATATTTTTCATCGAGGATTTTATTTGGAATCGATTAGTCTATCATGCTTGAGGCATGTCCTAACAAACAATGAGTAGCTGAAATTTTATTTTATTTGGCCAAAGTATATTAATGGCTATTAGATTATCCATTGAATCTAAATTCATAAATTTCTTTTTGAGGATCAATAGAATATGATGATTCATTCCAAATTTTCAGCTACTTCTTGTCTCCTCCTGAAGGAATTATCCTTCTTTTATATCCTATATGTGCATTTAGGTGGAATAATTTGAGCATGTATTGCACAAAAGAAATTTAATGGGAGATACTTGGTTTCTAACCAAAAACCAATTATAAATGGAGGCTTATAATAACATATTGGCATGATGCTAATTTTGTTATTGTGCAAATTATAATATGGCCCCATACAACAACACAAACTTTTCTCTCAATTTTATTTGATAATTTAGAAGTAATTCATCGCATTTTCATGATGAAATACTTACTCTGGAATGTTATGCTCGCATTTTATTTGGTCGAGCTATTAATCATGCAAACTTGAAGTTGCGATTTTGATTACCATTTAGACGATGCATCGATTTTAAACTCTAAATGGTTCATCCAATGGATGTGTATGCCTACATGCATCCATTAGTTTTCTTTCCAGAATATTGAGAGATTGAGTCCCCAATATAGTTGATGGTTGAATAATCAACTTTCTTTGAGAGAAAAACACATAAGATTGAAGAATCTTTCTATAATAGTTTTCGCATCATTAACGACTCGGGATGGTATAACCGGTCATGCCAAAAATACTATAATTATTATTGCTCATAAACTTAAGTTTATGGCAGTGATTAGCTTTTACTAATCTTTGCATGTCGAGGAAGATATAAAAGAATTTAATGTATTTATAATACTTAACTTCGTTTCTCATGACAATTTCATAATTCTTTCGTGGAGCAAAATGCGCTATCACAGATTTTTAAATCTATGAATATAGTGTGTAATATCTTTGACACACTTGTATTTCATATACATCACATTGCATTTTTGCATAAATAGCACTTTTTTTTCTTTCTTATTGTATTTTCGCCACTACTAGTGGTTTGTCATTGTCATACTACCTCGACCATAGCATTTACCATGATAAACGATCTTTAACCATTTATCGTTACATTATCACATTCACATGAGGGAATGCGGATCTCATATTGATCATTTTATCTCATTCACTTGAGGGAATGGAGATCTTTATGTTGCAACTTGAGGTTGCCAACCAGTTTCTTTTAACACGACAATATGGAGCAAATTTAGTAAACGGGTTTATCACGTTTGTTCAAACATTCCCTTTTCTTTTATATCAAAGCATCGTTCTCGATATCTGAGTATATTCGAGGCATTAATCATCTCATCACATTTTTTCTTTTCATCATTCAGATGTACTACTTAATATTGCGAAAAATATGCTCGCATTTGCAAGAATCTCTTGCTTATGATGGTCAAATCTTTCTTTTAGATTTTGACATGCATTTAACGGATCTTTCACCGTTATATATTTTCTTTTTAATTCAGATCTAACACTGAAATTGTGATACCGAACTCGCTTATGCTTTTTTATTAATGCAGCGTAAAGTGCAAACAATCATAGCGAGATTTTTGGGAATATTACTTGATTTTGTGTGGTAATGTATCCTTGAGATTTTACCATAATTTAACGAATCTTTCATCGTTAAGTATTCCCTTTTAAGGTCCTCACGAAGAAGACAAGGTTCTCATAAAAAAAAATTACAGTTAAATCTTAACATAAAAAGTCCACACTCCACATTAACCCATTTAAAAAATATATAAGAGTATTGACATGAAGTTAAAGATTGTGTTAGGTTTGTAAATAGAAAGAAAATAAAATAAAATAAATGGTACAAAATAAAATTAACAACAATAGAACTTGAGGTTCTATATATACATTTTTTATAACATAATAAGATTATGTTATTTGGTTCACTTGATTGAATAATGTTCTAGCTTCTTTCTTTAACATAATGAGATTATGTTATTTGATTCTTTTGAGAGAATCATCATAGAACATTCTAATCATAACTTGAGGTTATGTATTTGATAGAATCATGATAGAACACGAGTTCTTATCCTTTTTTTAATTGAATATCATAACACAATGTTATGGTATTTTGACTCTTTCATGATAATCATGATTCAACATTAAAAGAATAACTTGAGGTTATTGTATTTTTATTATGTTCATCGTAGTAGAACTTGAGGTTCATACTCTTTTTTTCTAAACATAACGTGAGGTTATGGTATTATGATTCACTTGAAGGAATCATCAAAGCACACTAGGCTTTAAACAAAACTAATCATAACTTAAAGTTATGTTATCGTGATTCACTTGAGGGAATCATATTTGAACATTTTAACAATAACTTGAGGTTATTGTATTTTCATTATATAATCACAATAGAACTTGAGGTTCTATAATAATCATAACATGATGTTATGATATCTTTTGATTCTCTTGAGGGAATCATAATAGAAATCGAGGTTCTATTTTTCTTTTTCTCTAACATAACACGAGGTTATGTTAACTTGAGGTTCATACTCTTCTTTTTTTTTCTAAACATAACGTGAGGTTATGATATTGTAATTCTCTAATGAGAATAATAACTGAACTTGAGGTTCATTAAAAGAGATACAATAACTCGAGGTTATTGTATTTTTAATTTATTCATTGTAATAAAACTTGAGGTTTTATTATGAATAAATATAATCATAACATAAGGTTATGATATTGATTCATGAAAAAATCATATTAGAACCTGAGGTTCTAATAAATTTTTTTTAACCATAACATGATGGCTATGCCATTGATTCTATTGATCGAATCAAATTAGAACATAAGGTTCTATTTTTTTTTTTCATCATAACGTTATGGTATTTTTTTTTAATCCACTTAAAGAGATCATAATATCTTTTAGATAAAAATATAAACAATCATCACCATTATTGATGATATCAATGGTTACTTTGATTTTTTTTCAATGTAATAACAATAGAACATTCACTGTTCTTGAAAATTATAATAAAGTTTTGAAAGATTAACAAGAAAAATAAAAACCCAATTAAAGTTCAACATTTGAAAAAATGACAATCTTTATAATCAATGATATAATATCACAGAAAATAATAAGAGATTACGTTTCCTATCTCATATTTCAGTTAACAATTTATCATTAATTATATTTAAAAGAGATCTACAAGTTGTAGGTTACTTCTATAAGAAACATTAAAGATCTACTAATATTCGTAGATCAACTGCTAATTTTAAAAGAGATCACTGTGCTAATTTTGTTGTTGTCATAAAAGTTTATTTTCACATCCAATATCTCTTCATCAATATTAGTAAAAGCAAAATACCTTTTGATTTTTTTATTATTTTTTTTGGAATAGACAAGCCAACTATTGCTTATGAAAAACTAATTCTAGTATGGTATAACAAGCTAGTTATGGAAATAATTCATGTAAGTCGGTAAAATATACTCGAAAAACCAAAAAAAAAAAAACAATTGATTACGAGTTTTAAATTGAAAAAGTATTACCTCATTGGCTCATGGCTAAGATGACTCAGATTTTCAACATGTAAGTTCTGTTCGTTCATTTACCTTTATTTATTTAGGAACACTTCATGCGTGAAAAATCTTTTTGTTGAGACAATTCGTGCTGATAACGTGTTGTAAATGTAATGAACAAGAACACAAGAATGAAATAGGAAGAGAATTCTTATTATTGAGATGTATTCATAATGTTACAATATGAGGTATTTATAGGAAAAACCTAACTTGTTAATCAAGATTAGGATGAATATACATAAGCCCATAAGCCCATAATATTTTACAATACTCCTCCTTAGATATTCATCGTTCATTATACTTCATACACTGCCTCATCAAAAACCTTATCAAGAAAAACCCAATGGGATAAAAAAAACTTGATGAAGGAAAAGAGTGCAGTGCGTATAATGCTACTCCTCCTCAATAATGTATATATTTCAAGCATCGCATGCTAATCTTCTAAACGAGTTGCTCGTATACTTTTGTTGGCAACAACTTTACAATGAAGTCCATCAAATTGATGATGTTACGAATAAGTCCTGCAAAAATAACAAAATATATGTGTAGCTTCCAACCCAATATCAAATCAATTGGTTGGAAAGTATACAATGCATGTACAAATAGTAAAAGAGAAAAATACACTCTCGTGACGTATATTAATTACAAAATTGGCATCCAAACTTCAATTGTACTTGTGTATGGTACTTGAGGACTAATTATTTCTGGAAGCAATTTACATAATATCGTCCAAAATCATTTTGATCTATAAGCGGATTCATTCAACTTTATCAAATAAAGTTCTTGAGAACTTTATTAATTGCTTCTAAAAGTTGAAGTTGCTAGACATGCTTAAGGGCTTAAAGCATTATAGATCATTCTTAGAATATGGGAGCTTTATCTAAAACTCACTTAGAGTGAATTAAACACTTATAGATTATTTGCCTCATAAAATATCAATAAGATATTTACATCCACCTCGAGACAATTTGCCTCTTAATAATCAATTTTGTGAATATATTTATTCAACAATTTTGTGATATCAAGTCTCCATCAATAATACGCTCCTTTCCTCCTTTATCTCCTTCATCTTCGGATCTCTCATCCCTCCCCATCTTACTGCCGCTCTCCCTCTAACCCTAATACAAAATATCGGCACCCATGGCCGTAGATGACAACACTCCACCGCCCCTCAACCACCAAACGCTGAGAAACTCACCTCTTTTAGCATCACCAACAAGGTCTCCATCAAACTAGATCTTGAAAAACATAACTTCAATTCTTGGTGTTCCTTTTACAAAATTCACTTTGGAAGTTTCGGTCTCAAAACTCATTATATGACCCTTTTACATGCCGGTTTACAACAACAACAATCTGGACTTCTTGGACCCGGTCCACAATAGTTTCACTCGCCAGCCACCACTCTTCCATCCGCGTTTAGTACCATGACACTTCAAGACCCAACATGGAACATGGATACATGTGTCTCTTCTCATTTAAATTCTAGTGCAAATAATTTAAGTACCATTTTTAATACACGCTTATTCCCATCTGTACACGTTGGTGGTGATAATTCTATTCCCATCATCAACACCGGACATAACATTATCCCATCCCCTCATCGCCCCCTTCATCTTCATAATGTACTTGTCATACCTAATATAATTAAAAATCTAATTTATGTTCGTCAGTTCACTAAGGATAATAATTGCACTATTGAATTTGACGCTTTTGGTTTTTCTGTGAAGGATTTCTTGACTTGCCATATCCTCCTTCGATGTGACAGCTCGGGTGATCTCTATCCGGTCACGAAGCCTTCTATCCCTAGTGCTTTTATCTCCACAAGTTCCTCTACATGGCACCAACGTCTCGGTCATCCCTACGACGAAGTGCTACGCTCTCTTGTGTCTCATCAATTTATTTCATGTAAGAAAGAAAAGTCTCCACATGTTTGTCATGCATGTTAACTTGGCAAACATGTGAAGCTCTCTTTTCATAGCTCAGATTCTATTGTTGAACATATTTTTGATAATATTCACTCTGATTTGTGGACATCTCCTATTGTTAGCTCCGGTGGTTTCAAATATTATGTTCCGTTTCTTGATCATTTCTCTCATTATTTGTGGATTTACCCCCTCCATAATAAATCTGACATGCTTGATAAATTTTTACATTTTCGTAATTATGTTGAAAACCAATTCAAATGAAAATTTAAAAATTTCCAATATAATCATGGTGGCGAGTTCGATAACAACCAACTACATACCCTTTTTACCAACCCCAGAATCCAATTTAGATTTTCTTGCCCTAAAACCTCCAAAAAAAAAATGGCAAAACCGAACGCTTGATCCGAATAATAATCAATGTTATTCGTACCCTCCTGTTCCAAGCACACCTTCCACCCACATTTTGGGTCAAAGCCCTACATATGGCCACATACCTTCTAAACCTACTACCCTCTACAACAATCAACAATGAAATCCCTTTTACACGCCTTTTCAACAAAGCACCTGACTACATACGCCTACGTATATTCGGGTGCCTTTGCTATCCTCACCTACATTCACCCCACAAACTCGCATCCCGTGGCACCCCTTGCATTTTCTTGGGCTATCCAGCATACCATCATGGTTTTCGCTGCCTAAACCTCGAAACAAACAAAATTATCCTATCCCGCCATATCACCTTTGACGAAAATCAATTCCCATACTGCTCTATGACATTGTCCTCTCCACCCTCATATACCTTTCTTGATGACACACCCTTCCCCTTCCTCAACTCCCTTATACCCGATCCCCCCACGTCCAAACCCAGCATAACACCAACACCACCCAACCTACCAACATGGATAACCCTTAGCCCAATAGCGATGACCCCAATAATAACTCTTCACCCACCCATACACGAAGCCCATCACCAATCCCTCCTCAATATCCTCTAAACAAAATAGCTCACCACCCAACAATGAACCCTCCGCCTCCCAACCTATCACCGAACCCACCCTAACACACATCTCACCTCCTACTGAACCACCTCGTTCTCACCAATGGTTACACTGTCAAAATCGGGCATTGTCAAACCTGTTGATCGCTTGTCTTTACACACTTTCTCCATATATCCAATTCCAAATCCTCTTTTCACGCCTTAAAAGATCCTCAGTGGTGTAATGCTATGTATGATGCGTTAGTTAAAAATGGCACTTGGATTCTTGTACCGAGGCCCTCAGGTGTTAATCTGGTTCGCTCTATGTGGTTATTTAAGCACAAGTTTCATGCTGACGTGACTTTGAGTCGCTATAAGGCTCGCTTGGTTGCTAATGGTAGTAGTCAGCAACTTGGTGTTGATGTTGATGAGACTTTTAACCCTATTGTCAAACCAGATACCATTTGTACTATACTTAACCTTTTAGTATCTCGCAATTGGCCAGTTCACCAACTTGATGTTAAGAATGCTTTTCTTAACGTTGATTTATCCGAAACATTTTACATTCATCAACCTCCCGGCTTTGTTGATTCTCGGTATTCTCATCATGTTTCTCTTTTGAAGAGATCTTTATATGGTCTGAAACAAGCTCCTCGTGCTTGGTTTTAGATATTTGCAGGTTATGCCACACGGGTCGGATTTTCTCACAGTCGGTGACTCTTCTTTATTTATTTACAGGCAAGGTTCCGCAGTTGCTTATCTACTTATATATGTGGATTACATTATCCTTACAGCCTCTTCCACAACTCTCCTACAACAGATCATTTCATCTTTGCATAGTGAGTTTGACATGACTGATCTTGGGCTACTTAACTACTTTTTTGGTATATTTGTTGTTCGTCACTCTATAGGGATGTTTTTGTCTCAACGGAATTATGCCACTCAGCTTCTTGAGCGTGCTCACATGGCTAAATGTAACCCATCTCGAACTCCAGTTGATACAAAGTCTAAACTGGGTCCGAGGGGGTTCCAGTACAGGATCCTACATTATATCGCAGCCTTGCAGGCGGACTTCAGTACCTCACTTTTACTCGAACAAATATATCTTATGCAGTTCAACAGGTCTGTCTTTATATGCACGATCCACGGGAGCCTCACTTTGATGCTCTCAAACATATCATGTGATACGTTCAGGGGACTTTGGACTTTGGCTTACACTTATACTCATCCTCGACTACTTCCCTAGTTGGTTATACAGATGCTGACTCGGCTGGTTGCCCCTCTACATGACGTTCAACCTCAGGCTACTGTGTTTTTCTAGGAGATAATTTATTGTCTTGGTCCTCCAAGCGTCAGCATACTCTTTCATGATCTAGTGCTCAAGCAAAATATAGAGGCATTGCTAATGTCGTGGCTGAGACTGCATGGATACGTAATCTACTTTGCGAGCTACATTTTCCATTATCATCTGCCACCCTTGTCTATTGTGACAATTTTAGTGCCATTTATATGTCAGCCAACCTGGTTTAACATCAACGGAAAAAGCACATTGATATTGATATACATTTTGTCCGTGGTTAGGTGCGCGTTCTGCATGTTCCTTCTCGCTATCAGTATGCCGACATCTTCACCAAAGGCCTTCCCTCACCTTTGTTTGAAGAGTTTCGCTCAAGTTTAAGCGTCCAACCTCCTCCCGCTCCAGCTGCGGGGTGTATTAAACGATTATATGTATATGTATTATATTGAGCCCATGTATCTTTGTATAGGCCTAGCCCACATGTAGTAGTCTAGAATCCTCTTGTAAATGTTTATATACGGTTGATTGTAATCAAGCAAATCAAGAAATTGATAACCTTCAATATTTCAAATTTCTCTCTGATCATTCACCGCTAGCTATGTGGTTGTATACCCATTTATAAAACATACATTCAATTTTGACATGTTTTTCGCACTTCTATATAAGAGATATTTCAATGCAACAAATTCCAACCTATATTTGTGCACTACACCAAATTCTACTTATAGCGACATTGAAACTTTAACGACAACATATGTCGTCGTTATAGGTCCACTATACGACCAAAATCTCATTATCTTGGACCTGTCTTTGACACAAACTTTTAGTGATGACACCTCATCGCTAAAGGTTCGCTAGACGACAAAGAACGAATTTTTGGTCGTAGTCAACATAAAATTCCCGCCGAGACGAAATGAAGTTGCCAAATCTTTTGCGACCACAATGTTGTCGCAATAGGTTTAAGTTATTAAAAAATTGGTTTAAAAAGTTTAAATTATTTAAGTTAATTATTTAAAAATATAAGTTATTTAAATAAATGATAAATGATTAAAGTTTAATTACATAAATTAGTTAAATTAATATAAATTCTTTAAGTTAATTATCTAAAAAAATCGCTTCAAATATAATTTAAATTAATTTATATATATTATTTAAGTTCCAACTTCAATATCTCGGAGATGAGCTTAGGAATGGGATACTTACATATTTGACTTATCTAGTTCAAAGATATAGATTTGTATGTGCGTTGTCGATGCAATCAATGATATGAAATTAGTCCTCTCGATTGAATAGCATGAGACACTTCATTCCATATGAAAACCGGTATACTATCGGATGTGATAACACTTGCTTAGTTATATGATACTCTCATGTTTGACTTTTGGAGTTCTAAAGATACTAAGTCGTATGTGTGTTATCGATATAATCAATGAATAGTCTCGCATGCGATAACATTTAATTAGAAAGACAATACTTATGTAGTTATAAAGATATTCCTCTATCGATACAATCAATGAAATGAAAATTATTCCCCTCGATTGAATAACAGTAGACACTTCATTTCATATGAAACATTGGTATAGTATCGGATGTGATAACACTTGCTTAGTTGGACAATACTTTCGTTTTTGACTTACGTAGTTCAATATATATTGATTTGTATTGCGCTTTCGATACAATCAATGAAATGCAACGATTCTTCTAGATCAAATAGCTACCAAGAAACTTCATTCCAAATGAAACACGGTATAATATCGGATATGATAACACTTGCTTAGCTATACGATGCTTTTTATTTGACTTACGTAATTTAAAAGATATTAATTCGCATGTGTGCTCTCGATATGCGATGCTTTTTATTTGACTTGATTGAATAACGATAGGCAATTTATTCCAAATGAAACACATGTATAGTATCGGAGGTGCTAATACTTGCTTAGTCGACGATACTTTCATATTTGACTTACGTAGTTCAAAATATATTGATTTATATGTGCGCTCTCGATACTAAAACTAAAATCCAATGATTCCTCTAGATCGAATTGCTACCAAGACACTTCATCCCATATAAAACACCGGTATAGTATCAGATGTGACAAGACTTGCTTAGCTATACGATACTTTCATATTTGACTTACGTAGTTTAAAAGATATTGATTCGTATATGCGCTCTCAATACAATCAATGAAATGAAAACTGTTCCTCTCAATTGAATAGCAAGAGACACTTAATTTCATATGAAACACTTGTATAGTGCCGGATGTGATAACAGTTTTTTAGTTAGATGATACTTTCATATTTTACTTATGTAGTTCAAAAGATATTAATTCGTATGTGCATTCTCGATACTATTAATGAAATGAAATGATTTCTCTAGATCGAATAGCTAGGAAGACAATTCATTTCATATGAATCACTTGAATAATCTGAGATGTGATTATATTTACTTAGTAAGACGATACTAGCGATACAATCAAGGAAATGCAATGATTCATATTGATTGAATAACAATGTTCACTAAAACCGAATCTTATGGTCAAAATGAGGGGCGCTAAGAATGTTCGTGGTTTAAGATGTTTGGTATTTGATTACGTTGTTTTAAACATTTTTTATATTTTTCTAATTAATATAATATTTTTTTATTTTAATTAATTTACTATTTATTAATTCTAATTACATAAGATCCATATTAGTACAAAACGACAAAGTTTGGGCTAAAATGGGCTAAAATGGGTCAAAGATCCATATTAATTCTAATTTACTATTTATTAATTCTAATTACATACGTTTGGGCTAAAATGGGTCAAAGCGGCTAAAATGGGCTAAAACGGGTGAATATGTGTAACATAAACGACAAAGTTACTTATTAGTACATGTGTGGCTAAAACGGTGAAATGGGTCAAAAGATGGTGTAATATAAACAACAAAGTTGCTTATTAGTACACGTTTGGACTAAAATGGGTCAACTCAGTTGTTTTTCATTTTTGTGAAATTAATTTCTTTTTTTTGTAACTTTACACCTATATATGATTAAATTGCGGGAGAGCTTGGGAGAGCCAAGCTGGTTTAGATACAAGGATAACTGACAAAGAGATTTTCGCCCAAGTCTGAAGAACAAGCTGGGTTTTTTTTTCTTTTTTGGGTAAAAGGTCAAAGACCCGGTAAATATATTACTCCAAAAAACGTTTAAGTACAAAGGATATGGGTAAATCCCAAATCTCAGCCCGTTACAACGGCAAAAAGCTTACATAACAAGATACTTCATATTCTCTATATAAGCAAATAAACCACTACTCAAAGTATAACATTAGACTCCTATGGAGAAAAAAGTACTTCCTACCAAGGCCTTGGAACTTGATACCATACGTGTCATAATAGGCATCCAAATTTCCTGGAAGATCATAAACCTAATCCGCATAGTTATCATAATCATAGTCATCATAATCATCTTCGCGATCATGACCACCACCAAATAGATTACTCGACTCATCAAAGGTGTTCACAACCTCCTCATCATCACTATCAGAATCCAAAATCTCTCCCACTTTAGTGAATGGGTTAACCCTCTTAGTAAAAGAAGTAGAATCCTTATTATAACCTTGATAATCAACCTTTCTAATAGGATTACCATTATCATCAACAAGAGTAGTTTTGCCATCAATAAGAAGCCTTTCAAACTCCACAATTTTCTCAACAATAGGGGTAGGACCAACCGCGTTAGCTTCCATTAAATCACTCACTAGAGGATCTTGTGATACATTACCTATCTCAAGAGACCCAACCTCCTTTGCTTCCATTGTATTACCAGAATCATCTACATCAGTAGGATTGCCACATTCATCATAATCGATCGTATTTAGTGCAGAAAAAAGATTAGATGTAGCAATCTTCGTCCCACTCATACTAGCCACATCAGTAGCTTTCTTCTTCGCACTATCCACCTTCTTGGGTTCAGGAGGAGGCGCTTTAGGTTGATACCTAAATTTAGGACCCACTTTAGTAAAACCTCCCTTACCTGGAACACTTGGACCAACATTCCTACCCTTATTCTTGTTAATGACAGTTTGATAACCATCATTAACAGTCTGTTTAGGCTGCGTAGGAAGTGGAACAGATTTAGGACAATCAATCAGCGTATGACCAAGCAATTTACACGTATATCACCGAGGCGGTTTCCATTCGTATTCAACCCGAATCTTTTCAATAGTAGATCTTGTCCCATCAAGTAATGGTATCTCAATAGTGATGCTCTCCATAAGAACCTGATCTGCCTTAACTTCAATCAAGCACCTAGCAAAACTACTTCGACCCCATGATTCCAAGCATATTTGACTAGTGTAAGAGTCTAACATTTTTGGCGTACCAATCAATGTAGCTAGGAGGTTGAGACCATCATCAGAAAACATAGCAAGAGGCACATCATGGAATTTAACCCATGTCGGAATATTAGTCAAATCCTCTTTAAGCAAATTAGTATTCAAAGTCCACGTTTTAAGAATAATTGGCACATTCCTAATCATCCACGGTCCGTTTTCAAGCACATCATCAATACCTTTATGAGTGGAAAACTTAAAGAAGAAGAACCCCTTCGCATTCATCATAACCTTTTGAATACCATACTTGGCCCATGTATTACGAACGTAATAATCAACAACTGGAAAAGCAATACGTTTACCAAGAAAATAACCATAGAGGGTATTCTCAAATTTAGAGTTTACCTCCTCAACGACTTGCATAGGAATGGAGAGATCCACGCCATTAGATTTTTTACTACACTCCAACCTACGAAAATTTGATTTGCACTTCGTCTAGTCAATTGACGTAGCACCATTGACATTTGCATAATTCGTACCACTTGCAGCACCAACATACGACTTAGGTAATGTATTAACCCCAACAGATTTGACAATTGGTGTAGCACTGGTTAATTTCTCCGGAGGCGAAGAAGCATCACTCATATGCAAATGAGAGACATGTTTCCAGCTTTAGAAGTTACACTAATACCATCACCACTAGGCAGATTAGCACCCCCAGTTGTGTCCTCGACACCGTACACTGTAGATGGACCAGACGTAAACATAACATTACTTGTAGTACCAATAGGGTAACTTAGAGATGCGAAATCTTGCATATTCAAGGTACTTGTAACACCAACAGGCCCAGATCCCAAAACGCCGAATCATCATGAATACATGTTGCACGTTCAGGTAATCGATCATCAGCAGAAGTGAGATTAACGCATGGTACATCCATATTATTATCATCAACACGAGGAACATCAGATTCCAAAGACTTCAAGACCGTAGTATCAAGCGAAGTTGATCGTTGTGATAGTCGTTCATCAGCAGTAACGGCAGGCAACCATGGCTGAGTCGCCGTACCTACACTACCAGCTTCAATATCATTAAAACGAGCTTTCAAAGCTTCCATATCCATCGTACCTTCACCAACGTTCTCCATAATAATTCAGTAGTAGCAGAAAACGATTAAAAACCCTAAGCGAAATGGTGAGGTATGTGGCAACTAATATTTAATGGTTCAGAGATTTATATCGCTAGTTGATTGATAATAACCTCAGTGTTAACATGTTAGCCTCGCTCGACCCAAGTCAATTCATGAATGATGATGAATGTAATGACCACCCCGGACATGAGTAGGTTGGAAATTATTTGTTGAAGGTTGTTGTTGAACAATTTATGTTTTTGAACTATGTAATTGAACTATTTATGTTTTGGTTTAACTGTGTGTGACGAAAAATAACGACTTTGAACGATTATTAGTTTCGAATGTGATCGTATGTTTTAGTTATCGCTTGTGTTGATTTGGAAATATGGAAATTCTAAAAAAATTTGCTTGCGAAAACGGGTTGAAAAATCAAAAAAAAAAAAAAATGCTGGCAGTAGCTTGCATTTTAAAAACTGCATGTCACCTATAGCGATCACATGTGGTTGCTAAAGGTTGTCCTTATAGGTTACAGTCAAATAGTCAAGAGACCTGTATAGGTTGCGCTCAACGAGTCAATAAGTAAAAAAGGCAAGGTCAAGTCAATGATACTTATAGCGACGACATGTCGTCGCATAACTTTTGTCATAGTTTAGCCAGAAAGTCAAAAATCAAATATTCAAGTCAAATGTGTAGTTGTGATAAGTTAAATCCGTCGTTGCTAAAAGTTTTAGCAACAATACTTCAATCTTTCATTAGAAAGGTCTTCTCAACAACCTAAACACTTTTTATAATTATAAGAGGAAAATTATTAAGTTTTTGTATACAAATTGTCCCGTAATACAGTTAGGCATGCATCGCAAAAGCGGACGTCATGAGTTCAAATCCTTTTCTCGTGCCCCTTAATTATGTTATTACACGGTTTACTTATCTCTCCATTGTTGGTCGAGTGACCGGTAGTTGAGGGTCGTGAACTCTTATATTTAATGCAACTGGTTTATTCGTTTTCATAATGGAACAACATGACTTTCTTTGATGATCTATGTATAAAATACGCGGACACATGAAAAATTTGTTGCAGTACCGATCCACGAAACTTAATCAAAGATAAATCTATAAATAAAATGATATGATGCCATCATACATGCATGCCTGCATGCAGGAGCCTTCTAAATCTAATTTAAAGTTGGAAAAAAAAAGTTACATCTATTATTTGAGGATGTGTTTGATGACTATATCATCGTTTACTTGTTCCACATGATTTTTTTAATGGGAGCGAGGTACCATATGGTAGCTCGTATGTTCAAACTCTTTTACTATAAAAGCATTACCAAGTTACGTATAATCTCACAAATCACTTGATCTACCAAGTATTGATCAAGAAATACAATTTTTCCTATCTCTAATGGCATCCCGTTTCCTTTTAGTTGGTCTCTTGTTGGCGACATTTTCGCTTGTTGCTTTGGCTTCGGAGCCTAGTCCTCTTCAGGACTTTTGTGTGGCTGATGAAGATAGCAAAGGTAAAGAATTAATTTTCGATAACATTCACCATCATACTAAAATGTACTATACTTAGCTTATATGTGCTTATAGTACTTCTGTTTGTGTTGTCACAGTACTAGTGAATGGTTTCGTTTGCAAAGATCCAAAGATGGTGAAAGCAGCAGATTTTACTTTCAGAGGATTAAACAAGATGGGAAATACATCAAATGCGGTTGGGTCTATAGTGACAACTGTAAATGTAAATGATTTGCCAGGACTCAACACTTTTGGTATTTCTATGGTTCGTATCGACTATGCTCCATGGGGTCAAAACGCTCCACACACTCACCCTAGAGCCACTGAAATCTTAGTTGTCATTGAAGGCAGCCTTTTAGTTGGTTTTGTCACATCTAACCCTGACAACAAGCTCTTCACACAACGTCTTGAGAAGGGTGATGTTTTCGTGTTTCCAGAAGGTCTAATTCACTTTCAACAAAATGTTGGGTATGGCAATGCAGTTGCTATTGCAGCTTTGAGTAGTCAGAATCCGGGTGCTATTACAATTGCAAATGTCGTGTTTGGATCCGACCCCAAAATCTCTGATGATATTCTTGCCAAGGCGTTCAAGTTGACAAAAAAGTGATTGATAAAATTCAGTCAAATTTCTAAACATCTAGGTGGATGGTTATCTATTTACCTTCGGATTCTCGGTTCAAGAATGTTTTTTTCATTTTGTCTATTTTTTGTTGAAATTAAGTGTTCATTCGAGTTTAATGTTTTTCTTTCAATGTGATTTTGTAATAACTGAGAGATAGTGTAACTATTGGAGCTGCTTGTCTCCTTCAGTAAGTATTGGTCTCTTGAGGTCATGTTTTGGGTGTTTGGTCTTCCTTTCTTAATTTCCTGTTCTCAGCCTATATATAAAGGCTCTCTTTCTATGCTAAGTCATATATCAATAAAGCATCAATAATACATTGATATGCAGTATTAATTTACATATATACTTCCGCTGTCCTTTGTTGTTAATCTCTCAAATAACCCACAGTTTTGGTATATCTATATATAAGTGAATAAAGGGAAATTATTTTCTGTCGTTTACATTTTGCACTTCCTAAAGTGTTGATAAGTAACTTCATATATACGCTGAAAACTACAGTATGTTATATATATACGCTGAAAACTACAGTTGTTAAAGTTATGCATAATTAGCCCAAATATAAATTGAGAATACCGAAAAATTAACATGAATGAGACACTCACTTTAACCTTTTGACTAGATATATAGCATGGAAAAGTTTGTCTAATAGTACATGATTTACTTGATACCATACTTTTTAATAATACACACTTTTCTAATTTTAGTATATACATATATAGACATTAAAAAGTAATGTATAAGTAATGATAAAATACATAGACGATGATTTAATGCTTTTGAAATAATTACGAGTATGTAAAGTCCATTCTTGTTCATTGTAACTTTCTGAATACCATATTTTCCCCAATAGTTACGCACGAACCATTCAACCACAGAAAATGCAAGTCTTTTCTCAATAAAATACTCATAAAGTGAAATTTTCATCCGCTCATTAACCTCGTGAACCGAACCAATAGGTAGAACCACATCATAATCTGCATCCTTAGGTACCATCTCATTAATAAATCAAAATTAGATTTATTAGAAGACGAAGGTTGATTTTAGAAGCATAAGTCGAGGGGGCATCCACATTAGAATTAGTTGGAGGTGTCTTAACCACATTTTCATTTGAAGGTATGGAAGCATTAGCACCAGAAACACCAAGAAGTGCCTCTTCAAAACTCGTACACGCAACTTTGTTATTAAGAATAAATAATCCCTACAATAATTCGACAAAGAAATATAATTGTACATTTTATTTTTATATACATAATCAGGCAATTAGCCCATATAACAATTGAGAATACAAAACCTAGTAAAGAATTAATCTTTAGGATCACAATTCAAACAGATAATCAGTGCCAAACGCCCTATTAGTTGTAGTACTGATGTAGGTATCTAACAAAGAAAATCGTTTATTACTACATGTCCAAGAGGGTGGCAATCATTGTTAAGTATGTCATCTACAAGCTTGGCGGAGCAAAGATACATCCAACGTGCTTGGCGTTTCAAGAATCTTGTTCGCTAAGAATGATCTAACTTCAACCCATCTATAGACCCCATCGTATATATAGACCCTTTTCATAAAACACATGTCAATGTAATATTGAACTTTAATAAGGATATAATTGTAATTGCCCTATTATTTTAAGACCGGTGAACATCAGTATTATCTGTCCATAACTCCATATGCAAGTAGACAAGCTTATCATCTTTTAAGCTATCATTTATTTATTTATTTTTACTTCGTTCCCATAAAACTATATCTACACACAGTCCTCCACCTACCACCACGGCACCATTCATAAATCCAACCACCAATTTATTCTTCGTTACTCCAACCATCGTCACAACCATTCTGGGTTGTTTCAATATACATAACAGTTATAATGATAACAACCAAGTAGTGATGCAGACAAATATATACATATGCTAACAAATATCAATCACTTATAATCTACGGCCACGGCGAATTTTTGGACTGTTTAGCATGTGGCAATGTGGACTTGGTGTTTTACCTAGTCATGGACGTAAACAAATTCATACCGTGATACCATACGTGTCATAATAAGCATCCCGATTATCAGGGAGATCGTAAACCTGATCCGCATAGTTATCATAGTCATAGTCATCATAATCATCTTCACGATCATAACTACCACCAAATAGATTACTCGACTCATCAAAGGTGTTCTCAACCACCTATTCTTCACTATCGGAATCCACAATCTCTCCCACCTTAGTGAATGGGTTGACCCTCTTACTAAAAGACGTATAAGCAACCTTTTTAATAGGATTACCATTATCATCAACAAGACTAGCTTTCCCATCCATAAGAAGCTTTTCAAACTCCCCAATTTTCTCAACAATTGGGGTATGACCAACCTCGTTATCTTTCATTAAATCACTCACATTTGGAACTTGTGATACATTACCTGGCTTAATTGACCCAACCTCCTTTACTTCCATTATATTACCAGACTCCTCTACATCAGTAGGATTGCCACATTGATCAGAATCAATCGTATTTAGAGCATCAAAAGGATTAGATGTAGTGATCCCACTCGTAGTGGCCACTTCAGTGGCTTTCTTTTTTGTATTTTCTACCTTCTTATGTTCATGAGGAGGCGCTTTAGGTTGATACCTAAACTTAGGACCCACACTTACAATATGAGTGGATTTATTTATTTAATTTTATTTTTTATGACCAAGTTGTTATACATAAAATATGCTCTTTTTTATTTTGAGTCATGTATCTTTTTTTTTTTTTTTTTTTTTTTTTTTTTTTTTCCTGGAATTATAAGTGTGAAAATTGTGACAGAGTGTTCATAAACTTTGTGTTTACAAACATAATAATCTTGTACGTGTTTAAATATACGGCCAACCTAGTTGAAATATATGCATTTGATAATTAATGTGTAAGCAAATAACATATGTAATGAATTTTGTTACATTGGTAAGACAATGTTTTTTATGTTGAAACATCTAGACGAGAGAGGTCTATAGTAACAAATAAATATTCAACATGAGTTTAGAACCTTAGGCAGAAAGCAAAAGATTCCAAGGACTCACATGTACAATCCGGCATCATTTGAACATCAGGTACGTGGGGATTAATTTACGAAATATTTATGTATAGTGAAATAGAAATGTAACTGTATATGTAGCTGCCATTGTTTTCATGCTTTTACTTAAATTGTGTTTTTGAATTATGGAGTTATACTTTTAAGTTTGTAATGAAAGTATTTCAAAAGATGTCTAATTTTTTTTTTAACAATTACAATAAGGGGCTACATGAAAAATTTGTGCTAATCCATGTTTCACACGGCTAAGGAACACCGGTTTTTAATCTCATTATGAATTGGTATAAAAGAAAATACATCAATAGATTACAGTACCAAAAAACGGCCAATTTCGACGCTGTTGCGGCGGACCGACGCTCAACTCGTTTATAAATAAAATGAAATGATGCCAACATATATGCATGGCTGCATGCAGGAGCCTTCTAAATCTTAAGAGGGTATGGAACAAGTTCTTGAAAATAGCCCATGGATGATTCGTTTGGTTCCAATTATCTTAAACATTTGGACTCCCAATTCTAGACTCAAAAAGGACGAAATTACAACGGCTCCCGGGTTGGGTAAAACTCTACAATGTCCCTATGGTTGCATTTTCGGAAGTTAGTCTTAGTTTAATCACTACTCAAATTGGTCGACCCGTAATGCTCGACGCTTATACAATTTTTATGTGTCTTTATACTTGGGGGCGTATTTCGTATGCTCGGGCTCTTATTGAGGTTTTGGCTACTAAGACTCTTATGGAATCTGTTATCTAGACATATCCCATTTCATAATGGGTCGGGACATTCTTTGAAAACTATTGGCGTTGAATATGAGTGGCAACCTCCTCGGTGTGAAACTTGTAAGATATTTGCTCATATTGATGATCGATGCCCTAAGAAGGTTAGGGTCGTGGAGCAGATGTTGTCGAGGATGACAGGTTTGTAGAGGTTACACGTAAAAATGAGAAAGGTAAGCAACCGTCTAAAGCTAAACATATTGATGAGATCCGGTTAAATAAACCTAAGCCTAATTTCCATTACCCTCCGGTCAGTAAACCCAGTAAGGGAGATGATGTGGCTTCCACATCGCAACCAAGTAGCTCAAAGGAGCCTGATTCGGCTAAGGTTTTGGCATCAAAATAAACAGGTAATACAGATACATCTAGCAAGCCTCTTGAAATTAATAAAAACACATTTAAGGATGATATTAATCTTGTCTCTTTAAAGAACTCATTTAATTTGATGCTCTTACGAACGGAGACAATGTTTTTTGAAACGAACAATGAGAAAGGGACGAATAAGGATGTTATTGGAAGCTCAACATTTGAAAGGGATAGTGATGATGATGAAGTTTTGTAGGTTCACAATGAAACTTCTAGTTACATGGCATTTGGTGGTTCTAAAAGTGGTATTGGAGCCGGTAAGAAGAGCTTATATGAGCAATGAAAGGAGGATACCTATGATCAAAACCCTGATGATGATTTTGATAATTGTGGTTTGACTTGTGCTCAAATGGCGTATGATAATGCATATGACATTTATTTTCGTGGTCAAATAAGATAGGTTTCTTTTTTTGTTATGCATAAGTATGGCATATCATTCTTATGCTAGGTTGTAGGTTTCAAGCTATGTAGGTGCTTTGGGTGTGCCTGTTTGGGCCGAGATGTGGGATTCACCCTCATCCGTTGTACTTAATTGTTTTTTGGAGTAATATATTTTACCGGGGAAACCTTTTACCTCGCTAATATAAAAAAAAAAAAAAAAAAAGAAATCAAATGTCATATGTACTAAAATGTACTATTTCATTGAAACTATTAAACAAATTAAGAACACATGTATTTATAACTAAACAAGTCATGTATTTATGTGACACAAAATTTGAGTCAGGTTCATTTCCATAAAATGGAGATTTTAACAAAATTTACATTAGGCGACAAACATCTATCGGGTTTCGTGAACCTCGGATATCCCTCAAAGTCCGTCCCTGAGTATGACACCCTAACTGTAATTGAACGATTACACAACACCTTATTATATTGCAAGTGATATAAATATCATGATAAGATCAGTTTGTTATCTGTTTCTTAAAAGTTATATTTCCGTGATAATTATAATACAGGTAACGGATTTATCAATTCACAAAACTATAATAAGAGTCAAACGTAACAATTTGGGTTTTTAAAGTGAAAAACGTTTTTATAATATTTGACAATATCATGACAAAGACCCCAAAACATCTAAACACTGTAATTATACAAGCTTAATCTTTGTTTATTAATTAAAAATTAATTTGATAAAACACATAGGCCAAATTGTTCAATCTTTGTTTTAATTAATTATTAATTTGGTAAACAGCAATCAACTGCTCTTCTTTGTTTACTCGTTATACTGTACTATGCCGGTTTGATGTAAATAATTTCATTGCAGTTTCCTACAATATTATTATTGTGGTGTGGTTATAGATCCTGCCAAACATAGAGCTCTTACGCATAATGTTTTTTTGTGTGTCGGGCTTTAAATTAAATCTTCGTTATAGGTCACTATATGACCAAAATCTCACTATTTTGGACCTCTCTTTGACTCAAAATTTTTGTGACGTCATGTCGTCGCTAAAGGTTCGCTAGACCACAAATAACGAATTCTTGGTCATAGTCAACATAAAATTCCCGCCAAGACAAAATGAACTTGCCAAATCTTTGCGACGACAATGTTGTCGCTATAGGTTTACGTTATTAAAAAAATTGTTTAAAAAGTTTAAATTATTTAAGTTAATTATTTAAAAGTATAAGTTATTTAAATTAATGATAAATGATTTAAAGTTTAATTATATAAATTAGTTAAATTAATGTAAATTCTTTAAGTTAATTATCTAAAAGAAATGCTTCAAAATATAATTTAAATTAATTTATATATGTTATTAAAGTTCCAACTTCAATATCTCGAAGATGGGCTTAGGAATGAGATACTTACATATTTGACTTATATAGTTCAAAAGATATAGATTTGTATGTGCATTGTTGATGCAATCAATGATATGAAATTACTGCTCTCGATTGAATAGCAAGAGAGACTTCATTCCATATGAAAACCGGTATACTATCGGATGTGATAACACTTGCTTAGTTAGACGATACTTTCATGTTTGACTTTTGAAGTTCTAAAGATATTGAGTCGTATGTGCGATCTCGATACAATCAAATTTCAATTTCTCGTCATGATTGAATAGCTAGCAAGACAATTCGTATTGTATAAATCACCTGAATAGTCTCGCATGCGATAAAATTTACTTAGAAAGATAATACTTACGTAGCTATAAAGATATTCCTCTATTGATACAATCAATGAAATGAAAATTATTCCCCGGGATTGAATAACAACAGACACTTCATTCCATATAAAACAATGGTATAGTATTGGATGTGATAACACTTGCTTAGTTGGACAATACTTTCGTATTTGACTTACGTAGTTCAAAATATATTGATTTGTAATGCGCTTTGGATATAATCAATGAAATGCAACGATTCCTCTAGATCAAATAGCTACCAAGACACTTCATTCCATATGAAATACTGGTATAGTATAGGATATGATAACATTTGCTTAGCTATACGATGCTTTTTTTTTAACTTACGTAATTTAAAAGATATTAATTCGCATGTGTGCTCTTGATACAATCAATGGAGTTGCAAATTATTCCTCCTAATTGAATAACAATAGAAAATTTTTTCCATATGAAACACATGTATAGTATCGGAGGTGCTAATACTTGCTTAGTCAGACGATACTTTCATATTTGACTTACTTAGTTCAAAATATATTGATTTATACGTGCGCTCTCGATGCTAAAACCGAAATCCAATGATTCCTCTAGATCGAATTGCTACCAAGACACCTCATTCCATATAAAACACGGTATAGTATCGGATGTGACAATACTTGCTTAGCTATACGATACTTTCATATTTGACTTACGTGGTTTAAAGATATTGATTCGTATATGCGCTCTCGATACAATCAATGAAATGAAAAGCTGTTCCTTCGATTGAATAGCAAGAGACAATTAATTTCATATGAAATCTTGGTATAGTCTTGGGATGTGATAACACTTTCTTAGTTAGATGATACTTTCATATTTGACTTACGTAGTTCAAAAGACATTGATTTGTATGTGCATTCTTGATCCTATTAATGAAACGAAATGATTTCTCTAGATCAAATAGTTAGCAAGACAATTCATTCATATGAATCACTTGAATAATCTCAGATGTGATAATATTTACTTAGTAAGACGATACTAGCGATACAATCAACGAAATGCAATGAGTCATATTGATTGAATAACACTGTTCGCTAGAACCGAATCTTATGGTCAAAACGAAAGGCGCTAAGAATGTTCGTGGTTTAAGATGTTTGGTATTTGATTACGTTTTTTTTAAACATTTGTGATATTTTTCTAATTAATATAATTTTTTATATTTTAATTAATTTATTATTTATTAATTCTAATTGATATATGATCCATATTTAATTATAGATATACAAGTTTGGGCTAAAATGGGTCAAAGCGGCTAAAATGGGCCAAAACGGGTGAATATGTGTAACATAAGCGACAAAGTTACTTATTAGTACATGTGTGGTCAACTCGGTTGTTTTTATAAACAACAAAGTTGCTTATTAGTCTGAGTTTGGCTAAAATGGGTCAACTCAGTTGTTTTTCATTTTTGAGAAATTAATTTATTTGTTTTGTGACTTTACACCTATATATGATTAAATTGCAGGAGAGCCAAGCTGGTTTAGATACAAGGATGAATGACAAGGAGATTTTCGCCCAAGTCTTAAGAACAAGCGGGTTTTTTTCGGGACAAGGTAGGAGGTTGTCGGGGAGTTCATCATCTTCTTCTTCAGCACATTCCCACCTCAAACCAGTGTTAACCCAACAAAAAATGGTGAGGTATGTGGCAACTAATATTTAATGGTTCGGAGATTTATATCGCCAGTGATTGATAATAACCTCAGTGTTAACCTGTCAGCCTCGCTCGACCCAAGTCAATTCAAGAATAATGATGAATGTAATGACCACCCCGGACATGAGTAGGTCGGAAAGTATTTGTTGACGTTTGTTGTTGAACAATTTATGTTTTTGAACTATGTCATTGAACTATTTATGTTTTGGCTTAACTTTGTGTGTGACGAAAAATAACGACTTTTAACGATTATTAGTTTCGAATGTGATCGTATGTTTTAGTTATCGTTTGTGTTGATTTGGAAATATGGAAATTCTAAAAAAATTTGCTTGTGAAAATGGGTTAAAAAATCAGAAAAAACAGCTGGCAGTAGCTTGCATTTTAAAAACTGCATGTCACCTATAGTGAGCACATGTGGTCGCTATAGGTCGTCCTTATAGGTTACGGTCAAATAGTCTAGAGACCTGTATAGGTTGCGCTCAACGAGTCAATAAGTAAAAAAGTCAAGGTCAAGTCAATGATACTTATAGCGACGACATGTCATCGCTATAGTTTTTGTCATGGTTTAGCCAGAAAGTCAAAAAATCAAATATTCAAGTCAAATGTGTAGTCGTGATAAGTTAAATCCGTCGTTGCTAAAAGTTATAGCAACAATACTTCAATCTTTCATTAGAAAGCTCTTCTCAACAACCTAAACACTTTTTTATAATTATAAGAGCGAAAATTATTAAGTTTTTGTATACAAATTGTCCCGTAATACAGTTAGGCATCGTGCCTCCTTAATCATGTTATTACACGGTTTACTTATCTCTCCATTGTTGGTCGGTGACTGGTTGTTGAGGGTCGGGACTTTTATATTTAATGTAACTGTTTTATTCATTTTCATAATTGGGAACAACATGACTTTCTTTGATGATCTATGTATAAAAGACGCGGACACATGAAAAATTTGTTGCAGTACCGAACCACGAAACTTAATCAAAGAGAAATCTATAAATAAAATGATATGATGCCATCATACATGCATGCCTGCATGCAGGAGCCTTCTAAATCTAATTTAGAGTTGGAAAAAAAAAGTTGCATCTATTATTTGAGGATGTGTTTGATGACTATATCATCGTTTACTCGTTCCACATGATTTTTTTAATGGGAGCGAGGTACCATATGGTAGCTCGTATGTTCAAACTCTTTGACTATAAAAGCATTACCAAGTTACGTATAATCTCACAAATCACTTGATCTATCAAGTATTGATCAAGAAATACATTTTTGCCTATCCCTAATGGCATCCCGTTTCCTTTTAGTTGGTCTCTTGTTGGCGACATTTTCGCTTGTTGCTTTGGCTTCGGACCCTAGTCCTCTTCAGGACTTTTGTGTGGCTGATGAAGATAGCAAAGGTAAAGGATTAAGTTTCGATAACATTCATCATCATATTAAAATGTACTATACTTATATGTGCTTATAGTACTTCTGTTTGTATTGTCACAGTACTAGTGAATGGTTTCGTTTGCAAAGATCCAAAGATGGTGAAAGCAGAAGATTTTACTTTCAGAGGATTAGACAAGATGGGAAATACATCAAATGCGGTTGGGTCTATAGTGACAACTGTAAATGTAAATGATTTGCCAGGACTCAACACTTTTGGTATTTCTATGGTTCGTATCGACTATGCTCCATGGGGTCAAAACGCTCCACACACTCACCCTAGAGCCACTGAAATCTTAGTTGTAATTGAAGGCAGCCTTTTAGTTGGTTTTGTCACATCTAATCCTGACAACAAGCTCTTCACACAACGTCTTGAGAAGGGTGACGTTTTCGTGTTTCCAGAAGGTCTAATTCACTTTCAACAAAATGTTGGGTATGGCAATGCAGTTGCTATTGCAGGTTTGAGTAGTCAGAATCCGGGTGCTATTACAATTGCAAATGCTGTGTTTGGATCCGACCCCAAAATTTCTGATGATATTCTTGCCAAGGCGTTTCAAGTTGACAAAGAAGTGATTGATAAAATTCAGTCAAATTTCTAAACATCTAGGTGGATGGTTATCTATTAACCTCCGGATCTCGGTTCAAGAATGTTTGTTTCTGTAATAACTGAGAGGTAGTGTACGTAACTGTTGGAGCTGCTTGTCTCCTTCAGTAAGTATTGGTCTCTTGGGGTCATGTTTTGGGTGTTTGGTCTTCCTTTCTTTCTTGTTCTCAGCCTATATATAAAGGCTCTCTTTCTATGCTAAGTCGTATATCAATAAAGCATCAAATAAGACACTGAAATGCAGTATCAATTTACATATATACTTCCGCTGTCCTTTGTTGTTAATCTCTCAAATAACCAACAGTTTTGCTATATCTATATATAAGTGAATAAAGGAAAATTATTTTCGTCGTTCACATTTTCACTTCCCAAAGTGTTGATAAGTAACATCATATATTCATATATAAGCTGAAAACTACAGTATGTTATTTAGAAGGAATCATCCCCAGAACACTTTTTCCTTTAGTTGTTACATCTATGCACAATTAGCCCAAATATAAATTGAGAATACCGAAAAATTAACTTGAATGAGACACTCACTTTAACCTTAACTTGAATGAGGTTATGGTTCAGCAGCAGGTTCAGAACCCCTTCCTGGGTTCGCAGCTCAATGGACCGGGCATCCTTCTGCACGGGTCCAACAGCCCTGCGCACCGGTTCAACAGCCTACCAATGGACCTTTAGGAGCTTCATTGGGTCATGAAACTATTTTGCCACATGCATTTGCTACTTCCATTCTACATGACCCCGCTCCTGGCAACTGGAACATGGACACAAGTGCGTCATCTCATTTGAATGACTCGGTTCATAATCTTAGTGATGTTTTTAATACTAGTATTTATTCATCTGTTGCAGTTGGTGACGGGCATACTATTCCGGTCACCAACTCTGGTCATAGCATTTTGCCTACTCCTTTCGACCCTTCACCTAAACAACGTCCTAATTACTCCCAATATTGTTAAAAACTTGATTTATGTGCGTCAGTTTGTATGTGAAAATAATTGCACTGTTGAATTTGACCCTTTTGGTTTTTCTGTTAAGGACTTTCAAACTTGTCAGGTGCTGCTCCGCTGTGATAGCACTGGCGACCTCTACCCTGTCACCAAGCCATCTCCTATACCTCAAGCCTACCTCACAAGTCAATATATGTGGCATCAACTTCTTGGACATCCAGGAAGTGAAGTGTTGCGTCATGTTATTTCTAATAATTCTATTTCTTGTAATAAAACGAAATCTCCCGTGCTCTGTCATGCTTGTCAACTTGGCAAACACGTGCGACTTCCATTTGTTAGTTCTTCTACTTTAGTTCATAGTTCTTTTGATATTATTCACTCGGATTTGTGGACTTCCAATACCGAGCTTATCTGGTTTTAAATATTATGTTCTCTTTTTGGATCATTATTCTCAATTTGTATGGGTTTATCCGTTAGTTCATAAATCTGATGTTTTATCCAAATTTACATTATTTCGCAAGTTTGTCAAAACCCAATTCAATCGTGAAATAAAATCCTTCCAGTGTGACCATGGTGGTGAATTCGATAACCATGACTTTCATAAATTATTTAATGACAATGGGATTCATTTTCGCTTCTCCTATCCCCGCACCTCCCAGTAAAATGGTAAATCTGAACGCATGATTCGTACCATTAACAACCTTATCTGCACCTTACTTTTCAAGCCCATCTCCCCAACTCTCGGGTGAAGCCCTCAACATGGCTGTATACCTCTTAAATATACTACCCTCCCGTGCCATTGACAATGAAATTCCCCTTACACGCATGTTTGGCACCTCACCTGACTATCGCATCTTACGTATCTTTGGGTGTCTTTGTTATCCTCACATCGATACCAACCAAAACTCGGACCACGTGCCACACCATCCATATTTTTGGGACATGCCACCAATCATCGTGGCTATCGTTGCTTAGACCTAAACTCAAACAAAATCATTCTATCTCGCCATGTCACCTTTGATGAGACCATTTTTCCCTTTGGAACCACACCCACTATGACACCATCCTACGACTTCTTAGATGACTAGCCTAACCTCATTTCCAACATATAAAGGGAAACATAGCTTTATTGATTGAATGCATTACATATAATATAGCATATGTATTTATACTAAATACATAACTTTGATAATAAGCTAACAAACCCTAAACCTAATGGACCTAAACCACTAATGGGTTTGGGCCAACTAACCTATCTAACACACCTCCGCAGTTTGAACGGGAGACTCGAACCGAAAAACTGTAACATATGTTGAAAGCCACTTCTTTTCTTCTATCATCTTCTTTGTTGATTGGTTGAGCGAAAGCATAATTGTATTTGGGGAATAGTTGTTTATTGCTTGCGACTTCCTCCTTTGCGTGACGCTTTTTTTTTTAACGTCATGGCTTACTTTGCCTTTAGGTAGGAGCGGCAATTTTGCGACCAGCTATGTGCAAAAAACGACAATGATCTTCAACAACAAACAATTGGATGAAGAAGAAAAAAAAATGGTTAGTTGAAAGCAATTCAACATAGATATTTTGTGTGTTTTGACGGCTAGGGTTTAGGGTTTATGCATTGAATATGAAAAATAAAATCCTAATAAAAGACTAAAATAAAGCAAAAAGAACTAGGATCCCTCCGAATCACCGGCGAGTAGCCGATGACCGGAGGATATTAAATTTTGTAGGTGGATCTTACCTAAAGCTCGGATACCATGTAAGAGTGTTTCTGATTGATTGCCTAAACACCAAATACAGGAGATACAAATAGTCTCCAAACCCTAAACCTAATGGACCTAAACCACTATTGGGTTTGGGCCAACTAACCTATCTACCAACACTCACTTTAACCTTTTGACTAGATTAATAGCATGGAAAAGTTTGTCTAATAGTACATGATTTACTTGATACCATACTTTTTAATAATACACACTTTTCTAATTTTAGTATATACATATATAGACATTAAAAAGTATTGTATAAGTAATGATAAAATACATAGAGCGATTGACAATGATTTATTGCTTTTGAAATATTTATGAGTACGTAATGTTCGTTTGCGTTCATTGTAACTTTCTGAATACCATATTTACCCCAATTATTACGCACGAATCATTCTACCACAAAAATGTAAGTCTTTTCCCAATAAAATAACCCTAAAGCAAAATTTTCATCCGCTCATTAACCTCCTGAACCGAACCAATAGGTAAACCCACATCATAATCCGCATCCTTAGGTACCGTCTCATCAAAAAAACAAAAATTAGCTTAATTAGAAGACGAAGGGTTGATTTTAGAAGCATAAGTCGAGGGGTCATCCACATTAGAATTAGTCACAGGTGTCTTAACCACATTTTCATTTGAAGGTATGGAAGCATTAGCGTCAGAAACACCACGGAGTGCCTCTTCAAAACTCGTACACGCAACTTTGTTATTAAGAAGAAAATCATCCCTACATTAATTCGCCAAAGATCTATAATTTTACATTTTATTTTTATAGTTATACATAATTAGGCAATTAGCCCATATAACAATTGAGAATACTAAACCAACCTAGTAAAGATCACAATTCAAGCAGATAATCGGTGCCAGCATACTATTAGTTGTAGTCTTGATATAAGTATCTAACAAAGAAAATCGTTTACTACATGTCCGCAAGGGTGGCAAGTATTGTTAAGTACATGTATGTCTACAAGCTTGGCGTTTCAAGAATCTTGTTCGCTAAGAATGATCTAGCATCAACCCATCTATAGTTGCATAATGCAATACTACAAATTTTATATTCTAGACTCCCTCGTATAAACACGGGTCAATGTCACTTTTATAGTTGCCTTTTTCCGGCAACACTTTTGGCGAGGACATGTCCCATGAAAAGTATAGTACAAGCTAAAAGATTTCCTCAACCATTTACTTTATCACCTTAAAAATAATATCTTTTAGCCGAATGTGTTCCTTAATTTATCCCCATATTGCAACTTTATCCCACAAATTTTTTACTTATATATAGCCTAACCGATCATCCTCAATTCGGCAAAACACACATAACCTAATCATCAATTCTCACAAAACAAACATAACAATGGCTAGTTATACGCCGGAAGAGGAGTGGTAAAAGATTTTATCGAACCTACCACTCTTTGATGAAGCTCTTTGGCGATGAAATTATTTATGAATATGGTTCTTATAAGAATATTAGCCGGTGGATGAGAGATGTTATCCAGAAATGGTTGAAAAAAAAAGCCACACTACAGAGAGATGTTGGCCGATAATTGTGAAAGCAAGTTATCAAAAGTTGATGAACTGAGAATGTGGATAACAAATCTTGAAGCTTTGTTTGAACATTTCATCAAGAAAAAGAAGGAAAGGGAGGGGAATGGTGGTGCAGGTTCTAGCAAAGTGGGAAGTAGCAGCAAAATAAAATGAATGAGCGATGTTTGTTATGGTCTTTGTCGTGTTTTAAGTTTTGTAGGTCGAGTTGTTTTGTTTGCTTGTCAAGTTGTTTCGTTTACTTGTCAAGTAGTTTCGTTTGAGTCTGTATGAAATGTATGTGGTTGAGAATTCTTGCATGTTTTAAATAAAATGTTTGCCTTCATGTTTGTTAGTTGTGATATAGTCTTTATGCATATGTAATTTAGTGTTGGAAAATTGCATATTTTAAATACAAAGCTGTTTAAAGGGGTGTTTGGATATTGATTTAACAATCAGATGATTAATGTCAAATACCAAGTGTAAAATACATACGAATTACATTATAATGCGGATTACATTACAAATCGAATTACATTACAAGCAGATGGTAGAGTCTGTTTAAAGGGGTGTTTGGATATGTTTAAATGGGTCTTTATGCACATGCAATTTAGTATTGGAAAATTGCATATTTGAAATACCATGCTGTTTAAAGGGGTGTTTTGATATGGATTTAACAAGAAGATAATTAATGCCAAATACCAAGTGTAAAATACATACGAATTACATTACAAAGCGGATTACGTTACAAATCGAATTACATGACAAGCAGATGATTGAGTATGTTTAAAGGAGTGTTTGAGAAATATAATACATTAAACAACAACAATAATGATGTGGATTCTTGCAAACCTCACAACGAGTTTTAGAATCCTCCTAGGCAGTGTACCTAACCATTGTAGTGTAGTATACGTAAGATACGAATGATTGATCGTTCTCTAGAGGAATAGTGTTGGGAAGGTCAAGATGTATGACAAATAGGTCTAATGTGAGGGATGACTCTTTTTATCAGATAAAAATATCGCCGTATTTTAGGATCACCTTTTAATCGAGATAAAATATCGCCCGAATGTTAAAAAAAATATAGATCACCTTTTAATCGGATAAAAGTATCGCCGTATTAAAAAAAAATCAATGTGTTGTATTTTAGGATTTTCTAATTTTCTTAAATAATAGAAAATAAATACGCGTATATGCAACGACTAATCGCATGACGCTCGTTATGTTTAAAATCTAAGCCTTTTAATTTAGAAAATAAATACGCAGTATCGAGATAAATCGATACGTCGTAGATTTAAAAATTCAGACATGTTTTGAAAATTAATATAGATTAATACGCCGTATCAGCAAAAGATTATGCGCCGTATGACTTTTAAGGGTTTTAATTAATTCTGATTAAAAACAGGATACGCCACATGTATGAGATTAGATGCGTCGTACCAGAATCATTAAATAAGATACGTTGTATGAATAATAAAAGCGTGTCGCCGTATCTATGAGATTAGATACGCCGTGTCGTTTAGTTGACAAAATACAATGCATGCATTCAACGGAAAAACAAAAATGAAAACAAACAAAAAATGCAGAAATCAAACAAACATAAAAACAAGAAAAATGCAGGAAAAACACAAATATAGAAGCAATACAAATATATAACAAATTTAGTCAAATAAAAATAAATCCAATGTTAAAAACCTAAATTAAAATATTAACAAATACACAAGTATTAAACAATTCCCTCTCAGGAAACGGCGCCAAAAACTTAATGTGTCATTTAGTATATATATATTTGTGAATTCAAGTTTTAATATTTACATTTAGCCGACTTAACCTATAACAAACACTAATGAGCAGTATACCCGATCAATGTAGCCTAGTTGGTAAGTAGAGTGTCGATCACTAAGAGTGAAATGTTAACATTTAAATATCTATCAGTATTTTAATCCTAAAGTTAGTCTAATTAAACCTAATCTAACGCAAAGGGGAATTTCAGCCTGTGAGATTGGCATGATGTGTAGATTAAGTAAAACTAATAAAATAAAAGTGAAGACAACAAGACACGCACGTACACAGATAGAAAACAGATAGCAATAAGAGATCAAGCCGATAGTAAGGAAGTTATGCTCGCTAATCATTTAGTTATATATGATGAGTACTAAATAGGTACTTTCTCTATGGCTGCTTGTTATGTAGTGTACTAAATCACCAAAATCTCTTGTAAAAGTCTTGTCACGACTAACTAGAAATCCATATTAATCTTTCCTTAATGATACTTTGTTAAACTATTTATCATGTTAGGGCTTACATTAACTATGTAAAGATGTTAATGAAGTAATTGTGCAAGCCGAGTCGACAAGGCATGATAATCAAGAGGTATCAATGCTTGCACACCAAACATTAAATCCAAATAAAACATCATATAATCATTAATGCATGTAGTATGTTTAATGCGAATCTAATGAAAGAAATAGCACGCTAACCAAACGATTAAAGTGTACTACTAAAATTAACTGATTCTTCCTATGTAATTACGCATTTGCAAGGCCTTTTTATACTTCCGAATTCATTCTTCTGAATGTGTCTTGTGGTGCTTGGTCTTCCGATTTCGTATGGTATATTGTGTCTCGAATGAGAGCAGTCGACCTCTATTTATTGTTTCTGGCAATGGTATTGATACGGCGTATCAGTTTACTCGATATGTCGTACCTAGGTAACTTTCCGTGGGGTCAAAGATTATTATATTTTGGAATATTCACACACCGTCATATATAGGATACGGCGGATCTTTAATACACATACGGTGTATCTTCTCTTCGTAATCTTGGAATGTTTTGGTGAAGCCTTCAAGTCATATGTCGCATCTCTTGGATGTCATGCGGCATATCTTGAGTAGAATAAGTCAGATCTTCTATATTGACCAAGGTTTCATATACGACGCATGGGAGAAACTCATACGACGTATGCTTCAAAGTAAGGCAATGGTCTTCATATTCGTCTAAGTCTTGATGTACGGTGTATCTGTCTAGAATGATACATCATATCAACCTTCAGTTCATTATACTTTTCCAACTTGATCCATTTTGCTCTATTTTACATCCAAAATAGCTAATTTTTATCAAATGCTTGTTTTAAGCGAGAAATACAAAAGTAAGCGATTAAGTACCAATTCTCATACAAAGTAATATAAAACAAGTAATATTCATAGAATAAATGATGCTAATAATATGTTATTATTTGATATCATCAGTTGATCCTCTTAGTCACGTGTTCAACTCACTAAGGATGTAGCCACTGTTTGGTTTTTAGAGGCTAATGGATAGGAAATGTAACTATGTCTGGTATAACCCCTCTTTTAGTATGAATGAGGGTTATATACCACTTGATGATGCTTGCTCAATTTTATCCCAAATCATTGTGGATGTGGTTCAATGGTTTGTGGATAAATTGAGTTTGGAAATGTAGTAAAGAGGATATGGTCTTTGGTGCTCCAAAGGTGAAACAATGAAAAAGCTTTCTTTGTCAGACGATATTCTAGTATTTGGTATGATTGTCAAAGTTAGTTGTTTCTGTTTTGTCCGATATCAGTCAAAGGCAAATTAGTGTTGTCTGATATTAGTTAAGTATTAGTGTATCTGACTGAGCCTGTTCAATTAGCCCTTTTTTTATGGTTGTAAATCAGTTTTGTGCTAATATAATTCACATTTGCAACAAAAAAGAAGACATTTCTCGGCTGGGCTTGGGCTTCAAAATTTCAGCCCAATTCCTAAATGGACTTGAATTCAATTCCAAGTTGCAATTTTACACGGATTTGGTTAAACGTTTTAAGTTTTCAATTAATTTTCTTGATTTAGTCTAAATTCCAAACTGAACCTATTAGGAAAAAAAAATATCTTCAAAAATTACAGTTTTGGGCAAAGGGTTTCTCCAGTAAATATATTACTCCAAAAAATTATTTAAGTGCAAAGGATAAGGGTGAAGTCCCATATCTCAGCATGTTACGTAGGTGGTAAAGCTAACATAATAAGACACTTCCTATCCTTAAAACAAGAAAATAAACCACTACTCACTGGATTACATTTGACACAAAATCAAACATAAACTAACGTCTAGATTACTTTCTACTGCGAGTTTGAAGCTTGATATCATACATGTCATAAAAGGCATCCAATTGCCCTGGCAATTTGTAGACCTGATCCGCATAATCATCATAAAAATCTTCAAGCTCATTACCGCCGCCAGTCGATGCGAGAAATTTAGCCATAGGATTATCCGGCTCAAGAACCTCCTCATCCTCACTATCAGAAACAACCATATCCCCCACTTTATAAAATTGGTTACCGACCATAGAATACGGAGAAGTAGAAGAACTAGGCTTAGTAGCCGTAGTAGCCGCATCCTGATCCTTCTCTTTCAAATAAACATTTTTTACAGGTTTACCATCATCATTTACAAGAGTAACTTTCTCTTCAATAATTAGCTTTTCAAGCTTCTCATTTTTCTCAACAATAGGAGTAGTACTTTCCTCTTTCACCACCTTATCTTTCTTATGACTACCAAAATCTAAATTAGCCCCATCATTAGTCAAGTCAAGAGCAACACTAGGATTACTAGGCTCATCAGTATCAATCATATTAAGAGCATCAAACGGATTCAATATAACAATATTCGTCCCACTTGTACTAGCCACTTTAGTAATCTTCTTCTTGGTAACATCCGGTTTCTTTGACACAGGCTGATACGCCTGCTTCTTAGGTTTAGAAGGGCTAAATTTAGCCCCTTTCCCACCTCAATACCATGGAACGTCTTCCTCTAAGGTATTTGGGACCCATCATTCTTTTGTGCTTGTTGTTTAAGGTCAACAGGCACACGTTTGGCACAATGGGTCTCATCATGGCCAAAAACCATACAAACACCACAACGAGGTGGTTTCAATCATATTCCACTCTGACAGTATGCAACACCTCCCCTTCATCATCCCAGCTTGGCACAACAATAACCATTGTCCCCTTAAGTTCCCGATCTGCCTTGATGTCAATCAAAGCTCGAGCATAATCAAAACACCCCTATGATGGCAAACACATAGAGCTAGTGTATGTATCAAGCATAATAGGGGTACCGAGTTTGGTAGCCATGGCACTTAATCCATCTTCAGTAAAAGCAGCAATAGGAATATCATGTAATTTCACCCAGACAGGAATCGAACCCAAATCATCTTTAACAAAACTCGTCCTAGGGGTCCATTTCTTTAAAATAATATGAACAAATCGAATAAACCAAGGTCCATTCTCTGACACGCCATTTAATCCCTCCATAGAAGCAAATTGAAGAAAAATAAACCCTTTGAATTCATCATAGAACGTACCACACCAAACTTTTTCATGCATTCTTCACGTAGTTATCAACTAGGGAAATGCAATCCTCTTTCTAATAAGATACCGAAAAGAGTATTATCAAACTTAGAATTAGCTTCCAAAGCTGATGACATAGGAATTTGTACCTCGACCTTATCATTAAGAGGCTTACCTGTATCTAGTGAGCGAAAATTAACTTTATGAGTAGAGTTATTAGCAACCTTACTCGCAAATGACATAGGGGCAACACGAACCGGCTCAGGTACGCTATTCCCATTCTTTGCAGGCCCAAATAAACCCATACCGAAATCAGTAGCCGATTGAGAACTGTTATGGTCAGGTTTATCAAGGAGTGAAGTGCGATCAAAGGTACGCTTGAGAGCACTTACACCAGGGCTACAAATTACAGTTTTTGATGTGTGATGTCTCAAGTTCAATTCCTGCTAGGTGCAAACAACCTTAAGTGGCCACGCCAACCTCTTGAAAATGGAGGGTTTTACCTGGTTTTAGTGTGTGTAGCGGTGGGTTCAAAACCCATAAATTAGTCGGGCAAAAGGTCAGAAATCATGGTTTAAAAAAAATAAAAATAAAATACAAATTACAGTTTTAGATAAACTAAAGTACAAATTTTTATGTTCCAATTAAGTTTGTATAAACCTCCATAAAAAAGAGTCATATAATACTATGATGGACAATCTAACGGTAGCCGGAAGGAGACATGAAGTTAAAAGCAACCGTTTTCAGTTTATATTTTATACGTTTGTCTTTCTAACCATGGTGTTACGCTATTTACATAGTTAGCCATAAAAGGGTTGGATTCCCTTTACGTACATATGATTTTTTTAGGCTACTTTGAATCAATATATGTAAAAGGCAGGCACTCACAACTACATGCAATATATGTTCTCTAGAAGTAGATATATATCATGATAAGTGATATAGATATATATCATGATAAGAGTTTGTTATCTGATTTTCTAAAGGTTATATTCTATGATAATTATAATACAAGTAACGGGTTTATCATTTCACAAAACTATAATAAGAGTCAAACGTAACAATTTGGGTTTTTAAAGTGAAACACGTTTTGTAATAGTTGACAATATCATGACAAAGACCCCGAAACCAAGGTTGTCAAGATCGGGATCCTACCCAAGATCGTTTTCGTCTTTGCAAGATCGTGATCGTAAGATCGGATCGGGATCTTAAGATCCTACTCTAATGTTATTTCTTAATAGTTTGTGTAATTTTATACAAATCTACAAATTCTAATACATTATAACCATAAAATACTATGAATGTTTCATATAAAAGTTGTTCTAAATTATAATTATAAAATGTTTAAAAAGATTAACATGTTGTTTTTTGAATTCTACAAACAAACAACCCATAAATTTATAGTTTTTTAGTTTGTAATTCGAGAAAAGTAAGATCGGATCGCATTAGATCGTATGACCGTACGGTAAAGATCGGGATCCTATAAGATCTTAAGCCTGCAAAGATCCTATGTAGGATCCGGATCGTTTTTGCTTTGCAGTATCGTAAAATCGTAAGATCCTAAGATCAGGATCGGGATCCTGACAACTATGCCCGAAACATCTAAACACTGTAGTTCTAGATAATCTTTGTTTATTAATAAAAGGGTTAATAACCTTTTAAAGCACTATACTTGTTAAGAATTGCAGTTCTGCGTAGCGAACTAAAAAAATAACTCTTTTAGACATTAAAGTTGACATTTTTGTTTTTCTTTAAGTATTATAACCATTTTACCATTTCTAATTTTTTTCGAAATTTTTTTTCCAAATTTTTTTCTTGATTTTTTTTTTCGAAATACTTTTTTTTGAAATTTCTGAATTTTTTTGAAATATTTTTCGAAGGGTAAAATGTCAAGTTTAATGTCTAAAAGAGTTATTTTTTTAGTTCGCTACGCAGAACTGTCATTTTTTACAAGTATAGTGCTTTAAAAGGTTATTAGCCCTTAATTAAAACTTGATTTAGTAAAACACATAGGCCAAATTGTTCAATCTTCTTTTAATTAATTATTAATTTGGTAAACAACAATCAATGCTCTTCTTTGTTTCTTGGTTAAACCGTACTATGCGGTTTGATGTAAATAATTCCATTCTGATTTCCTACAATATTATTATTGTTGTGTGGTTATAGATCCCGCCAACTATAGATCTCTTACGCATAATGTTGTTTTGTGTATCGGGCTCTAAATTAAATCGAGATCACTATTTTTGTTACATACTTGAAGATGAAACCTTTGGAATAAAATCAATGCATTCTAAACATTAAAGCTTTAGAATAATTTGTGTTGTTTGCACACACCAATTTATAAAAAAAGAGGTAAATGGATAAACGGAAAATGATCCATTTTTAAATTAGTCAAGGAGGTCAAACATACCGTCTCTTTTTTAGCTACCCCCAATACGATACTCTCTTTGGCGAAAAAACGAATTACGATTCTTCAATCCCCTATCCCTATTGGTTGATCGTCGGTTTATTCTTCTTCTCGCCCATTATTGTTTAATAACTCAATCGTGGGTCGGTGGTGCTTGCATTAACCGTTGGTCGCTATTTGTTGGGATTAAGAATTAGTCATTCGTTTTTTATATTTGCATGTGAACTGACTTATTAGTGTCTGTACCTGATTGGTGGATTCACATTACTATTTTCGCTAATATTAATTGTTATCTTGCTCGATCATCATATATTACATATCTGTTATCATGGGTTGATCTATGGCCTATTATGATTATAAACCTTAGTTTATTACTAGGGTTTAATTAATACGTAGCGATACGTGGTTTGGTAGTGGTTGCTTTTTTTCTTGTTTCGATTGGGTTCTTTAGGTTAGGGTTTGTTTATTATCGTGTTGATGGAGGTGTGCTAACGTTGATATGGATGCCTCTATAGATTGTAGGCGTGAACCTCATGTGGGCGGTTCCACATGATGTAAATCCCTCGATTACGCTTGTCGAGGGGATATGAATGCTAATGAGGTCGTGAAGCCGTTTCACATGCGCCTAGTGAACGGACTGAGAGTATTGATGATTCGGTGTTTTAGGATGCGGGCCTCTTGGTGTTACAAGTATCTTGAATATGCAAGATTTCCCATCTACTGTTTACAGTGTCGAGGACACCACTAGGGGGGGCTAATCTGCCTAGTGGTGATGGTATTAGTGTAGCTCCTAAAGCTGGACGGGTACATGTTTCTCCTTTGCATACGAGTTATGCTTCTTCACCTAAGGACAAATTAACCGGTGCTACGCCAATTATTCAATCTGTTGGGGTTAATACATTACCTATGTCGTATGTTGGTGCTACAAGTGGTACGAATTCTGCTAATGTTAACGGTGCTACATCAATTGATTCGACGAAGCGCAAATCTAATTTTTGTAGGTTGGAGTGTAGTAAAAAGTCTAATGGGATGGATCTCTCCATTCCTATGAAAGTCGTTGAGGAGGTAAACTCTAAATTTGAGAATACCCTTTATGGTTATTTCCTTGGTAAACGTATTGCTTTTCCGGTTGTTAATTATTACGTTCGTAATACATTGGCCAAGTTTGGTATTCAAAAGGTTATGATGAATGCGAAGGGGTTCTTTTTCTTTAAGTTTTCCATTCGTAAAGGTGTTGATGATGTACTTGAAAATGGACCGTGGATGATTAGGAATGTGCCAATTATTCAAAACGTGGACTTTGAATACTAATCTGCTTAAAGAGGATTTGACTGATATTCCGGTATGGGTTAAATTCCATGATGTGCCCCTTGCTATGTTTTCTGATGATGGTCTCAGTGTCCTAGCTACATTGATTGATACGCCAAAATGTTAGATTCTTATACTAGTCAAATGTGCTTGGAATCATGGGGTCGAAGTACTTTTGCTAGGTGCTTGATTGAAGTTAAGGCGGATCGGGTTCTTAGGAAGAGCATCAACGGTGAGATACCAATACTTGATGGGACGGGATCTACTATTGAAAATATTCGGTGGAATATGAATGGAAACCGCCTCGGTGTGATCGTGTAAATTGTTTGGTCATACGCTAAGTGATTGTCCTAATCTGTTCCACTTCCTACTCACCCTAAGCAGATTTGTTAATGATGGTTATCAAACCGTCACTAACAAGAATAAGGGTAGGAATGGTGGTCCAAGTATTCGAGTAAGGGAGGTTTTACTAAAGTGGGTCCTAAATTTAGGTATCAACCTAAAGCGCCTCCTAAACCCAAGAAGGTGGATAGTGCGAAGAAGACGACACCGATGTGGCTAGTGCTGAGTGGGACGAAGATCGCTACATCTAATCCTTTTGCTGCACTAAATACGATCGATTCTAATGAATGTGGCAATCCTACTGATGTAGAGGTTTATGGTAATACAATGGAAGCAAAGGAGGTTGGGTCTCTCGAGACATGTAATGTATCACAAGATCCGCTTGTGAATGATTCAATGGTAGCTAACGCGGTTGGTCCTACCCCTATTGTTGAGAAAATTGGGGAATTTGAAAGGCTTTTTATTGACGGGAAAACTACTCTTGTTGATGATAATGGCAATCCTATTAAAAAGGTTGATTATCAGGGTTATAATAAGGATTTCCCGGCTACTTCTTTTACTAAGAGGGTTAACCCATTCACTAAGGTGGGAGAGATTGTGGACTCTGATAGTGATGATGAGGAGGTTGTGAACACCTTTGATGAGACGAGTAATCTATTGGGTGGTGGTCATGATCGCGAAGATGACTATGATGATGATAACTATGCGGATCAAGTTTATGATCTTCCAGGAAATTTGGATGCCTATTATGACACGTATGGTATCAAGCTCCAAGGCCTTGGTAGGAAGTAATTTTATCTCCATAGAAGTCTAATGTTATATTTTGAGTAGTGGTGTATTTTCTTATATAGAGAATAGGAAGTATCTTGTTATGTAAGCTTTTCGCCTATGTAACGGGTTGAGATATGGGATCCACCCATATCCTTTGTACTTAAACGTTTTTTCGAATAATATATTTACCGGGTATTTAACCTTTTACCCAAAAAAGAAGGTCAAACATTTCTTTTCAGATTTACGCGGCTTAAACGGTAAACTTCTTTCTGACCATTCACTAGCTATGTGGTTGCATACCCATTTATAAAACATACATTCAGTTTTGACATGTTTTCCGCACTTATATATAAGAGATATTTAAATCTACAAACGCATAATTATATGAGTCATATATAATTTTCTTCGATGCAACAAATTCGAACATATATGTGTGCAAGCGACTGGGAATTTTTAGCGACGACGTATGTCATCGTTATAGGTCCACTATACGACAAAAATCTCACTATTTTGGACCTGTCTTTGTCACAAACTTTTAGTGACGACATGTCGTCGGTAGATCGTCGCTAAAGGTTCGCTAGACGACAACAAATGAATTTTTGGTCGTGGTCAGCATTAAATTTTCCACTGAGATGAAATGAACTTGGCAAACCTTTTGCAACGACAATGCCGTCGCTATAAGTTTATGTTATTAAATAAATTCTTTAAAAAGTTTAAATTATTTATGTTAATTATTTAAGTTATTTAAAAATATAAGTTATTTTAATTAATTATTTAGATGAATTTGCCATGACCTGTTTTTACACATGGCAAACTATATGTAGCCGTATCCCGAGTTAGGAGCAAAAAAGGATTGAAGATGGTTATTCTTGACGAAGAAGAAAATCTCACTAATACCACCACCAACGTGGACTACAAAGAAGTGCTACACAATTTATGATTGCATCTACATATACGTGTATATCACATTCGTATAATAAACGATTGAAGATGATTTTTTTTTTCTTTTCGAAGTTTTTTGACTATTATGTTTCATATAATGCATGTTTGATGCTTACCTACTACAACCCTTTACATTTGTTTATCCATATGTGCTTCAATCTAACTAATAACTTTGTAATACGCAGTGTTATTTACTACCTACTTTAACGTTCCTTTAAATTACCTGTGAATTTCACTGGTTTTTTAGCTAGTTAATAATAAATGATTTGAAATTTAATTATATAAGTTGGTTAAATTAGTATAAATTCTTTAAGTTTATTATTAAAAAAATGATTCAAAAATATAATTTAAATTAATTTATATATATTATTGAAGATCCAACTTCAATATCTCGGAGATGGGCTTAGGAATGAGATACTTACATATTTAACTTACGTAGTTTAGAAGATATTTGTATGTGCGTTGTCGATGCAATCAATGATATGCAAATTACTCATGTTGATTGAATAGAAAAAGACACTACATTCCATATGAAAACCGATATACTATCGGATGTGATAACATTTCTTTAGTTAGACGATACTTTCATGATTGAATAGTTAGCAAGACAATTTGTTTTATATGAATCACCAGAATAGTCTCGCATGCAATAACATTTACTTAGAAAGACAATACTCACATAGTTATTAAGATATTTCGCTATTGATACAATCAATGAAATGAAAATTATTCCTCTCGATTGAATAACATTAGACACTTCATTCTATATCAAATGCTGAAATAGTATCAGACGTGATAACACTTGCTTAGTTAGACAATACTTTCATATTTGTTACGTAGTTCAAAATATATTGATTTGTATTTGCGCTCTCGATACAATCAATGAAATGAAACGACTCCTTTAGATCAAATAGCTACCAAGACACTTCATTTCACATGAAACACTCGTATAATATCGGATATGATAACACTTGCTTAGCTATACTATGTTTTTTATTTGACTTACGTAACTTAAAATATATATTATTTCGCATGTGTGCTCTCGATACAATCAACGGAGTTGCAAATTATTCCTCTCGATTGAATAACAATAGACAATTCATTCCATATGAAACATAGGTATAGTATCGGAGGTGTTAATACTTGCTTAGTCAGACGATACTTTTATATTTGACTTATATAGTTCAAAAGTTATTAATTTATACATGCGCTCTCGATACAATAACGATTCCTCTAGATCGAATTGCTACCAAGACACTTCATTCCATATAAAACACCGGTATAGTATCAGATGTGACAAGACTTGCTTAACTATACGATACTTTCATATTTGACTTACGTAGTTTATAAGATATTGATTCATATGTGCACTCTCGATACAATCAATAAAATGAAAATTGTTCCTCTCGATTGAATAACAAGAGACACTTAATTTCATATGAAACACCGGTATATTGTCGGATGGGATAACACTTTCTTAGTTAGACGATACTTTCATATTTGACTGACGTAGTTCAAAAGATATTGATTCGTATGTGCATTCTCGATACTATTAACGAAATGAAATGATTTCTCTAGATCGAATAGCTAGCAAGACAAATCATTTCATATGAATCACTTGAATAGTCTGGGATGTGATAATATTTACTTAGTAAGACGATACTAGCGATACAATCAATGAAATGCAATGATTCATATTGACTGAATAACATTGCTTGTTAAAACCGAATCTTATGGTCAAAACGAAAGGCGCTAAGAATGTTCGTGGTTTAATTTGGTATTAAATTACGCTTTTTTTAAACATCTGTGGTATTTTTCTATTTAATATAATATTTTTTTATTTTAATTAATTTATTATTTAAACTTTCTAATTGATATAAGATTCATATTTAATTATATATGTACACGTTTGGGCTAAAATGAGTCAAAGCGGCTAAAATAGGCCAAAATGGGTGAATGAGTTTAACATAAACGACAAAGTTACTTATTAGTATATGTGTGGCTAAAAGGGGTGAAATGGGTCAAAACGGGTGTAATATAAATGACAAAGTTGCTTATTAGTACATGTTTGGGCTAAATGGGTCAACTCAATTGTTTTTCATTTTGTGAAATTAATTTCCTTGTTTTGTGACTTTACAACTATATATGATTAAATTTCGGGAGAGCCAAGCTGGTTTAGATACAAGGATTGCTGACGAGGAGATTTTGGCCCAAGTCTTGAGAAGAAGCTGGGTTTTTTCCAGGACGGGGTAGGAGGTTGTCAGGAAGTTCATCATCTTCTTCCTCAGCACATATCCCACCCAACTAGTGTTAACCCACCAACAAATGGCGAGGTATGTGGCGGCTAATAATTAACAGTTCGAAGATTTGTATTGCCAACTGATTGGTAATAATCTTCGTGTTAACATGTCAGCCTAGCTCGACCCAAGTCAATTCATGAATGATGATGAATGTAATGACCAACCTGGAGATGAGTAGGTCGGAATGTATTTCTTGAAGTTGGTTGTTGAACAATTTATGCTTTTGAACTATGTCGTTGAACTATTTAAATCTTTGTGTGTGACGAAAAATAATGACTTTGAACGATTATTAGTTTCAAATGTGATTCGTATGTTTTAGTTATCGTTTTGTTGTTTTGAAAAATCTGGAAATTTTGAAAAAATTTGCTTGCGAAAATGGGTTGAAAAATAGGAAAAACTGCTCACAGTAGCCTACATTTTAAAAACTGCACGTCACGTATAGCTATCACATGTGGTCGCTATAGGTCGTCCTTATAGGTTACGGTTAAATAGTCAAGAGACCTGTAGTGACCACATGTAGTCGCTATAGGTCGTCCCCAACAGGTTGTAGTCAACGAGTCAATAAGTCAAAAAGTCAAGGTCAAGTCAATGATACTTATAGCGACGACATGTTGTTGCTATAGTTGTTGTATAAAGGTTTAGCCAGAAAGTCAAAAAGTCAAATATTCAAGTCAAATGCGTAGTCGCAATAAGTTAAATCCGTCGTTGTTAAAAGTTATAGCGACAGTTCTTCAATCTTTCATTGGAATGCTCTTCTCAACAACCTAAACACTTTTTATAATTATAAGAGCGAAAATTATTATAGTTTTGCATACAAATTGTCCCACCAAAGATAACCTTAAAGTTAGTTTATGAATGATTTAGTGGATTTTGTTTACTACACTTAAAGGTGAATTCAAAGAGTTAGGAGAACCGCATACCCTACAACCTTAGACACACAACGCAACTAGGAATAAGGACGTGACAATTCAACCATCAATAGGACGTGACAATTCAAGAGGTAGAATTGGATAGCAAGCGAGTAATACATCATAAGTAGATACGCTTCACGCATCGGTAGATCCCTTAGTTAGTTAGTATATTTTGGAATAGTTGACTAGCAACTAATTCCACCCCAAATCCAAACTCCGAGATTCGTGATCTTTCCATTCCATAAAATATAAAAATACAAAATAATCATCCTCACCTTTAGACTTAAATCGACATACAATTCACCTAACGACACTATTCCCCAGAGAACGATATCAATACCCGTGGCTTACCCTAATTACTACACTACAACGATTAGGTTCACTCGCTAGGGTGTTATAAAACTTGCTCAAGAAAAGGAAGTTTCCTTGACCCGAACGACGCGTGTAGCGTTATCAAGTTTTGGCGCCACGGGAATAGTTATTGTTTAGGCTTGATTTCTATCTCGTTTAGGTCTACTCACAAGATTCCTATCAAGTGAGATTTTTTTTTTTATTAGCTTCCTTGTAGTCTATCCCCTTCTTTGTGCCTTTGTTCGTAAAACTTGTCCATTGACTCTTCCGTTCACCATTATGGAGAACGCGAATCCACTATATTCGCGATTAGGTTTTTCATAAGAAATTATGATATTACTAAAGCGGATTATTCAAGATGGTGGGAAGAAAGTAACCAACTCCATAAACCTTTGAGGGTTTCACTATTCCATCAAACCCACAAAGTACCTCATCTAGTGCAACCGATGCTTCGCTTGAGCCTTCACCTAGGATAGACTTTCGTGAACAACCTCCATGTTTAGAAACTATTATTAGTAAGGCCCTTAGAAAACCTGACCAAATTTGTGAAAATATTATGGAAAGCAACCAAGCTTTAAACCATAAGTTGGATCAATTACTAAGTTTGGTTTCATCCGACCTAAGGAAATAGCACATGATGAGCATATAGATGATGTAGATGTGATTGAGGATAAGGTGAAAAGTCTAGACCCACAAGGTATCCACAAGTTCCACCATCATTTAAGGCATACACACCAGCGTGACTTACCCGAAGTAGTAGAAGAGACTTTAGGAATCCCAATGGAGGTAGAACATTTGAACCAAACGCAATCGGAGAATATAGGTTTGAGTACTTGTAGTCTCGTCTTACTCTTAGTTCTAGGGAATTTCATAGTGTTGATGAACCGAATCTCAATCTTTACTTCCATCCTTAAATAAACGAGGAACCGACCCACCTATCAACCAATTTAGTCCGGTAGTTTTAGGATGAAGGAAGCCATTCACACCCCTTCACCTCACGTGGCATATTTCCACCCTAAGGGTGTGTATCGCTACTATCACCCGCACTTAAACTTAAGTGTAGGAAAACTTCCCTTTATCTGTTAAATAAGGGTAGAGTCGGGCTCGACTCGAACAAAACAAGCGCTTCGGGAGGCAACCCATGTGTATTTGTTTTTATTTTTATTTGTGTGTCGATATCTTTTATTGATTGTTTATTCTCATGTTTGAATTTGTAAAATGCTTTATTTTGTTTTTAACCTCGCCTTAATTGCATATAAAGGTATTTTACATAAGGGATAAGTGTAGGGAGGATTACACACGTTTCAAAAGAAACGTAAACATGAGAATAACAATTAATCAAAAGATATTTATGTTTGATTGTTCGAGTCAAATGCTTGTATCGAGTCATAATGGATGTTTTGCAAATTTTCCGATTCTAAAGATGTAAATTTTCCGAATTTTTTTCGTAAAATCGACGGTATCATGTCGAGGATAACTGACGCGTCAGATTGCAACCTGACGGCGCGAAGGAGTAAAACATCAGATTACTTTTTCTCGTTTCGAGCTATTTATAAATTTTTGGAATTTTCGGTCTTAATTTTCTTAGAAATTGCTAAACATCCATTCCACAAGCATTATATCTTATTTAAGTCTGGAATTACATCTTGTTGTGATTTTTCTTTGTTCGGTTTGATGCGTTGGGTTGTTTGTTTTCTTCAAGTGCGGTTTTATTTATCAAGAAGAAGATACATAAGATTGGAAGGAGCTTTTCACGCTTACATTCTTCTTGGAAAGGATTTAACCACTACTTCACACACGGATCATACCGAGCTAATCGGGGGTATTAGTTTCTTCGCTTTTAATCACCTTCTATTATCATAACTTTGATACTTTCGGGAACATTGGGACAATGTTGGTTTAAAGGGAGGAAAATAAACGGGAACTTTGAAACT
>CM040239.1:38622453-39032405 GCA_022545495.1 Chrysanthemum lavandulifolium | reverse complement strand
CCCACACACTCACCCTAGAGCCACTGAAATCTTAGTTGTCATTGAAGGCAGCCTTTTAGTCGGTTTTGTCACATCTAACCCTGACAATAAGCTCTTCACACAACGTCTTGAGAAGGGTGATGTTTTCGTGTTTCAGAAGGTCTAATTCACTTTCAACAAAATGTTGGGTATGGCAATGCAGTTGCTATTGCAGCTTTGAGTAGTCAGAACCCGGGTGCTATTACAATTGCAAATGCCGTGTTTGGATCCAACCCCAAAATCTCTGATGATATTCTTGCCAAGGCGTTTCAAGTTGACAAAAAAGTGATTGATAAAATTCAGTCAAATTTCTAAACATCTAGTTGGATGGTTATCTATTAACCTCAGCTCAGGATCTTTGGTTCAAGAATGTTTGTTTCGTTTTGTCCTGTTTTGTTGAATTAAGTGTTCATTCAAGTTTAATGTGATTCTGTAATAACTGAGAGATAGTGTACGTAACTGTTGGAGCTGCTTGTCTCCTTCAGTAGGTATTGGTCTCTTGAGGTCATGTTTTGGGTGTTTGGTATTCCTTTCTTAATTTCCTGTTCTCAGCCTATATATAAAGGCTCTCTTTCTATGCTAAGTTATATATCAATAAAGCATCAATAATACATTGATATGCAGTATCAATTTACATATATACTTCCGCTGTCCTTTGTTGTTAATCTCTCAGATAACCAACAGTTTTGCTATATCTATATATAGTGAATAAAGAAAATTATTTTCATCGTTTCCATTTTTACTTCCCAAAGTGTTGATAAGGAACATCATATATAAGCTGAAAAAACTACAGTATGTTATTTAGAAGGAATCATCCCCAGAACAATTGTTCCTTTAGTTGTTACTGTAAAATACTAAATAGAGATTTTATTGATTGTGTTTTACATGATGGAATATCATCTCTACTTATAATAAAACATATCTTGGAAAATAAGCCAGCTAACCCTAAACCTAAGGGACTCAAACTCACAACGGGGTTTGGGCCATAATCTAATCATCTAATACTCCCCCACAGTTTGAACGGCAGCATTGTGGACAGACAAACTGGAATGAATGTTGAAAGCCGCTTCTTCTTTTCTTCGTCTTCTTTTTTTTTGTTTGTTCGAGCGGAAGCATAATTGTATTTGGCGGCATAGTTGTGTATTGCTTGCAGCATCCACTACAACAATCGGATGGATTTGAGATTTCGCCGGGACACCATGTCCCCGCGAAAGTCACTAAACGACAAAATAAAATCGACGTGGTACATAAACACGCTGACTTGTTATGGAAAATTAACGGACACTTTCGTGGGACATGTCCCCGGCGAAAGTAAGTTTGATTTATTTCAAACTTTGACCGGATAGTCCAAATTCAACGTAAACTTTCTCCGAGGACTTGTCCCACGAAGTGTAGTTCAATTTTACCGCAATTTGACCAAAGTCAAAAGCATGTTAATTGTTCATGGAAAATTCCCGCCAACCTTTCCCGGGACATGTCCCCAAGAAACCCGCTATTTATAAAAATACACTATATTGCAACTATTAATACATAACTAAAACCCCGATGCTTGGATAGTGATAAGGTTTTAAAAGGTACCTTTTAGGGTCGTTTAAGCCCTTATTTGATCACTTTTGTATCCGTTATTGCTTAATATCGCCCTTTTCACTTTTAGGTCTCTTGAAGGCAAAATGCTGGAATGGCACTTATTTGGACGAAAAGGCGATTATATCAAGAAAATGGCCAAAGTCAAGAATCGAGCCACTCGATCGCTTTGGAATTGAAGGGACGGCGTCAGTGTTAATCGCGACGCCGTCGCATCACTTTTGTGACGGCTCAAGAGCCAAATTGCTCATTTACAAGTGACGCGCCGGTTTTAAAGAGTAGGCGCCACAACTCGGACGTCCTAGATTCGATTCCGGCGCGCCGAAGATGAAGCCGACGGCGTCACAACCACAAGGTGACGCCGTCAAAGTCGATAAAGTCTATCACAAAGATGCGCGTGAAGTAGTTGATATTGTTTTGGCCATAACTTTGCATACGAACTCGGATTTAGGTGGTTCAAAAGCCCACGCGACCGGAACGAGAAAATCTACAATTTGGTGAAAAATGGTCGTGACGCCGCCACTCTATAAGTGTGACGCTGTCGCTTTTGCCGACGTAAAATCGCCTATAAATATAACATTATAACTTCACTTTTGTAAGCCCTAAACCCTAAGTCCGATTCCGGGGTTTAGGTGGGTGTTTTCCAGAACTTAAAGGGTTTCAACCACTCCATAAACATCTTGTAATGGTTTGTTTGTTTATCCACCCTATGGTATGTCTTCAATTATCACAATTGTTGCTTGCTCTTCATTAAGTATGCTTGGCTAATTCACCTTGTGTTTGCTTATGATTGTGTGAAACTTGTATATAATTAATTAGATCTTATTGATTTCTTAGTGATGCTTGTGTCTATCTTCATCATTAGGGTGTGACAACTTCAATGAATCTAATTGGTTTAGTTTATAATTCTTGCATCCTCATCCTCTTGTTTGATTGGTTGTTTCTTATCTTAATTGTAATTAGCTTAGGAGTGCGACTAGGCTATCGTTGTGTTTAATACTTGATAAATCTTTGATAGTTTATGAATGACTTGGTGGATTTCGCTTACTAAACCAAAGATAACCTTAAAGTTAGTTTATGAATGATTTAGTGGATTTTGTTTACTACACTTAAAGGTGAATTCAAAGAGTTAGGAGAACCGCATACCCTACAACCTTAGACACACAACGCAACTAGGAATAAGGACGTGACAATTCAACCATCAATAGGACGTGACAATTCAAGAGGTAGAATTGGATAGCAAGCAAGGAGTAATACATCATAAGTAGATACGCTTCACGCATCGGTAGATCCCTTAGTTAGTTAGTATATTTTGGAATAGTTGACTAGCAACTAATTCCACCCCCAAATCCAAACTCCGAGATTCGTGATCTTTCCATTCCATAAAATATAAAAATACAAAATAATCATCCTCACCTTTAGACTTAAATCGACATACAATTCACCTAACGACACTATTCCCTAGAGAACGATATCAATACCCGTGGCTTACCCTAATTACTACACTACAACGATTAGGTTCATCGCCTAGGGTGTTATAAAACTTGCTCAAGAAAAGGAAGTTTCCTTGACCCGAACGACGCGTGTAGCGTTATCAAGTTTTTGGCGCCACCGGGAATAGTTATTGTTTAGGCTTGATTTCTATCTCGTTTAGGTCTACTCACAAGATTCCTATCAAGTGAGATTTTTTTTTTTATTAGCTTCCTTGTAGTCTATCCCCTTCTTTGTGCCTTTGTTCGTAAAACTTGTCCATTGACTCTTCCGTTCACCATTATGGAGAACGCGAATCCACTATATTCGCGATTAGGTTTTTCATAAGAAATTATGATATTACTAAAGCGGATTATTCAAGATGGTGGGAAGAAAGTAACCAACTCCATAAACCTTTTGAGGGTTTCACTATTCCATCAAACCCACAAAGTACCTCATCTAGTGCAACCGATGCTTCGTTTGAGCCTTCACCTAGGATAGACTTTCGTGAACAACCTCCATGTTTAGAAACTATTATTAGTAAGGCCCTTAGAAAACCCGACCAAATTTGTGAAAATATTATGGAAAGCAACCAAGCTTTAAACCATAAGTTGGATCAATTACTAAGTTTGGTTTCATCACGACCTAAGGAAATAGCACATGATGAGCATATAGATGATGTAGATGTGATTGAGGATAAGGTGAAAAGTCTAGACCCACAAGGTATCCCACAAGTTCCACCATCATTTAAGGCATACACACCGCACGCGACTTACCCTAAGTAGTAGAAGAGACTTTAGGAATCCCAATGGAGGTAGAACATTTGAACCAAACGCAATCGGAGAATATAGGTTTGAGTACTTGTAGTCTCGCCTTACTCTTAGTTCTAGGGAATTTCATAGTGTTGATGAACCGAATCTCAATCTTTACTTCCATCCTTAAATAAACGAGGAACCGACCCACCTATCAACCAATTTAGTCCGGTAGTTTTAGGATGAAGGAAGCCATTCACACACCCTTCACCTCACGTGGCATATTTCCACCCTAAGGGTGTGTATCGCTACTATCACCCGCACTTAAACTTAAGTGTAGGAAAACTTCCCTTTATCTGTTAAATAAGGGTAGAGTCGGGCTCGTGACTCGAACAAAACAAGCGCTTCGGGAGGCAACCCATGTGTATTTGTTTTATTTTTATTTGTGTGTCGATATCTTTTATTGATTGTTTATTCTCATGTTTGAATTTGTAAAATGCTTTATTTTGTTTTAACCTCGCCTTAATTGCATATAAAGGTATTTTACATAAGGGATAAGTGTAGGGAGGATTACACACGTTTTCAAAAGAAACGTAAACATGAGAATAACAATTAATCAAAAGATATTTATGTTTGATTGTTCGAGTCAAATGCTTGTATCGAGTCATAATGGATGTTTTGCGTAAATTTTCCAGATTCTAAAGATGTAAATTTTCCGAATTTTTTTCGTAAAATCGCACCGGTTTACGTCGGGATAACTTGACGCGTCAGATTGCAACTTGTGGCGTCGGGAAGGAGTAAAACATCAGATTACTTTTTCTCGTTTTCGAGCTATTTATAAATTTTTGGAATTTTCCAGGTCTTAATTTTCTTAGAAATTCTGTAAACATCCATTCCACAAGCATTATATCTTATTTAAGTCTGGAATTACATCTTGTTGTGATTTTTCTTTGTTCGGTTTGATGCGTTGGGTTGTTTGTTTTCTTCAAGTGTGCAGGTTTTATTTATCAAGAAGAAGATACATAAGATTGGAAGGAGCTTTTCACGCTTACATTCTTCTTGGAAAGGATTTAACCACTACTTCACACACGGATCATACCGAGCTAATCAGGGGAGTATTAGTTTCTTTCGTTTTTAATCACCTTCTATTATCATAACTTTGATACTTTCGGGAACATTGGGGACAATGTTCGCTTTAAATGTGGGAGGAAAATAAAGCGGAACTTTGAAACTATGCTTATCCTTGACTATTTGCTTTGTCCAATTGCACTTTTGTAATAAACCATGAGAAAATGTCGGTTAGGGTAATTTTGGCACCAAATTTAAAATTTTTCATGACATATAGGAGTGGGCCATTAGTCTTAACAAAAGCGCCTCATGGATAGGAAGTTGCATGACTAGCCCAAAAACCCTTTACCACCCAAATTCCACCAAAATGGGAGGATCGCCTTTAGATTAGTAGGAATTAAAGCATTCATCTTCAATGCTTAGAGTGTGAACCGGTAGTATATTAGATTCTAGAACTTGTTTTGTGATGCATTCCGAGATCGCAAGTGAGGCTACACTTGTGTAGTTAGGAATAACTAAATGATAAGAGGCATTAGGATAACCCTTGTTTGATACATAATATAATTACTTCTTCCACATCGGTTGAGTAATTCCCCACACCCTTTGCGTTGTACTCATCTTTAGTACACGATACCCTAGTTAACCCCTCGAGCCTATCCTTTTCGCGGTTCTCGTGATGTTTTGGTTTTCCGAATATCAATGAAGAGCATTGTTTACACCCCACCCCAAATATACACCCAAATCGCCTTAGCCTACCCCTTATGCACTCACTTTTAGTGCATTATTGTTATCACCCCAAACCCTTAGTTCAATTATCTAGTTGCTTGCATAAGTTGCTAAGTCGAGTCATATCCTTTGTATACAGCTTTTGGGATGATTGGGATTCATGGGAAAAGTTAAAGTTTATGAAATGACGGAAGGAACGTTAAATTCAAATTCCCTTTGTTTGCATAATAATGTACCCCAAGTGTTTTGATCTTTTCAAATCGGGTCAAATTAGTGTTAGAATAATAAAAACTCAAGTGTAGGGATGTGCCCAGAAATCCCTAGTATTTTGATGTTATCGTAGAGGATGGTAGAGTAAAAGTGTATGAAAAAAAAAAAAAAAAAAAAAAAAAAAAGAAAAGAAAAAATAGAGTGATAAAAAAAAAAAAAAAAAAAAAAAAAACATACGGGCTACCATCCTACATCTATCTTTAAATTTATGTTTGTTTATTTCAGGTTATCTAGAGTTTAGAGTGTCGAGTCTTGGCTTAGCAACGCCATTCTTCATATGCGCTTAACATTAAGATTTTTGACTTACCACCACTAAATAGCCTATCCCACCAAACCCTTATTTCCTACCGTAAGCCTAACATTACAACCCTTTAAAGACCTCTTTGATAGTCTTTCCTAGGTGCTTACGCCAAAGCGATGGAGGTTTGATCTATTCTCAAGCCTATGGTAATCTATGTACTAGGACCGGTTAATGAGTGTTTATCTTCCATTTCCTATATTGTTATATTTCATTTATACACCTGAGAGAGATGTGAGTATCCAAACACCCCATGTGAGGTGCTAGTATATAATTTTCGTGCTTGTTATGACTTTTGCGGGGCTTATATGTGTTGTGGACCGTTTTGAACCATTGCTTCATGACCCCTAACTTATAAATTAATTGGCTAAAAGCACATTTGCTTGAGGAAAAGCAAATACCAAGTGTAGGGATATTTGATAAGGTTTTAAAAGGTACCTTTTTTAGAGGTCGTTTAAGCCCTTATTTGATCACTTTTGTATCCGTTATTGCTTAATATCGCCTTTTCACTTTTAGGTCTCTTGAAGGCAAAATCTGGAATGGCACTTATTTGGACGAAAAGGCGCGATTATACTGAAGAAAATGGCCAAAGTCAAGAATCGAGCCACTCGATCATGGAATTGAAGGGACGGCGTCGGTGTTAATCGACGCCGTCGCATCACTTTTGTGACGGCGGTAGCCAAATTGCTCATTTACAAGTGACGTCGGGTTTTAAAGAGTAGGCGTCAACTCGACGTCCTAGATTCGATTCCGGCCAGCGCCGAAGATGAAGCCGACGGCGTCACAACCACAAGGTGACGCCGTCAAGTCGATAAAGTCTATCACAACATGCGCGTGAAGTAGTTGATATTGTTTTGGCCATAACTTTTGCATACGAACTCGGATTTAGGTGGTTCAAAAGCCCACGCGACCGAACGAGAAAATCTACAATTTGGTGAAAAATGGTCGTGGCGTCACTCTCTATAAGTGTGACGCCGTCGCTCTTTGCCGACGTAAAATCGCCTATAAATATAACATTATAACTTCACTTTTTGTAAGCCCTAAACCCTAAGTCCGATTCGGGGTTTAGGTGGGTGTTTTCCAAAGAACTTAAAGGGTTTCAACCACTCCATAAACATCTTGTAATGGTTTTTGTTTATCCACTCTATGGTATGTCTTCAATTATCACAATTGTTGCTTGCTCTTCATTAAGTATGCTTGGCTAATTCACCTTGTGTTTGCTTATGATTGTGTGAAACTTGTATATAATTAATTAGATCTTATTGATTTCTTAGTGATGCTTGTGTCTATCTTCATCATTAGGGTGTGACAACTTCAATGAATCTAATTGGTTTAGTTTATAATTCTTGCATCCTCACATCTCTTGTTTGATTGGTTGTTTCTTATCTTAATTGTAATTAGCTTAGGAGTGCGACTAGGCTATCGTTGTGTTTAATACTTGATAAATCTTTGATAGTTTATGAATGACTTGGTGGATTTCGTTTACTAAACCAAAGATAACCTTAAAGTTAGTTTATGAATGATTTAGTGGATTTTGTTTACTACACTTAAAGGTGAATTCAAAGAGTTAGGGAGAACCGCATACCCTACAACCTTAGACACACAACGCAACTAGGAATAAGGACGTGACAATTCAACCATCAATAGGACGTGACAATTCAGTAGGTAGAATTGGATAGCAAGCAAGGAGTAATACATCATAAGTAGATACGCTTCACGTTACTGGTAGATCCCTTAGTTAGTTAGTATATTTTGGAATAGTTGACTAGCAACTAATTCCATCCCCAAATCCAAACTCCGAGATTCGTACCTTTCCATTCCATAAAATATAAAAATACAAAAATAATCATCCCTCACCTTTAGACTTAAATCGACATACAATTCAGCCTAACGACACTATTCCCCTAGAGAACGATATCAATACCGTGGCTTACCCTAATTACTACACTACAACGATTAGGTTCATCGCCTAGGGTGTTATAAAACTTGCTCAAGAAAAGGAAGTTTCCTTGACCCCGAACGACGCGTAGGCGTTATCGATAGTCTTTTCATTACGTAAAACCCTAAACTATTTTAAAATGAAAACGACATATCTTTAGTTCCATCTTCCGTAGTTACAAAATATCCGGTCAAAAGAAACGAAGACTTGAATTTTGAGCGGTGGTTTTATCTCCGGTTATCCAACGCTTGGGATTTATTGATGAGACTTGACGAAATAGAGTAGATATATAGCTATGGAAAAACAAAATATTAAATTTATGATGAATTAATATGGTTCTTAATTCGTGTTTGTTAAATGTGATATTGTTTCTTCGTTTCATTCTTTGAGCATATGTAATTTAGTATTGGAAAAGGGGTGTTTGGAAACCATAATCCGTTAACTAAGAACATGGTCGACTTTACAAATCAAGCACGTGCTTTGATTTATAAAAATACTTGATGATACATACTACAAGAACAACAACAACATCAACATCAACAACAACAACTACAAGAACAACTACTACTTTGATCAAGAACAACAACAACAACAACAACAACAACAACAACTACAAGAACAACAACTACTACTATTACTACATACAAAGATTTTCCATGTCACCTAACAACTCACTTAAGTAATGCATCCGATCGACATGCGTGGTCGTCGAATCCTTGCCATTTCAAGTCTTGCCTCCAAGAACCTTAATCTTGTCTCTAGAACATGTTTTTGTGATTCCAGAAGTTTATCCTAAGATCTTTTCATGGCAAATCGAGCACTCTGTTGGTGCGGATCCGAACCTTGAGAAGAGATTGTTCTTAAGTACTCGTCAAATGCATCCTTCCACATAAATATCCGCACCCATTATCTTTTTCGGGTGTTACATAATAAGAAAATTATAAGAGATTACAACCCAATTATTTGTATATTTACATAAATAAAAATGTATGATTGTTCACCTTTGATGAGGACATGCATAATATTGTCGCCCGATGAATGTTCTCTATGTGATGTTCTTAATTTTATATTTCCTGCTCCACAAGAACACATAAAAGGATTAAATGGCTTCATCTATGGTTTTGAAATTTGTGTGAAGATAAGAGGTTGTGAGGTTGAGTGGTTTTGAGGATAAGATTTGGTAGCTTTTGGTGGGATAAGATCTCAAGTTTTCTTTATGTGATATATAGAGCAGATTTGGTAGCTTTTGGTGGGAAGTTTTGGTGCCATGTTTTTTGTGGGAATTCTTGGCGCCATTTTTTTGGTGGGAAGCTGAGACCAGTAATAATAATAATAATAGTAATAATAATAATAGTAATAATAATAATAATACGTATACTAATGCACCTATACTTGGTCGTTTAACATGATACGTATACCAATGCACCTATACTTGGTCGTTTAACATGATACGTATACCAATGCACCTATACTTGGTCGTTTAACATGATACATATACCATAGCACCTATACTTGGTGGTTTAACATGATAGGTATACCAATGCACCTATACTTGGTCGTTTAACATGATACGTATACCAATGCACCTATACTTGGTCGTTTAACATGATACGTATACCAATGCACCTATACTTGGTCGTTTAACATGATACGTATACCATAGCACCTATACTTAGTCGTTTAACATGATACGTATACCATAGCACCTATACTTGGTCGTTTAACATGATACGATACCAATGCACCTATACTTGGTCGCTTAACATGATACGTATACCATAGCACCTATACTTGGTCGCTTAACATGATACGTATACCATAGCACCTATACTCGCTTGTTTAACATGATACGATACCATAGCACCTATACTCGCTCGCTTAACATGATACGATACCAATGCACCTATACTCGCTCGTTTAACATGATACGATACCAATGCACCTATACTTGGTCGTTTAACATGATACGATACCAATGCACCTATACTTGGTCGTTTAACATGATACGATACCAATGCACCTATACTCGCTCGCTTAACATGATACGTATACCAATGCACCTATACTCGGTCGCTTAACATGATACGATACCAATGCACCTATACTTGGTCGTTTAACATGATACGATACCAATGCACCTATACTTGGTTGTTTAACATGATCGATATACCAATGCATCTATACTTGGTCGTTTAACATGATACGATACCATAGCACCTATACTTGGTCGCTTAACATGATACGATACCAATGCACCTATACTTAGATCGTTTAACATGATCGTATACCAATGCACCTATACTTGTTCGCTTAACATGATATGTATACCATAGCACCTATACTTGGTCGTTTAACATGATACGTATACCAATGCACCTATACTTGGTCGCTTAACATAATACGATACCATAGCACCTATACTCGCTCGCTTAACATGATACGATATACCGTGTCCACGCCGTGTCTCAGTCATATATTTTTAGACTTTGTCGTATCGCCGTGTCCGTGCAACCTAGGTTAAAAGTAATTAGATTAATTTTATAATTTTTAGGTTAAATTTAATTATATAATTTTATAATTTATTATTAATTCTAATTATTTAAAATGATAATTTTAATTTTATAATTAAACCTTTTCCCGGGGACATGTCCCCTGAAAAAGTTTTGGTGTAAATTTTCATTTTCCCTCCTCGCTTTTACTTTATCCCGCCATCACTTTCCCCGGGGATTTGTCCCCGACAAAAGTTTCGCCAGAAGACAAAGAAGACTTTACCCGGGGACGTGTCCCCGGGGAAAGTGAAAGGCAAATATTAACCTCAATTATTAGCAGATCTGGTCACACTTGGAAAAAAAAAAAAAAAAAAAAAAAAAACACTGTCTCCTCCCTCTCAACGCACCACCGACAACACCACAGCACCACCACTCCCTCACCAATAATACTTCACCACCACCTCCATTGCTACTCTCACCACTAATACTTCACCACCACCACTGCGTTGTCTTCCCCTCACTCGCACCACTGTGCACGATGCATCTGAACCCCTCTCATTATTTAATTCTTTCCTCAAACCCTCTCATTGTTTGATTCTTTCTCTTCTCTTCTCATTTCTTATTCTCGACAGTGGTACCACATTATAACCGAGGTTACTTTTTAATTTTTTCAACTGTTTTTAATTTTTGTTAATTTGTTTTAATTTGTTAATTTGTGTTAATTTTTGTTAATTTGTGTTAACTATTTTTAGTTTTTGATTTTTATTAATTTTTTGTTAATTTTGTTTTTGGTATACCGAAGCCGATACCAAGCCGAGAACCAAGCCGAGACCACAACGCACCTGCTTCTCGAGACCCCACAACCGAGGTATTTTTTTTGTGTTTATGTTTGTAAGGGGACATGTCCCCATGAAAGTTTATAGTCATTAATTTGTGTTTATGTTTTTAGACATAGTCTAATAACAAAATATAGTAGTTTCAAGTACTCTCACTATCAACGCCATAGAACTTGTTTCGCCTATCGCCCCACAAGGGGCGTTTGTTTTGGCTTATAACCGGCTTATCAGCCCACAAGGGGCGTTTGTTTCGGCTTATAATCGGCTTATCAGCCCACAAGGGGCGTTTGTTTCGGCTTATAACTGGCTTATCAGCCCACAATAGACTATTCTTAATAGCTTCCGAATTTGGCTAAGATAGAGTTGTGTTTACCTTGACATATCATTGTATAGAGCTCGCTTACGAAGCAAGTATGATACAAATGGTCCACTGTCATTTTTATAGAACATCAGAAAGGGTCGTTTGGTTAGCAAAGAATTCGAAGGGTCGTTTAGTTTATGTTTGTCAAACAAAGAGCCCACAAAGGGTGTTTGGGTTTGCTTATTTTCGCACTAAAGGGGTGTTTGGATTACGTGACCCCGAAAGTGCGTTTGGTTAACAAAGACCCGAAAGGGTGGGTTTGGTTAATGCAAATTTCATTTTAATTTTATAATGACAGGGAAGGTGCGTTTGGTTAGCTTATTTTTTCTGCTTTTAGCTTTTGTGCACTAGTATAACTACTTTGCATAAAAATTTCATAATTTTCCGCTTACATTTAGTATTTTAATAATTAATTTACTTTATGTATATTGCTAACTATTTTGCTTCTTGTACGATTCTTTGCCGAGACCGATTCTGAGCCGAGAACGAGCCGTGTCGAGACCGATTGCGACCCGAGACCTAGCCGAGTCCAACCGTGGACCAATGCACACCGCGACCATAGGCGGCGACTACGATGAAGGTTTTATATGGCTTTTATATGTTTTTTTAATATATCAATCTTGATATCTGCATGATCAAACAATAACTAAAAGTGCTTTTAAGGGATGTTTGTTTAAGCTTATACATGGGCTTATGAGCTTATTTGTTATCGGCTTATATTTCACGGGCTTCAATTTTCCAGCTTATTTGGAGACTTGTGGGCTTATATAAGTATATTATGGTATAATAAACTTATATAAGTCGGAAAATTGAATCTTATGATATATGCGAAAAACAAATAAGCTCATAAGCTACAAATAAGATTAAACAAATAAGCTCATAGTATTGTATGGTATTTGATTGTGTTGAACTATTGTAAATGATTTTAGGACTTTAGTGATTAATTTGGAAAGTCCCCATCCGGGTTAATCATCCCATAGAAACCCGTCCGAAATTAATTTACTAGAAATTAATTTGGAAAGTCCCTGTTTGGGATTGCTTTTGAATGTTTTGTCTCATTTAGGATATGAATGCGATAATTGATTTACTATTTGTGAAAATTTTGATGTTGTTTCCCTTTACTCCTACGGATATGTCTTTAATGCACATATTTGGGGAGTTGAGGGAAATGTTGCCGAAATTTTCTCAAATAGTAAATTCAATTTCGATGTGTAGATTTTTGTGAACATTTTAAGTCTATATAATTATATATTGCTTCATTAAAGCGTAGTTATGCCAATTGATAAAAGTTGGGTCTCACTAGCACGTATCAAGAGAGAATTTTAGTTGGTCTTAAAGCTTTACGCAACTATTGCAAGCCCTTGGTGAATATTGATGGAATATAAATGTCCACGTGCTCGTTGTTTAAACATAAATTGGATAAAGCATGAATTTTGTTTGACCACATACACACAAATGGTTGGGACCATAGTTATACGAAATGGTATAATCATGGTGAGCGGATGCCGAACAACAGACACAACACAAGACACCACGGGATGAGTGACATGGTGAGTTCCTTCATGATATTGGTCCGAATAACGAACCGGATGATCCAACTCAAAGAAATATTGGCGAGACAAGTAACCACGCAATTCCTCAACGTAATGAGTATGAGGAGTTACTTGCCACCGCCAACTAAAAACTATACCCACTGTGAGTGGATGTCTTCATTAGACTTTATGGCAAAGATTACGCACATCAAGGTCAAAGGTAAAGTAAGTGACACCACATTTAATGAGTTACTAACTTTATTCAAGGAAGTTTTCCGCCTGCTTCTAGGATACAACATGCCATCGTCATACTATGAAATAAAGAAGACATTTAAAACTATCGGGTTATGATATGAATCGATACATGCTTGTGTAAATGCTTGCTTTTTATATCGGGGCGGGTAATCTAAGATTTGCAGACTTGTCCGATCTGCGGCACTAGTAGATGGAAAGAAAAGAACACACTGGGAAGAAAGTTCCTAACAAGGTGTTGCGTTACTTTCCTATCATTCCTAGACTACAACGTTTGTACAAGTCTAAACACACCGCAAAACATATGACTTGGCATGCGTGCAGGCGCCTAGGGAGAACGGTAAGATGCAACACCGGTTGATGGTCAAGCATGGAAGAAATTTGACATCAAGTATTCAAGGAATTTGCTAAAGAAAAAGAAATGTCCGGTTAGGGTTGGGCTGCGATGGTTTCAATCCGTGCGGCAACCTTAGTCATCATACAACATGTGGCGGTCATATTAACCACATACAATACGCCTCCTGGATATGTATGAGAGACTTCTCTTATGTTGACATTGTTAATTCCGGCCCCAAATCACCGTGGAAGGATATTGATATTTACCCGAGGCCTTTGATTGATGACCTAAAGACTTTATGGAAAGATGGAGTCATGACTAAGGATGTTTATTACAGTGCACCGACTGTATGAAAGCAACGCTTTTATGGACTATCAATGACTTTCCGCTCAAGTAGTTTGTCTGGGTGGAGTGGGCAAGGTTATAAGGCATGTCCGATAGGTAATGTAGACACTAAAGCTATGCGCGTGTTAAACAAAACCGCTTATGTTGGTCACAGAAGATTCTTTAGCACGACTAATAAATGGCGGAAGAACAGAAGGGCATTCTATACAGAGGTAGATGATACAAACCCTCCTAGAAAATTTACCAGTGATGACATCTTGGATCAACTAAAAAGATTGCCTAAACGTGTCCTGGGGAAACATCCAAGATATGGGGTGCAAACAAAAAGCGTGATCCACGATCACGAATTGAATGGACAAAAAATGCTTTTCTCGAGCTAGAGTATTGGTCTTTTCTTACACTAAAACACAATTTAGATGTCATGCATATCCAAAAAAATGTGTGTGAGAGTGTGTTGGGTACTTTGTTAATGAATGACAAATCAAAAGACACCAACAAGGCATGACAAGACTTACAAAATTTGAATATTCAGATCGACTTGTGGCTCGTCAACAAAGGAAACGGAAGTGCTCTAAGCCTCATCCTCGTACTCTTTCACAACCAAGAAAGAAAACTTTTTGTCAATTCATTAAAGGTACACGTTTTATTTGAAAATTTCTTTGTTCGAATTAATTCGCGTATTCATTTCGACAACTTATTCTAATATCCCGATTTTCTTAATTCATCAAAGGTGTTAAACTACCCGATGGGTTTGGATCTAACTTCAAGCATAAAGTGACCGACAACTATAGCAACATAACAGGCTTGAAGGCTCATGATCGTCACATAATGATGCAACGGTTGCTTCCTCTGGACTTCAAAATTACTTGAAGGGCCAAACCACCGAACACCAATAATCGAGCTTTGTTCATTCTTCAAACAAATATGCGCTCGAACTTTGATGGTGGATGACATGTTGAAAGCTAGAGAACAACTCGATCAATATTTTGTGCGCTTTGAGCAAATATATCCTCCGACTTTTTTGACATAATGATTCACTTGGTTATTCATCTACCGGAAGAGGCTATTGAAGGCGGTCCTGTTTACATGAGGTGGATGTATCCATTTGAAAGATACATGAAAAGCTCAAAATTATGTCGAAATAAAGCCAAGATCAAGGTTCAATAGCGGAGGGTTATATTGTCGATGAAGCATTAACTTTCTGCTCGCATTATTTTCGGGTGTTGAGACGAGATTTAATCGTCCCGACCGGAATGAGGACGGTCCAAGGCCAACAAGTCAATTTGAGGTGTTTCGATCATCGTTAAAGAATGGTAAACTATCATTAGTTCGGTTTAATGCGGATACAATGAAGCAAGTAGTATGGTACGTACTACACAATAGTCATGAAATCGACCAGTACATGAACGCGCATAAGAGGTACGCGCTTTATTTCAAAATTTGTTTCACGTAAGTTGTTATTCGACGACTTATTCTAATATCATGAACATTTACGGGGCATTTCCAGCAGAGACTTGTAAGAAGGGTTTCTCATTGGTTTGAGATGAAGGTAGACTTATTGTATGTATTACCCCGTAAAAATAACGAATATTACACATATCTATCTATTCTTAACTTTTCATAGATTCGTGAATTAAAAGTACGTAAGGACCCAAGTTGTACTGCCGAGTTATTCGCTTTGGCTTGTGGACCATCATGTACTACAGCCTCGATCAACTCTTGCGTAGTCGGTGATGTGAAGTTCTTTGTACACGACCGTGATTTACGTCGTTCAACTCAAAACAGTGGAATTTCAACTCCTAACCCTGATGGAGGAATGCATTATGGCCAGCTTGAAGAAATTCTCGAGTTTTCATATATTTCATTCAATGTTGTGTTGTTCAAAGTCAAATGGTTCGACACTAATAACAGTAATCGCCTAAAACGCTGTACCTATAGAAACAACATTACGCAAGTTATGACCGATCGTGTATCGTTTCAAAATGAACCATTCATTCTTGCAACGCAAGCAACACAAGTCTTTACCTTGATTTCCGGGTAACGTGGTAATTGGAAGGCCGTCCAAGATTCTTATCATCGAAAGATTTGGAACCCGGATATCATTGTGGTAGAAGACAATCGGGATGTTGTACATGACAACAACTCATCACATGTCACACTCTCTCCCGAGTTGGATCGGTTGGATTATAACATTATAAATATAGATGTTCAACCGCCGGAAGTTGAGGCACCACCACCAATTATCACTATTGTGTAAGACGAAGATGATATTGATTATGATGATCACGTTCCTCATGATTTAGCATCTGATGATGATGATGACCACGAGAATGAAGATGATGAAGATGACAGTACTAATAATGTTGAATTTTATGTTGATGATGTGGGAGATTAATCTCGAATTGTAATTTGTAGAACAACGCTTAATTATTTGAATGAAATTGTTATCGAGTGGTTAAATGTGTTTATTTGTTTGTTTATTTATTTATTTAATTATTATAATTATCTTGTTGATATATACTGTTAAATGTGTTTATTTGTTTGTTTATTTATTTATTTATTTAATTATTTATTTATTTATTTAATTATATATATGTTTCTTCACTAATTTCTATGTTCGTTTAACAGATGGCAGATGTTGTAGCTAGGTCTCACGATCGCGATGGAGGTAATTCGCCACCTCGTGGTCCCTCGAGGAGGATAGGCACCAATTGCCAGCGTAAGAATTTCTGAATTATTTTTCACTAAACTGTATTTGAATTTGATTACTTGTAGGCTCTAAATCCAAAGCTTCCAACCAAAACGCCAAAATTGGGAAAGGCGGGAAGGTGGTGCGTGGTCCCACTAAGAACACGACACTCAAGGCGAAGAGGGCATGGATTGTCGTCCCTGTCGATCGATTTTGGGTCAACTAGGAGGGTTTTGGACACACGTGGCCCTCACTCTTCTTGATTCTCCAACTATGTTGGGAGGTGTTACGGACTCGATTCCCATGTTTTGCGATTCATGGGCTAAGGTTCCCAAACGCCAAGGCCCACATCCATGAGCATCTACACGTAAGTTTTTTAACTTTTATTTTTTAATTATTGTGTTTATTTATTCAAACTTGTTTGTTTATTTAAATTTGTATATTTTTTTATTTATATTTTATTGCAAAGACTACTTTGATCTCGATGGACACCTTGTCGGCCCGAATGGAGAGCAGATTGTTGACATGATGTCGAGTATTATCTCCAAAGACGATACGACGACAACAAATATATATACAAAAGATAACTTTACTAGAAGCAGTGGGGTAGAGAAAATTGAGGAGATCAAAAGAAAGCGCCCAAATGAACAAGACGTAAGAGGATTGCGATCGTTGGTAAATTTCTGGATCGACACTTTATAATAATAATACACATAATAATAATAATAATAATAATAATAATAATAATAATAATAATATTATTATTATTATTATTATTATTATTATTATTATTATTATTATTATTATTATTATTATTATCATTATCATTATCATTATCATTATTATTATTATTATTATTATTATTATTATATAATAATAATAATAATAATAATAACAACAATAATAATAATAATAATTCATTTATATAATAGTTTTATAATTTAAAATACGCAGTTAAGCTTTGAACAAACTCAAGAAGCGTAAGATATCGAGGTGAACCGACGAAACCGCATGGCGAACACGAGTTCTAGCCTTCACGGATCTCAACAGATGTCGCTATTCGCCATAACTTTGTAAGAAACTATTTAATCATTTTATTTATCTATATACATGGTGTTGGGTGTATCGTTATTGATTCTATTTCTAAATAGTTGACCAGCGAGACTGAGGCAACGGTTGGAGAAGACTTGATAGAGCTTTACCGTTGGAACCATATGAGGGGCTATGTATTTGAGTCCCCGGAATCTGAGGCTAGATATGTAAGTATAATTTATTTTCAAAGTCACCCATTTTTGATGAAATATAATGCATCACGACTTATATATTACTTTTCTTGTTTTTTTGTAACTAAACAAAACGAGATGATGCGGATGCGGGAAGAGAGCACCTCGATGGGACCCGCATGATGACCATGAGATTCTGCGTCACTGTGATTGGTGGCAAGCGGTAGCGGTCATATTCCCCGGTGTAGGTCGGTCTTACCCGGGTGGATGAAGAAGACCTTTAGCGCCTCCGACCTCGTGATGCGGCGGATGTGTCCTCACCGCGGGAAGCAGTGCGAGAATGCACCGAGGAGCTCGCTACGTAGGAGTCGATGGACCAGTCATGGATTTTGTGAGGTCATTGCCGGGTTGGCGGGAGTGAATCTGATCCGCCCGGGATCAAGTGCTACTCCACCGGTGGGTCGGGATCCGGAGAGGGTGGGTCGGGATCGGTGCTACTCCATCCGGTGAGTCTAGAGATACCGTGGGCGGTAATGGGGTAGTGGGGTTTGAGATGCCGATTTATGTTACCTTAACACGTTTTGGATATGTTTGTAGAGAATAACATAGATTATTATGTCGTTTATGTGCATTATGTGCTAGGATTCCCGTAAATGGATTATACGTATAGTTTTGGACCATTTGTGGATAGGTAGTTTTGGACAGTTTTGGATAGTTTTGTAGATGATCATGCGTTAACGGTTTAGGAACCGTTTTGACGATTTTGGAAAAGGATAACTATGTTAGCAATTGATGGGTATATATGATATTATGTTTAGCGAATTTGTGTTATGATTGGCATATTAAAACACGTTGTGACATTGGTAAAATAGGTTGTGGCATATTAAAGCAGGTTGTAGATTTTTCCGGAAAATTTCGGAAAAATCGAAATTACCATTTTGACAATATTCGCATAATTGGTCATTAGTTTTGTCGGGGACATGTCCCCGGAGAAAGTAAAGAGCATATTTCGATTTACAACTTTCCCGGGGACACGTCCACGGCAAAACTAAAACACAACAAGAGCCTCTCGTTTCGCAGGGACAGTCCCTAGGGAAAAGGAAACACAACAATGGCGTCACGGTTTTGTAGGGAAGTCCCGCGAAAGAGTTTAACTCAACAAGTGGTATCCGACTTCCCGGGACATGTCCCAAAGAAACGTGTGCCACGTCGGACTAATAACGTAATTAGGGTACTTGAATTAAACTTCAAAATAGTTTCCCGGGACTTGTCCCTAAAAAACAGATGTCACGTCGGACATGTTTGACCGGCGACAATTGGTTCATGAGACCCATGTCCCGGTAAGGTGGTAAATAGTCCCGGAAAAGTATTCCCAAGAAGGTATTGCCGGGAACTTTCGCCGGGGACTTGTCTCCGGGGAAAGGTTTCGCAGGGGACATGTCCCAGGCGAAAGCTCTGATATTTCGCCTGCGAAAGCCACGATTGTTGTAGTGATCCTTGTTTGTGTGACGATTGCTTTTACGTCATGGCTTGCTTTGCCTTTAGAAGGGAGCGGCAATTTGATGATCAACTTTTGTTGTCAAGAACAATGATCTTCGACAATAAAACAAATAGATGATGAAGAAAAAAATATAGTGGATCGATGACAACTCAACTTTTTTTTTGACGACTAGAGTTTAGGGTTTATAAATAAAATACGAAAATAAAATCCTAAAAAAATAAAGCGGAAAAAAAAACATGATCCCTCCGGATCACCGACAGTTGATGTCTATCATGCGAGGTAACCCGCAATGGGCCGAGATGATCAGTCAGATGTCTTCTGTAGCCAACGTAGGCTCGGGTAGCGGGAGCGGCGCGGGTGAGAGTGGCGCGGGAGGGAGTGGTGATCAGGAGGATGGTAGCGATTCTGATGACGAGGGGCATTGGATCGAGGTATATGGGTTAGTTTGTATTACTTATCATTTGAACTATATTTTGTCGACCCATATCTTGTTATCGTGTAGTTAACATTTTGGCGACTTGAACCTTTTGGATATTGCAACATTTGTGGTTATGGCAACTAGCTTTAGATGTTATAACACTCGTTTTGTAGACTTTGTATTGTTTTGATGTATTTTGAGGGTGTTTAGCGATTATATATAAGTGTTTACGCCGTTTTGGCCGTTATAAGTTGTTTTTGAATATTGGAATTTGGAATTGGTTGCATACAGGTTTTTGTTTGTATACAGGTTTTGGTAGATTTTCTCCGGAAATATTTCCGGAAAAAATCGAAGAAGCTCTTCTTGTGAGCATTTGTGCAAACACCAGTTCAACATAATTCCCTACGAAATGTCGTAGGGACAAAAACAATCTAATTTTTTTTTTTTTATTATGCCTACGACATGTTGTAGGTATAATATAAGCATACTTTGTTGGGTTTTATTATACCGACGTCATGTCGTGGTATAATAACATAAATATTCTTCTATACTAAGAGCGCTAGGTACCGTTGGTGCCGTTAGTGATGCCGTTGGTGGTGCCGCGAAAAAAGTGGTGCCACCTCAGCAACTTTTTCTCATGGCATCAGATTTTCTATAACACCAAAACACCCCTCCTATAACGTCACTTTTTGGTGCCATCGTGCATTTTTTCCCCCTCATTTTTAAATAAACAATATATTAAACTAAAAATTAGTTTCATTAATAAAAAACACGTTAAATAAATAAAAAAAATTGACATCAAATTATAAAAAACTCGTTGAAATTACCAGATTTTATAGTCCAAGTTAGGCCTAACACTGTTTCAACTAATATTATATGGGTTTTTCTAACATGTGCCCCGGGGCACATGTTAAGCACACAAAAAGGACGGCGGGTCCTACGAAAAAGGACGTCCGGACCCACAAAAAATACACTTTTTAAATAAAATATGTGGGTCCGGACGTCCTTTTTCGTGCGTCCTGTTGTCCTGCGCACATGTTAGAAAAATCCATATTATATTATTGTATGTTGGAAATTTATTACGTTCCTAGCCTTTATCTAATGCTTCTTGTTTCTTCTTTCTACCCTCTCTCTTTCATTTCTCCCTCTATTTCTCTTTCCAATATTTGCAGGTTTCTTCAATGTCTAGAAAAGAGGTATAGCAAAAAGCCTCTTTAGATTCAACTCATGTAAGCATATTTTTTGAAAGTACATGCTAACTAATCACCATCTTTTGACCAACTAAGTTTCGTGTTGTCCTAATAGTTCTTGATTCTTTTTTTTTTGGTTCTCGACACCATAATCTACAAACCAACAACAAACGAAAAAAAAAATAAAAAAAATGAAAGAAAACCTTTGGCGTGAGCTGGTGGCCACGGCGCCAAGGCCCACCAGCCCACCTCCGGTGAGGTTTCCAGCGCTATCGTCTCGTGCCATCGGCCATGGCTTGAGCCAACAGCTACTGTACCGAGGGCTCTAATAAAGGATAACGATTAATTAATTAATCAAAGTATAACAACATGTCGTAGGTATAATAAAGGATAACGATTAATTAATTAATCAAAGTGATTAATTATCTTTATTATCACTACGACATGTCGTAAGGAAATATATAGCTGCAATTACAAAACCATTGACCAAAAAGGGTGTGGGCCCCACCGTGTCGTAGGGAAATGTCGCCGGCACAGTAATCACAGACGGGGCATTCTCGACAAGTGAATGCCTACGACAAAAAACCTCGACTGGAAAAGCGCTGTTTGGTCTAGTGAAGTAGCCGATGATCAGAGGTTAACAACTTTTATTGGTGGATCTTACCTCTAGAGCTGTGATACCATGTAAAATACTAAATAGAGATTTTATTGATTGCGTGTTTTACATAATGGAATATCATCTCTATTTATAATAAAACATATCTTGGAGAATAAGACAATTAACCTTAAACCTAATGGACTCAAATCCACAACAGTTATGCATAATTACCATATATAAATCGAAAATACCAAAAAATTAACATGAATAAGACATTCACTTTAACCTTTTGCCTAGATTTATAGCATGCATAAGTAATGATAAAATCCATAGACGATGATTTATTGCTTTTGAAATATTTACAAGAACGTAAAGTCCTGTTGATTATCATTAACATAAAAGTAGTATTAATTTGTATAGAAATTCACAACAAATGTGCTTAATGACCCAACTATAAATCACAGGTAATAAATATTGAAATATAATTGAAAAAAAAGTATTAAGTTAAAAGAAAAATTCCATTTTAACAAAAAATTTGGTAAACATATGAAAATTAATTAAAATAATCGATAATAGACACATAATGATTCATTTTATGAAAACAAACCTTTAAAAGATCAAGATTATCTCAATGTAAACATATGTATGCGAAAAACAAATAATAAAATAACACCTATAAATTTCGGCAAAAATATGTTTTTGAGAATACTGAAACACGGTTGTATAATGAACAAAATATAAAGAATTACAAGCATATACATCAAATTAAAAAGTGTTGGTTTGGGGGAGTCTAAATCACACGTAAACGGCTAAAAGTGTGTGAGCCTATGGGGGCACACACTATAAACACGAGAGTACGTGTCGAACGTAATAATACTTGAATTATTATACCCGATATGCATGTTACTTGACCCGATCATAGTTCACGACCCATGGGCTGTTTAGCTAGTGAAGTGGGTCGGTTTGGTGAGTTCCCTTGGGCCTTGAGCATACAAACGATCGGGCATGAGGGAGAGCTTGGGCTTGTAGCTTGTCGACCAAGCCAAGACCCAAGTAAAGGGTCGGTTTGTTTTAGTATATAAACAAACACACCCTTCTGCCAATGATACGCATTATCATACTCCCCTAATACCCTAAACCGATCCAGTTTTTCGCAGCTCAAACTCTAGGTCGACTTGTTCCCAAAGTCGATTAGGGTTTTGGTTTTGTTCAATCCTAAACTTGTTTTGATTCAAGTGTTTAGGTTTAGATAAGTTGGAGGTTCTTTGTTTGTGAGTTCCTGGTCGACAAAGCAGCAACAACAAAAGGGTTTTAGTTTTCTGGTCGGGGTCTTTTCTCGAACAGAATACAAAGGATATCGGACACCCTTTGTCCGATATCGGGTAAGAAAGAAAAACAGCTTCTTTGGCTGTTTTGGTTCTCGGATAGGAAATAAGACAAGGTCTTTGTGGTTTTCTTGTTCATGTGATATTCAAGTGGTCAAAGTGTTGATTGGGTTTTATACGTTCTCGACTAGCCTCTTTATCGAACGTATTCGGTTTTCGTGTTGTGTGTGATACTCGTAGAGGTATCTAATTTTGATACTAGGGTTTCGTTTGGTTTTCTTGTTTGTTGATTAAGCGTGCAGTTGACTTCAAGGGTTATTTTCCTTATTTACCTTTTATACGTTATTGTTTATTGAATATACGTGTTTACCTAATTGCGTTAACTATATCAAATTCCGTTGCGTACTCGTGGGCGTTACTTGGTTAACTTAGTTCTAAAATCCCAACAGTGGCATCACGAGTCAACTCATTTTTGCGATTATGGGTCACATGTTTATTTAATAAACATGTTTAAAAGGTTGCATGAAACTAATTTAGTTATTCGTTTTATTTTTCTTTTGACAACTATATGCAAATACTTGTCAATTATTTATAAAAATAACAAGACACACACAAATTAAATTAAATTTTAATTAGAATTAATTTGTTAATTGGAATTGAATTTATTAATTAGAATTAAAAGTTAATTAGAATTACTTGTTAATTAGAAATAAAGGTTAATTAGAATTAATTAATTGTTAATTATAATTATATTGATAATTAGAATTACATGTTGTTTATTAAATACATAAAATTGCGTAATTACTTGTTAATTAAGATTGTCATGCTTTTTATGTGTTTTCCGGCTATACGACCCTCTCAATCACTTCATGTGATGTATGGGGCGATCTAGGTATCGCATCATAGTGACGGTATTATGGTTCTCCTTTTGGGAAAGACTCGCGAGAGAACTCGGAACAATATGTGTTTATGTTAGGAATTGGAAATTCTATTGTAAAGCATCGGTCACCCCAAATATTATCTAGCTTAAGTTAGCTCGTAGACATATCATTTATTACATTATTTATTAGTTAGTTAGTAGCGTAGTTTTGTCTAGTGCAACACCGTGGAGGAAGGATGGGTCTTTACCCACTGTATGCTCGATCCACACCGAAGGAGGCGTGCTTCTTTAGATAAATAGCCCTCCCCACAAGGGAGAGGTTGGATGTTCATTGGAATCTAACCTTCCATGAGTTTCTCTTACTAGAATATCCCACTTTCTCTCTCAAAAACCATATATTTATACGCCCATATTTGTAATTGTTTATGTGATTGTGAAATCCAATATGTTACAAATAGTATCAAGAGCCATGGTTTGATCATCTCTCTTACATATCCTTGGATTTCTAGTAGTTTTGATGGTTTTTGAGTTTGAATAAGTTTAGTGGTTTTTTTGCATCATTTGGATCATTTCTTGTGTTAAAGTTTGAATTTTGAGTGTACTTTTGTGTTTAGAATCATTGTAAGTACTTGGGTTTTGATTTGGAAAGCTTAAATCACTGTGATTGGGCTTGTTTTGGATTGAAAAGTGTGGTTTTGAAGTTTTTCATGGTAGCGACTTGAGTCTCGGAGTTAAATTTCTTCGTAGCGACTTGCTTCAGTAATTTTTAGCGAGTTACAGTGTTAGTCGTAGCGACTTGATCGTAGCGACTTGTCTATTGAGACAAGCCGACAAACGGTACAAGTTAGTGGATTTTTCACTACGGCTAGCGACTTGGAAGGGTAGTGACTTGCTTTCATTATTTCTAGCGACTTGTACTTATAGTTCTTAGCGAGTTGTCTCTTAGCGATTTGGATACTTAGCGAGTTGTTCCTTAACAACTTGACTGTTTAGCGATTTGGTACCATAGCGATTTGTGTTCAGCGACTTGGGCTTAGCGACTTGATTCACTGTAACTTGAGGTTTAGCCAGTTGCTACCTAACGACTTGGGGATTAGCGACTTGGTTCTAAATTTTCTAGCGACTTGGTTTTATTGTTCTTGGCGAGTTGTTCTATTAGTGACTTGTCTTTATAGCAATTTGGTGAATTGATGCAAGTTACTCATATCTAATATCCATCAACACAATGTCTTACATCACTGACCCTTTAATCTCCAAAGTGCTTGAACTTTATGATACCTCACAGAATAATGAAACTGGTTGCTATTAAGAATGTTCTACCTTGATTGATTCAGCAATTTATGATCAAAACACTTCACAATCTGAGTCAAAATTTAAAGAATCACACTTATTAATGACACATAATGCAAAAGAAATGAAATGCAACATTGAGTCTTTTCAACTACTTCATCAGTTACTTCGAATTGATTGGTGATGAAAACATGTAGTTACTTCATCACTTACCATTTATTGAGAAAATTATCTCAATATCTCATTCGGTAATATTAATATATTAATATTAATATATTAAACATGTATTAATATATTAATAACGTAAATAACGAAAATATTAATATCAATATATTTATTGTTACCAGTCAATAAATATTCGGTAACAATATTTATTAATATTTAAACATGTATTTATTAATATTGAGAATTGATGGTGATGAAAATGTTAACATGTATTTCATTAATAAATGGAATGTAAAATGGAATGATGCAAAGGAAAGGAAATGGATCAGTTGAAAGAATGGATGATGCTGAATGCAGAATATCATATACAACAAAGGATGATGAAACCGACTGTACTGAATACAAAGGCTCGGAGTCAGAAAAGCTTGAAACAACTTGCATTTCAGTACCTCCTGCTGTGCATGAGGAAAATACAGATGCCATACCAGCAAATGAATCGGTGTCATGTGATGAGGTATCCTTAACTGATCAACATAATGCATTTAATAATGTACCTGATCAATTTGATTCTAACTCTGATCATGATATTGATAAATGTTTCTTGGTTAAGCCTGAATCTAAAATCTTTAAAACAAATTACATGGTTGAAAAAGGGGGGTATGATGAACTTTCAAACAAATACTCAATTCTTGAAAAACATTGTATTTCCTTGGAAATTGCAATACAACAAAGAGAAGAAAGTTTTCTTGCTACAAAAACTTGCATAAATCCGGAATTCCCAGAATTTCGAGAATTTTTTGAAATTAACCACTTAAAAACCCAGATTCAGGACAAAGATTCAACCATATGCAATCTGAAATTAGAACTCTCAGATCTGCATAAGAAATGCAATATAGGGATGAACAATCCTAACCATGAGGTGAGTGATACGCTTAAATCTAGGAATGATGAATTGGCTCTGTGTGTGTCCAACCTATTAAAGGAAAATGAGTCCTTAAGAAAGAACTTATCAGAGAACAATTTCAAGTTGATAGATCAAACTAACTCCTTGTTGACAGACATTGATGCCCTCAAAGCTCAAATTCAGGATAAGAGCTTCACTATTGTTGCCTTAAAAAATGAGCTTAGAAAATCTATTGGAAATAGGGTGAACACTAAGTTTGCAAAACCATCAACCTTGGGAAAGCCAATTGTACTGAACAAATCAAAGCGTCTTGTAGTTAGGCAGCCCAATGCTTTTAGAACCGAAAGATTTAAACCATCGAAATCTAAGCTTGCCTCCCAGTTGATGCGAATCTTGGTTTGTCAAAACCAATCCTTCACTACTTCATTCCGATATGATGAATAACAATCCCACTAAATGTTCAAGCCCTAAGATCATGAATATTAGGAGTTCGTCTAGTTCTTATAAGAAGCATCAAATGACTGATCAATCCCCTAAGAAACAAACCAACTACAAAAGAACCAATATTCAAAACAGGGAAGTGGCTACATCCAAATCCACTAGTAGTTATTTCAAATGGATTCCCACTGGTAGATTATTTAAGTTTTCAGGATCCAAACGGACTTACATACCTAGATCTTGCCTTAAGTGGATGCCCACTGGAAAACTCTTCAAGAATATTGAACCTAAAGGGATTTCTATTAATGACACTCCTAGATCAAAATGTGCAACACCCAATAGTGAAGTTACTCATGTCACTAACTCATCTATTTGCAATACTACATGTGCTTCTAGTGCAAAGTGTCCTCAGTCTTTTTCAGGTACAATGCTCAGTTCAATCATGAACATCATGACTTGGTTTCCATCAGAAATAAAGATTGCTCACTCAGGAATTGTAGCTTGTCAGAATTGATGTACCTCGTACTTTGACTCCTATTCGACTTGAATCAGGACTCGTTCTCATGAATCTGTGTACAAATTAGTTTTAAAAAAAACATTTTTTTAATTAATTAAAAGTCAATCAAAAATCAAAAATCATTTTTTTAATTAATTAAATCATTTTTTTATCTTTACCCACAATCTGATAAAAGATATATCTCTTGTTATCGATAACATCTACGCTCCTAGAAATGTCATTCAATAATGACACGAGATCATAGATGAAGTTCGAACAAAAGATATACTCTTGTTTTATAACAGGGGGTTAGAATTCAATCAATGTTCACTGGTGACATTGATTGAGGGGGAGAATATTGTAAGTTATCTCGTTATCTCTGTTTCTCTCTGCACCATTATTTGATATGTATTGTGTGCTGATGCATGTTTTAGTCATGTTTCGTTATGTCCTCTGTGTTAGATTGCTTATCTATGTTATGTCAATCTTGGTACTTCTCATATTACTCAACATGTGTTTATCAACTGTATTTGCATGAAATCTGATAAGTTTATGAACTGAAAGTGTCAATTGTACAAAATTTCATAGATAGCGACTTACTTTATTCAGGGTTAGCGACTTGGCAACCAATGATGTAGCTACTTGACTTTTATCCTTGCTAGCGAGTTGCTTCTTATTCACAAGTCTGAGGGGCGAATGTGTGAACTTTGCAAACTTGAAAACTTTTCTTATCCCTAGCTACTTGATTCATTTTCATACTTAAAACAAAAAAAATCAAAAAGTTTTCCTTGTTTTTCTCTCTCTCGTTATCAATTTCTACTAGCGACTTGATTGTGGTATGTGTTATATCAATCATTTTTCCGTTTCAATACATGTGATTTATATGCATATCCTAACTCTGTTCCCTTAACAGATTCCATTCGTGCTTTTGATCTTCAACTTTTGCTTCATTCGCTTAGGTTTGTTAATGGATTCAACTACTGAAACACGTGTTATATGTATTAATGGTTTAGGTGCAGTTTGGGATCACTAGGATTGAAGTAGTTTTGCAGTTATGTGTTTTAATGGGTGTTTGAGCAATTCATTGTAATATTTGTATGAGGGTCGTTTAGATTGTGTTTCTGTTGTTGCTTGTGGTTGTGGGTTGTTTTAATGGTCACGTTTGTTGAATGGTGTGAGGTGTTATGCATTTGATATGACTTGTTCTTGGTAGCGACTTGCCAGTGTTCTTGATAGCGAGTTGGCTTATAGATTCAGTATACATTTCTTGCTAGCGACTTAGTGATGTGATATGTAGCGACTTGGCCTTGTTTCTTTTGATAGCGACTTGTTTTTACAAGTTAGCGACTTAGTGATTTGATTTGTAGCGACTTGGCCTTGTCTCTTTTGATAGCAACTTGTCCGTACAAGTTAGCGACTTACTTATATGTAGTCATTAAGGCGACTTGCTCTGTACTTTTCTTATAGCGACTTCTTTTGACAAGTTAGCGACTTGCTGTATCATTTTCAAAAATGGCGACTTGTTATTTTTGTGGCGACTTGTTTTATCAAATTATTTAAAGCAACTTGCTATGATAATTTCATGCTAGCGACTTGGTTCAGGATTACTTGTAGCGATTTGTATTGACAAATTGCTCATAGCGACTTGATATAACATTATTGTTTAAGAAATTCGTATCTGGTTTCTCTTGTAGCAACTTGATATGACAACTTGTTTTAGCAACTCGTTATAACACTTCCATAATAGCATCTTGTCTCATGAAATTCTTTTATAGCAACTTTGTTTTTAACTAATTTGTTTTAACAACTTGTCTCTCGAAAACTTTGTCAAAAGGAGTTGTTTCTTTGAAAATTACTAATGCTACTTAATCTATTTCCTAAGCATTTCAATCATTTATAGGTACTCTGTCAAGTGTGCTACTCGTTGTGTCTTTGTCATGAGGTTGCATTAAATGTTGTTTAGCTAACCATGTCTAATCTAACATGCTCTCAAACATCGTTGTTGTATGTGTGTCTCTTCGATCCTCAATGGCAATCACAACCTCATCTGAGAACCTTGCTACCTCTGCTCCACCCACAGTTCTTACAGACAATGAAATTCTTCCAGTAGACAAATGGGTAGAGATTGGGAAAAGTAACTGTTATGTGGACATGGAGAGAATTCAACAAAGTCCTATCTTCAAGGTGGCTATTGATATTCTTAAAAACACTAACTTCTTTAGTGCCCTAACCAAACAATGCACGATCCCTTCCATTTACCTACAACAATTTTGGAACACCATCACTTGGGACAAGATCACTGCCACTTATTCCTGCAAGCTTGATGATAAGCAATTCAAAATCACATCTGACATTCTCAGTAAGGCCCTAGGAATCACACCATGTGACCCTTCCAAACAATCTGCCCCTCTACCTAGTGCGGAAGAGCTAATAGTCTTTCTAATTGGTTTGGGTTATCAAGTTGGCATAACAAGGGCTTCAAATATCATCATCGGACACATGTATCAACCTTGGAGAGCCATGACAACTATTCTCAACTTATGCTTATCGGGCAAAACCTCAGGGTTCGATAAAGTAAGGATACCTATTCTGCAAATCCTATGGGGTCTCGTCAATGGGGTGAACATTAATGTCTCGGAACGTATTTGGGAAGAATTCTCGCTGTCAATGCACACATTCATCACCGATAGAACAAATGTTCAGAATCTTGCTCAAGGAAGAAAGAAAGTTTACAAACTTATGATTCCTAGCATCAGATTCTCGAAGCTTGTCATCCAATACTTGCAACAGACTCATAACTTCAATCCTAGGAGTGAATCAGTCCTCCATAATGCTAAGGATGAATTTGTTCTGGGTAACCTCAAATATATTTCTAGAGGTGTCAATAAAGAGATCTTTGGTTTGCCAATTCCTGATGTTCTTCTCACTGACGATATTAAGAAGACTGACTACTTCAAATTATTCAAGAAAAGGGCATCCAAATCCAATGTTGATGACACTCCCAATCCATCACAACCCAAATCTACAAAGTCTACTTCGAGCACAAAGACCTCATATGCTGCTCTTCCCAAGAAGAGACGTGATAGATCTTAGTCTACCGACACTTCATCACAGAAGCAGAAAAAGAGAAAGAATGATGTTGAAAAAGAAATTGTTGGGGGAACTGAGACACCAAAGGGTGACAGTCAATTAGTTGATGAAGACGAGGCTAATTTGCAACAATGAATTAAACAAAGCACAGAAAGCTCGAACATGAGACCACCAGGTTGGAGGTGTCGTGTTAAGAGAACTCGATCGAGCCACGCCAAACAACTCCAATCACACAAGACAAAGGGAAAGGGATTTTTGGTGTAGATCTGAACAAGCCGCTCACATGCTTCTGACGTTCTCTTCTTCACCGTCAAGAACTACCAACCAATTTGAGCTGAAGAAAAGAAGCATTGAATCATCTTCAGCTCAGGAACCAACTGGAACTGAAAAGGAGGTATCCGAATCACAGGAAGATACACATGTATCAAGTGATACCCAATCAGATAAGAATGATGAAGAAGTATTGCTGAAAGACTCACAAGAGAACCTTGAATCTAGGTATGATGAACACATGTACTTGGAAGAACCAAACCTGTCTACTGGTTCTCTATCCTCATTGAAGAACCTAGATACAGACTTCTCTTTCGGTGATCAATTCTTAAATGACAAACCCACAGATACAGAGTCTTTTAAGCAAAGTGATGAGAAAGAAGAAGCTGAGTCCATGTATACAGTCGTCATTCAGCAAGACTCATCATCCATTCCTCCTATGTCTGCACCTACTCATGCAACCGCACTTCCACCACCCAAATCTGCTCAAACAACCGCACTTCCACCACATGATCCTGCTAAAGATCTATCTCTTGAACCAGTGGTTGCAGTTATTGACACGGAAACTCCACCAGCTTCACCACCTCAAATACTTACATCAGATCAATTGCTCGACAAAGCAGTGAAAAGAATTGAAGCTCTTGAGAGACAACTGCCAAAATCTGTCAATGCCCTCGAGAATCGTGTCTATAGGTTGGAGCACCTTAACTTTGATGAAGAGGTAGCAGACGCCATTGAAGGCAAAGTTAAGGATGCTGTAAAATGGGCAATGCAGGCTCCACTGCTTCAACGATTCAAGGACTTGCCCATTGCTGATATGAGAGCTGTTCTGGCTGACAAGATGTACGATGCTAATGAGCACCAGGATGAGGTACATAAGAAGCTATATGAAGCACTTGAAGTATCAATTAAGCAAGACAATCATATACAGTTTATGAAGGACATTGGAGAAAGGGAAGCTAAGAAGAAAAGGAGGACTGTGGTGTTGGAGACGTTGAGTAAAGGTCCTAAAGATCCTCCTCTTCCTCCCTCGCCTCCAACTGGAGGAGCTGGAACTTCTGGTACTGGTGGATCTTCTGGAACGACCACTACACCTCCACCACAACCACCATCATCACCACCAAAACCTTCCAATCAATCTAGTTCATCCGGAGATCAGGGAACTCATAAGAAATCTGCAGCTTGGACAACGGTTGATTCAAGGTTTACACCAACATTCTCTACTATTCCGAAGACCGGTGTTTCATGAAGAATCTTATGTCATGGCGGTCGAATCCGATGGCGATGATGCATCCACCAAACATATCCCCAAGCCATCGAAGATGATTGGTTTGATGCATACGTGTCGGTGAGCGCTCTAATACCTCTAGAGTTACACCTTCAAAGACACAATTCAAAGTCGGCTCACCAAGAGAGACCTCAATCTCGAACCTTCATGGTCCATCCAGTCGACTCGATGATCCCCGACAACAATCGGGCTTCAACAATAGCGCCAACTATGAAGCCCAAAGAAGATTCTCTTCTTCACATCACGGGAGATATGGGCGGCTTTATAAAGTGGTTTTGTAAGCGAAGGAATCTCGTCCATTACTCCAAAGGATCTTGAAGGACCAAGATTTGAAATCGTAAAAGTCTTCCACTCGGATGTTAATCGGCTTCAATACCGGATGGAAGAATGTCATAAGATCTTTGAATGATCAAGTCGGTGAGCGGATCGGCCGCTTCAATGTGAACAAGCCTCTTCCTCTCGGTGGTGAACTGGTCAAGTAACTATTCAATCGAGTTCTTCCTTAACCATGACTGGACTATCTTTGTGCTCATACTACGAAAGAAGACCGACTTTATCGATTTCGAAGATGAAAGTCGCTACCTACACCGATCGAGGTCTTGAGCAGATGGTTCCGGATCAATTCAGGCGGATAAAGAACAAGAGTATGACATTGCTTTGCCTCATATGGCATTTCTCATTGGTGGTTCAAGAAGAAGAAATTCTACATTGATAGACATAATGCTAAAAGAGACGCAGAGTTGCTCGATCCAAGCCGTATTCTAAGTGTTATCGGTATAGAGATCTTCTCAATCTATGGCTATGATTACACGAAGAAGATTGTTCTTGAAGAGTGACTTGAAAGAGCATATTATAGAAAAGCGACTTCAAACACTTGTTGCCAAATGACTTTGAAGATCTCTATCTTATGAACCTCCAAGGACATCTTGACCATCTACCTGCTCGTGAGAAGAAGGCTCTCTCATTGTTGTCAATCTGGATCGAGGCTTGGTCATTCGACAAAGAGTTGGGGATTCTCATTAGGAATGGAAAGCTACGGACCCACGTCAACCTAACAAGACCGCAATGGAAAGCCTCGGGACATGAATTTCATCACGAATATAAAGTGATTGACACCCTAGAGCCATCATCTTTACCGAAGCGGATAGGGGTCACGTATCTTGATGAGATCATGCGAGCTTTTCAAGTTCGGTGATGGAACTCTCAAGATGGTCGAAGAAGAATTGAACTCGAGAGTGAAGCAAATTAAACTTGATATGAAACCGTGGAACAAAACAAGATTACAGTACGATCAGGACTTGAAGATGTGTGAAGATTTCATTCTTTGCAATCGGAAGAAGATTAAATACTAGAATGATTTATCGCACCTTGAAAGTTTTGTGGGTGGTAGACTTCGTGATGCTCACTATAAAATTCAAAGAACCGAATGAAGACATCTTCCTAAGTAGTTTCGCTTTGTTTTTTTATGTGTAAAATGTGGTGTATGTACTATGAACAACTATAATGTATGTAATAGTGATAGGTTATGTATTGTGGTTTCCTTTTATCTAAAAGGAACTTGATGTTGTCTACTTCGATCATATAAAACCGGACATTTTCTCCAACAAACGTTTTGTTTCATACATATTTAAATCACTTGAGATCCAAAATCTCAAAGGATTTGAAATTTTGATCGGGGAGAATATGTGATATAAATATGCAAGATGATAAAGATGACCATTTTGTCTCAAAGTGCATCTGCTCTCTAATATGTGCTAAACTCTTTTCGAATCTCGAAGCATATATTAACGGGGAGCATTTCTAAATAAATACACACCTTCAAGGTACAAAGATTTCCATGTTTTAACATAATGTACCTTGATTGTGTGTTAAATGGTTTCTAAATATTTGGTAATCGTGGTTGTATTTCAAAAGATCTCTCTCTCCTCTATGTGATAAAATGAGTTCAAATATATCCTATGCACATATTGAGGGGGATAATTTACCAAGAAAATCAAATGGCATTCTCTACGGAAATTGTGATCAAGAAATTATTTCAAAAGAACTCCTGCCTCCATGTGCTAAACAATTTCAAGATCATATGCACATCTTGAGGGGGAGCATTTCTAAATGATCAAAACTATTAAGGTACTAAATGCTTTGATTTTATATCACAAGTACCTTGTTTTCCAAATGATTTTTCAATTGGTTTCATGGAAGAATGAACTGTATCAAAAGACCGACCATTTTACTTTATGCATGGAGTTATAAGGATGGTGAGGTTAGGTATTAGTTCCCACGATCCGCTGTAACCGGAGGGATCTACCGAGGACAATCCACTAGATAGTGTAGAAGTCCTTAGGTATGATGAAAAAGGAGAAAAGTGAGATATGGGAAGAGTGCGGATGAGACAGAGCTAGTCTTGGAATAAACCCAACAAGGTTCTAGTTATGAAGTCTCGGTAAGCACTAAGAGGGTTGATGAATGAAAAAGAATTGAATGAGAAAAGGGTGAAAACTAATAGCCCTCCATTTATTCAACCTTAGGGCAGAAACCGGGTTCAATTAATATGCTACTGGTGGTTACCAAGGTAACATCGGTATTGAAGACAAGACGTCATGGACCTAGTGACGCACTGCACTAAAACTTCCCAAGCTACTCAAGTTTCTTTTTAAAAGGACTTGTTTTATTCTCACGGGGAACCTACATAATCTATCAACTTTCTCTTAGAGGTTGTTGATATTGAAGAAGGAGACCCTCTTCCTAGTCTCCGTCATAGGAACCAAAAATGCACAATTGAGTCTAGAGCCTCGAGATCATCTATATATCTCTTTAGGACACTGTCAATGAAGACCCTTTGTTTCACACAATGTGAAAAGATAGATTATATTTTAAGAGTCCTACGCATTATCCTTGTGGTATTGCCAGAACATCTGAGGATATGCAAACATATTCACAATGAAGATGGAAAGCCTTCTCGAGCCAACATCAAGCAAGCTCTTGGTGGGTGGCATGTGAGATCTATCCAATAGATCAACCATGTGACAACCGAGCGAAACAATGGGACGATTCAATCTTTTGAATCAATCACAGTTCAGTTATGGATTGACGGATACCTTTGAAAAACGGTCGTTGTGCTTAAAAACTCTTTTCTTTAGCACATCGATCGTGTACTAATATTTTAAAATAAAGGTATTTATGATTGATAATTGATTTTTAATAAACCTTCGTTGTATTGCAAAAACACTTTATTGAAAAAAACAATACGATTGTTTTTTCAAATCTCTTTAATCAATCGGTGAATCTCAAATTATTTGGTTCACTCACTCCGTGTTGTCTTCTTTGAGGCGTTCGGTTTGAGAACGGCTAGAGCATTTCGCGAAACCTGTCAAGGAGATTCTTGAATTATACCTAATCACATGCGTTACATGTCTTGATCAGCGGGGAACCGTGGGCGTGTACCTTAATTCAACGAAGTGATCAAAGATACTTTCGTGCGCTTTATTGCTAATCTGTTGTATGTGTACACCGACGCTTGCGGTGATCGTAATGGAGAGGTCAATCCATAGCCGCATGCTCACATCACATTCACTTCTAAAGAGATCATGATTAGTGCATTAATGACTCTGATATTTTCTCTCCATGCTTCTTCTACGCTGCTGCCAATGTCATGAACAAATTAAAGCTTCCGCTACTCTGATGAGAAGATATCATGATCCAGAATGTGAGCATGTTGGTCCAAATATCACAACATCATATGCGGGCAACACAACAATAAGTGATGCTGAGATCAAATGTGGCTGATGATCTCATATTAAGCTCAAAGGTCATCATAATGTGGATCAGCTCTATAACCTCCACTTAATGTACATTATAGTTGGATTATTACATTATCACCATGAAAGCACAAACATTGATTATTTTAATGAAGTGAAGTCTACGAGCTCAAGACTAAAGATTAATTGGAATGGTAGGATGCTAAATTGTAAATCATGGGGTGACCTCCCTTAGGGGGAGATTGTTAGGAATTGGAAATTCTATTGTAAAGCATCGGTCACCCCAAATATTATCTAGCTTAAGTTAGCTAGTAGACAAATCATTTATTACGTTATTTATTAGTTAGTTAGTAGCGTAGTTTTGTCTAGTGCAACACCGTGGAGGAAGGACGGGTCTTTACCCACTGTATGCCTGATCCACAACCCGAAGGAGGGCGTGCTTCTTTGTATAAATAGCCCTCTCCCCACAAGGGAGAGGGTTGGATGTTCATTTGGAATCTAACCTTCCATGAGTTTCTCTTACTAGAATATCCCACTTTCTCTCTCAAAAACCATATAATTATATGCCCATATTTGTGATTGTTTATGTGATTGTGAAATCCAATATGTTACAGTTTATATATTAATGTTTATGCTTATATGTTTGTAATTCCATTCATGTGCATTATTGTTACTTGTTTTTGACACCTAATTGTATGCAATATGGAATTAAATATCGTAACTATAACATTAATATTGGTCTTTATTTACACGCCTAAATGTCATGCTCAATTGTGACCTGCTATTTGATTTGTGAAAAATCATTTTTTGTTAAATAAAGTGACCTAATATAATGAAACACGTTTTCAAGAATTTAAAAACTAGACGTTATGGACACTTGGGATGTACGGCTCACCACTAGAACAAACTAAAAGGGGTTTAAAGAGGTGCAGAGTCACACCGAAAGGATGTCTAGGTTATTGCTTCGGTTACACGGTCCTCTGCCTCCCCGTGCTTCGATTGAGCTACCGTGAACCATGATGATCACTACGGTTTCATTACCAAAAGTTTTAAAATTAGTGTTACAAAGTTGTTTTGGATGCTTCTTTGTACATGACTTTTACCACAATTTTATGGACATACCTATCTGTTAATTTTAAGTCTATGCCATCCAACTATGAACGCATGCAATTGGATTAACTTCTTTGGTCAGACTTCAGGGCCCTTCCAACCCATGGTAATTATTTCGCTTAGGTCAGACCTCTGGTTATTTTTACACGTTCATACATGGTCGACTTATCTCGAGTTGGCTTGGTCAGACCTTGAACTCGAGGCATAAGATGAGAACTAAACATGCTCTTGACATTATTACTTGTATACTAATGCCTTAATCAGTCTCATAAATCTAAGAGTTGCATTATACAATTAACGCTCGTTGCTTACCTCTTTTCCTATTTGGTTACGCACTAGTCAGACCTCTGGTAACTAAGTGGGAGTGCAAGAAGGATCTTAGTCTTATTAGTTATTAATTGGGGTAGTTAATTCTTTTAAGAATGTAATTATCAAAAATACTAATTATTTGAACTTGTTTTAATTGTAGATGACTACCATAGTCGGAAACAATTTGGCACTCAGGAGTTTCTTTGAGAAACAAAACTCACCGGACCTAACTTCATTGACTAGTATCGCCACTTCTCATTATCCCGTCACCAAGATAAGGAAGTTTACTTGGAGCACCCCACTCCTCTTGCACTGTTGCAACTCTTGACCACCACATCATTTGTCGAGGCTCTTGCAACTCCTCGCTTGGGTCAAAGCTTCAAAAGACATAGTCGCTTTTATGCTCATGACCATGGAGTTAGAGATCCAACGAAATCTAACTCATCTTGATGCTTATGAGATTATTCAGAAGTTGAAGTCAATGTTCTCCCAAGAGGCAGAACGAGATCTTCTACAAACTACACGTGAATTTCACGCTTGCAAGCAGGAAGAGGGTCAATCGGTTAGCTCATATGTTCTAAAGATGAAGAGCTACATTGAAAATTTGGAATATCTTGGTCACCCAGTTACTCTGAACTATGGAGTTAGTTTGATCCTAATCGGTCTCTCTAAAGAGTATACTTCGTTTGTGCAGAACTTTAATATGTACAGCATGGGAAGGCGTAAATGAATTACATGCTATGCTTAAGCAACATGAGCAAACGTTTCCAAAGAAAGATGTCTTGCACTACATAACATACGTGCGGTAAGGTCCGGAAGAAACATAAACCACCTCATGCTTCCAAGCCTAATATTCCTCCACCACCCAAGAAGGATAATCCTGCTAAGGACGCGATCTGCCACCAATGTGGTGAAGTGGGTCATTGGAGAAGGAATTGTCCCTTGTATCTCGCCGAGTTAATGAAAAAGAAGAAACAGTCTCTTGCAGCTAGTTCTTCAGGTATTTTCACTATATAACTCTACTCTTTTCATAATACATCCTTTGTATATGACACGGGTTGTGGTACTCACATCTGTAATACTACTCAGGGTCTCAGGAGATGTAGGAAGCTAAATCTAGGAGCTTTAAGTCTATACGTGGGCAATGGTCAACACGCAGGAGTTGAAGCTATTGGTGTTTTTCATTTATGTCTCCCAAGTGGATTAGTTATTGTTTTAAATGATTGTCATTATGCTCCTTCTATTACTAGAGGGATCATTTCAGTTTCTCGTTTGTATGACGATGGTTTTATTAACCGTTTTGAATCCAATAATGCTATTTCAGTTTCTAAGAATAACGTTGTTTATTTTACTGCTATTCCTCATAATGGTATTTATGAAATTGATATGTCTTGTTCAAATACAAATGAAAGTTCTATGTTTACTTTAAGCAATAAAAGAGCTAAGTCTAACTTGGACTCTGCTCTTTTGTGGCATGGTCGTCTTGGACAAATTAGCAAGAAACGCATGGAGAAGTTGCAACACGATGGACTTCTCAACTCATCTGACATTAAGTCACTTGAAAAGTGTGTTGCTTGCATGTCTGGTAAGATGGCAAGAAAACCTTATACACATCAAGTGGAAAGGGCTAAAGATCTACTTGGACTTATACACTCAGATGTATGTGGCCAATTTAGAATCACATCAAGACAAGGAGCAAATTACTTCGTGACTTTCACTGGCGACTATAGTCAGTATGGTTATGTTTACTTGCTGAAACATAAACATTAAGTGTTTGAAACATTTAAGGTGTTTCAAAAGGAAGTAGAGAACCAACTCGGGAAGACCATAAAATCACTACGTTCTGATCGTGGAGGTGAATATATGAGTCAAGAGTTTTTGGATTATTGCCCATCGAACTACTCCTTATAATCCACAACATAATGGTGTATCTGAGAGGAGAAATCGAACCTTGCTTGACATTGTGCGTTCTATGATGAGACAAACTACTCTTCCAAAGTCCTTTTGGGATTATGCCCTTGAGTCTGCTGCACGCATTCTCAATATGGTTTCAACTAAGAAGGTTGAAAAGACACCATACGAAGTATGGCATGGGCAAGCACCTAAGCTGTCTTACTTAAAAGTCTGGGGTTGTGAGGCACTTGTTAAGCGTGATACACTTACCAAACATGACAAACTTGAACCTAGAGATGTTAAGTGTATCTTTGTAGGATACCCTAAGGAAACTATGGGATATTCTTTCTATCTTCCATCGGAGAACAAAGTTATTGTTGCTCGAAATGCTGAGTTCTTTGAGAATGATCTTATGGATCTTGAAGCAAGTGGGAGTTTAGAATATTTTGAAATAATTCAAGATGAAGATATAAATCCTTCTTTAGACACTAGCATTCATCATGATGAGGAGGATCAAGAAATTGAAGAACCTCAAAGTGATATTGTTCCCGTTCGAAAGTCCACTAGGACACACCGTGCTCTTGACCGTATATATTTATACATTAACGAGAAACATGAGTTAGGGGATCTTGGTGAACCCAATAACTATAAAGCTGCATTGCTGGATCCTGAATCCAAGAAATGGCTTGATGCGATGAATGTGGAAATACAATCCATGAAAGACAATGATGTATGAGTTTTAGTTGAGCTTCCTCATAGCTGCAAGACAGTTGGTAGCAAGTGGCTTTTCAAGAAGAAAACCGACATAAATCGTAAGGTATACACCTTTAAAGCTCGTCTTGTAGCAAAGGGCTTCACTAAAACCTATGGGATTGATTATGAAGAAACCTTTCTCCTGTAACAGACATTAGAGCTATAAGGGTTCTCATAGCCATAGCGGCGTTCTATGACTTTGAGATATGGCAAATGGATGTCAAACGCTTTCCTCAATGGACATCTTTAGGAAGAGGTCTATATGGAGCAACACGAGGGTTTGTTAATCCTAAATATCCTAACCGTGTATGCAAGCTCAAGCGTTCCATTTATGGACTTAAGCAAGCATCTAGGCAATGGAATAAGCGTTTTGATGATGAGATTAAGAAATTAAGATTTTCTAAGAATCAAGATGAGCCATGTGTATATCATAAAGCTAGTGGGAGTTTTTCACTTTCATAATTCTATATGTTGATGGCATATTGCTTATAGGAAACAACACTACAAGATGTAAAATCCTATCTTGGAAGATGTTTTGCCATGAAAGATTTAGGAGAAGTCGCATATATTCTTGGAATCAAGATCCATTGAGACAGATCTAAACGATTAATTGGTTTATGTCAAAGTACTTACATTGAGAAAATCTTGAAGAGATTTTGTATGGAGAATTCAAAGCGTGGAGCTATCCCAATGCAAGAAGAGCCTAAATTGAGTAAGTCACAAGGTCTTTGAGACACACCTTAGAAAGAGCGCATGCAAAGAGTTCCTTATGCTTCGCTATAGGATCTATTATGTATCTTGTGAGATGTACTCGCCCCGATGTTGCGTTCACTCGTAATGTGAGAAGCCGATTTCAACATAATCCGGTGAACTTCATCGACTGCTGTGAAAAATATTCTTAAGTATTTACGCAATACTAAGGATATGTTTCGGTTTATGGTGGAAAGAGCGGAACAACATACTCGTGGTTTCTTGCTACACCGATCTTTGGATATCGGCAGATCTTGATGACTTAAAATCTCGATCCGGATATGTATTTGTTCTAAATGGAGGTATTGTTGATTGAAAACACAAAGCAAAGTATTTTTGCTACTTTATCTACATAAGTTGAGTATATTGCTGCTTGTGAATATGATGCATCAAAAGAGGCTGTATGGATTCGTAAATTCATTTCTGGGTTGAACATTGTACCCACAATTGAAGAACCCATAAATACGTATTGTGATAATACTTGAGGCATTACTATAGCTAACGAAAGCGGAATCACTAAAGGTGCTAGACATTATCGCGCTAAAGTTCATTATCTTCGAGAGACCATTGAAATGGGCGATGTGAAGATATTAAAAGTTCACACAGATGACAATCTAGCTGATCCATTTATGAAAGCTTTGAAGTATCCTAAGCATTTTAAATTGACTAGAGATATTGGTTTAATACCGCTAGTAGCCTCATGTAAACTGTGTGTCAATTAGTATTTGGATAATTTGGAATTGTAAGACAGTTATTACTTTCTGATTAATAAAGATACAAGGTATTTTTTTATTATATTCATATTATCTGTTATTCCATATTTGCGTGTTTAATCCATGAAATGATTTATCATTCTAAATATGTCCATTGTCGGCTAACAATATGGGAATATTTTTATGTAAGGCAAATGTGAGTGTTGGTTATATTCTAACGAGAATTTGGATTGTTCCCGCCAAACTCAAATGTATTCACTAGAGATGCATATTGATTCCCAACTTTCAAACATTTACTTTTGGATCCTTGTCATAAGTAAAATATTGAAAATGGTTTGTTATCTTCGTCCTTAGACTTGAGATGCAAGTATGTTCGTTATGTGTGGATATCATTTTTGTAAGTATATGCAAAACGCTATCTCGAATAAGGTAGTTATAAAGGCTATATTTTGGAGTGATGTGAGCAAGATCCACAACACTTGTAGTCAATAAAGGATTTGTTACTCCATTTGATATGTGCAGAAAGATACCATGGCGCATGACGCCTCTCCAGATTTAATCAGATAAAATGTCTGGCCAGACCCAAAGGGTAATGCAAGATGATTCTTGATTACATTTGGTATATCTGAATTAAAATCTATAACGAGATTCTAAATGGTTAGACTATATGGAATGATTTAAGATCCATATCCATAGTTTAACGGTATCTATAACAAAGGATGATTAAAGCAATACATTGAATGACCATGCTACTGATAAAATTTTATGAAACTATTCTCTCAGACACTTTTAGTTAAAAAGCGAGTGAGAGCGTTGCTAGCGTTTCCATCGTTAGTTTTGTGTGCCATTCGACACACCAGCTCCTAAGTGGGAGCTGTTGGTTTGTAGGAGTCTAAAACACACGTAAACGGCTAAGAGTGTGTGAGCCTATGAGGGCACACACGATAAACACGAGAGTACGAGTCGAACGTAATAATACATGAATTATTATACCCGATATGCATGTTACTTGACCTGATCATAGTTCATGACCCATGGGCTTTTTAGCTAGTGAAGTGGGTCGGTTTGGTGAGTTGCCTTGGGCCTTGAGCATCCAAACGATCGGGCATGAAGGAGAGCTTGGGCTTGTAGCTTGTCGACCAAGCCAAGACCCAAGTAAAGGGTCGGTTTGTTTTAGTATATAAACAAACACACCCTTCGCCAATGATACGCATTATCATACTCCCTAATACCCTAAAGCGATCCAGTTTTTCCCAAATCAAACTCTATGTCGACTTGTTCCCAAAGTCGATTAGGGTTTTAGTTTTGTTCAATCCTAAACTTGTTTAGATTCAAGTGTTTAGGTTTAGATAAGTTGGAGGTTCTTTGTTTCGAGTTCTGGTCGACAAAGCAGCAACAACAAAAGGGTTTTAGTTTTACGGTCGGGTCTTTTCTCGGACAGAATACAAAGGATATCGGACACTCTTTGTCCTATATCGGGTAAGAAAGAAAAAGCGACTTCTTTAGTGCTTTTGGTTCTCGGACGAGAAAGAAGACAATGTCTTGGTGGTTTTCTTGTTCGTGTGATATTCAAGTGGTCAAAGTGTTGATTGGGTTTTATACGTTCTCGACTAGCCTCTTTATCGAATGAATTCAGTTTTCGTGTTGTGTGTGATACTTATAGAGGTATCTAATTTTGATACTAGGGTTTCGTCTGGTTTTCTTGTTCGTTGATTAAGCGTGCAGTTGACTTCAAGGGTTAGTTTCCTTATTTACCTTTTATACGTTATTGTTTATTGAATATACGTGTTTACCTAATTGCGTTAACTAGATCAAATTCCGCTGCATACTCGTGGGCGTTACTTGGTTAACTTAGTTCTAAAATCCCAACAAAAACTATGTAAATATATTTTATAAAATCTCAAATAACAAACAAGGAATCATGCAACTAAAAAAGCCCTTTAAAAAGATAGAGAATGTGAATTTGTGATTGAAGAACATAAAAATGTGTGTTATACATGCTTAATATATTAAGCATTCTGATTGATTAATAGTTTTCATTATAATTGTCTTGGAATACATTGTAAGACCATGGGGTATCATCACTTAGATGCACGCCATTTCCAACGTGGAAGCTACTAGGCGCGCCATCCTCATGCCATTATACCCCAACCACCTCTCGCCACTTCCCAAGCCACTTAAATGGCGTATGTGACTTTCGGAAAAGGACAAAACATAAAAAACACGTATATACCTTAGTAGTCCTATTTTTCGAAGGTAATATTTATGGTTTTTTTAGATTTTAAACGGTGTTGCCCTCTACAGTCTCAAGGTTTTAAGGAAATGAGTTATGAAGATATGAGGAAGAAGATGCATAGAAGTTTGTGCTAGGAGAGAAGAAAATAAAATTACTTGTTTAAAAGAAAATGGGTGTAGAGTCACGTGGAAAAGATACTTTTACACTTTTATTCTTCAATTTTAATATAACGTATATGAGTTGTTGTTTTGACTCTTTGTTTCACAATAAATCTCAATTTGGTTATAGAAAGTAACTTTCAACGTTTCATGTTTTTATTCTTAGAGTAAACGCAAAAATCATCCATGTGGTTTGTGTATTTTGCAAGAATCATCCCTATCTCAAACATTCAGCATTAAACATCCCCAAGCCACAAACCTTTAGCATTAATCATCCACGAGCACTAACGTCGTTAGTTTTACCCGTTAAGTGTTAAATAATATTTCCCATTAATCCCTCCGTTAATACTTTTTGCAACGCTAGTCCTAATTTTACGCTTTCTTACGCTTTTACGCTTTTGTCCGCTTTACTCGTTTTATTCCGCTTTTATGTGTTTCGTCCGCTTTTATCCACTTTTGTCCATTTTTATATGTATTAGTCTCTTTTTACATTTTCGTCCGTTTTTACGTTTTCGTCCCTTTTTACGTTTTGCCCGCTTTACTCGCTTTTCCGTTTTATATGTTTCGTCCGCTTTTATCCGTTTCGTCCACTTTTTATCCGTTTCGTCCGCTTTTTATATGTATTCGCACGGGTTTCTTTTACGCTTTTGTAAGTTTTTTGCGTTTTCGTCCGGTTTTACCCGTTTTCGTCTATTTTTTTATGTTTTCGTCTGTCTTTTTACGTTTTTGTCCGTTATTTTACGTTTTTATCCGTTTTTTATGTTCTCGTCCGTTTTTTAACGTTTTCTTTCATATTTTTATGTTTATGTCCGTTTTTATTCGTTTTTATATGTTTCGTCCGCTATCTATCCGTTTTTAATATTTTCTTCCATTTTTTTACGTTACTCGTTTTTTACGTTTTATGCGTTTTGACTCGTTTTCTTCCGTTTTATATGTTCGTCCGCTTTTATCCGTTTTCGTCCGTAAAACGTAAAAAAAGGACGAATACATATAAAAACGGATAAAACAGATAAAAGCGGACGAAACATATAAAACGAACGAAAACGGTAAAATGGACAAACGAAAAAAGCGTATTTAAAACATAAAAACGGACGAGAATAAAAAGACAAAACGTAAGACACGGACCAAAACGTAAAAAACGGACGAGAATGTACAAAATGGACAAAACGAAAACGGACAAAACGTATATAAACGGACGACAACGTAAAACGAATAAAAGCGGACGAAACAAATAAAAACGTACGAAAACCAATAAAAACGAACAAAAACGTAAAAAAACTTACGAAAACGTAAAAAACAAACGAAAACGTAAAAAAACGAATGAGAACGTAAAAAACGTAAAAAAAACGGGACGAATGCATATAAAAAACGGGCGAAAACGGATAAAAAGGGGACGAAAACGGATAAAAAGCAGACGAAACATATAAAAACGGATAAAAGCGAGTAAAACGGACAAAAAAGTAAAAAAAATGGACGAATACGTAAAAAACGGACGAAAACGTTAAAAAACGGACGAGAACGTAAAATGTAAAAAAAACGGACTAATACATATAAAAAACGGACAAAAGCGGACGAAACATATAAAAACGGACGAAAACGAGTAAAAACGTAAAAAACAGACGAAAACGTAAAATGAGGACTAACGGTGCAAAAAGTATTAACGGAGGGATTAACGGGCAAATATTATTTAACACTTAACGGGTAAAACTAACGACGTTAGTGCTCAGGGATGATTAATGCTAAAGGTTTGTGGACTTGAGGATGTCTAATGTCGAACGTTTGAGATATGGATGATTCTTGCAAAATACACAAACCATAAGGATGATTTTTGCGCTTTACTCTTATTCTTATTTACATATTGTGAATCATTAAATGTCTTGTTATAATATGATAGTGTAAATATACTGTGAATTTTGTTATTCGTAGTATTATTGGTCCACAAATATGCAAGAATACTATAAAATAGAAATCTCGTCTTCGTCAACATCCATATTGTTTGTTATTTATATGTTTTTCTCAAATTAGATATCTAGCTTTTTTGGAAGTTTCGTGTTATTATTATTATTATTTTTTTTTTATAGTTTTTTTTTAAGTTTCCTATTGTATTTTTATTTGAATTAAAGAAATTAAGTTTGTTTGAAAAATGTAAAAGAAAATAAAAATGAAGGTGAGTGGGGCCCAAATAACATGTTATGAGTGAAAGGGTATTTTGATGTGGTAGTTTGTTAAAAGTGAGGATCTTGAGTTGGTATTGTTGTGACCCGAAAAGTGGAATTTGGCATCCATGATACCCTATGGTCTAAGATTAGACTACTTAAACGACACATTTTTCCCTTTGATTACATTCCTTAGAGGGTGTTTTTAGCGTAAAGAAAATTACCTTTATTTGTTGGATTAGGTAAAAATTGGTATAGTTACATGCCTACATATGTATATACTCCTTGTTAGGTAAAAATAGACGAACATTGTAATAAATAGTAAATAACAAATGCCAAAATAACCCTCATTTGAGAGAACTCTTTACTCAGATAATCCTTTGATGATGATGAAGCAATTAAGATATACTAAATGTAATTATGATCAACCCCAAAACACAATAGCAGCAATAATTAAACACACAAAGAAGACACAAACTTTTAGTGTGAAAAACTTCTCACACGAAATGCTTAAGCCACTTATAATCCCCTACCACTAAAGAGCAATACCATAAGTCTTCTCCACATAGTAGATAAAAGTAAAGGCGAACAATAATCATCATATTCTTGGAATATAACATCAAGATGTGTAAAATTGAATGTAAACAAAAAAGAATAATGATACCCAAAAAACTAATATTGTTCAACTTGCTATAACTCATGGGACAAGTTATGCCCTCCCAAAACTACCAATGGCACCCCCTTTGTTTTTTTATTTTTTATTTTTTTATTATCAAATTTTTTTGTGATAATGTTTTTGTTATAAAATTGTGAATCCGAAAGTATAAAACAGAAAATATAAAGTTTAACAAGTTAAAAGTATTAATTGTCAAAAATACAGAATCGAAACTGATATAAAAACTGCGTTATTATGTCGAATCGAATGCAGTTGGGCGGGGGTAGGGGGTATTTAACCCATAACTAAAACCATCCTGAACCTTCAAGTATATGTAGTGAAGTTGCTGCGAAGATCCAGCTGCTTAATCTGCAGGAAATGACGATTTAGTGCAACTACTTTTCAAACAAACGGGAATCCGAAAATTTTCTTTTTGATCCTCACTTTCTTGTTTATATATAAATCTGCAAAATGAAAGAGTATAAATAGGAATTTGTTTCCTCATAATTTCGAAACCAGCTAGAGAGCAATACACTAAGTCTTCTACATATAAATAAGAGGCAAACAAGAACCATTATATTCTTGGAATATAACATAAAGATATTTGGAATTAAAAAAAAAAAAAAAACATGCAAAAAGGAACAATATTACCTGAATTGCTAGAAAAAGCTGGTTATTGAATTGGTTAAAACCCTAAAATATTCTCTCTACTAGCGACAAAAAGCGATAACATCTTCCCGTCGATTTGACTTTTAACCTTTTAATTTTTTAATCTTGTTCACTTCGTTGTTGGTTAGTAATTAGTTGGTTAAGGGGGTGTTTGGGATTGCTTATTGAAAACTAATTATGCGTTTTGAAAACTCATAATCAGATAATCAGCTGTAACAAAACGTGGTTTTCAAATATAATGTTTGGGTTTGATTATGATGTTTGATATGACAATAATCAGATAATTGGCTTTTCTTAGTGTTTGGCAAATCAGATTATAATGACATAATATATAAAATTACCAAAATAGACATCTCTATTTCTTTTATTCTTTTGTGCAAGATTCAATAATTTATATCTAATAATAACTTGTGACAATAATTTTAAATTAAGTGAATGACCAAAGTAGTGTTTATCTTTTTATGAAAATAATTTTAAATTAAGTGGATGACCAAAGTGTATGCTAACACAAAAAATCCTTTACCTAGACGGTTACATATTTTCAAATTGGGGTAAACCCAATCGGGCTGTTTTGTTAAGGTTCCACTTATTAGGTATACACTCTTCTTCAACCTTTATTCTAAGCAGCCACCATAAACCTGCTTGTTCTTTTATACATGCGTGTTTATATAAAATGAAAACGAGGACAATTATGTTAATTTGATGGCGAAGCAAAATCACGTTTACAACAAAGAGGGTGGAGAGTTGTCACGCAAAACCACGCTTTGAAGCCCCATAAAGCGCTTAAGTGATTTTCAATTTTGTCTTGCCAAACACTTAAAGGTGATAATTTGCGTTTTCGAAACGAGATAATCTGATAATTTGTTGCAAAACGCAACCCCAAACACCCCCTAACTTTATCATGGGTCGGTGAATTAATTCTTCATTCATTTGCTTTTGTTGTCTTTATTGAATTGGTTAAATTCGTGCATGGTATATCTTTATTGAATTTATTCTTCATTCATTCACTTTTGGTTTGTTAGATCGTGGGTTTGTTATAATCGATTATATCTTCACTTGCTATGATCATTGTGATGGGTTAGTGTTTTGTGCTTTTAGTGTTTAAAACCCTAATTTTGAGTTAGGGTTTTCCTTTAGATTGCTTGTTGTCGCATGCTTTTTGTTACATGTTCTATTAGTGTACGTGGGTTTTATGATGGAGAAGGGTTTTCGATTAATAAAAGTGCGTCTAAAGCTCAATCTCGATGGTAAATCGATGGGTGGGTGTGAAGGTGCAAGATCATCTAGTGTGGTTATGGGTCCTAATATTGATGTGGGTACGAGTACAAGTGATGCGAGTGTGCCAAATTTAGTGCCTCAATCGGTTCTACTCCTATATCTTTTGCGGATATGTTTACGGATAAAGCACCCAAGAAGACCGTTAAGATTTCGGAGATGAGAAGCGAAATTGTGTGCACGGTGCTAATGTCACCATTCCTTTGGAAGCTATCGATGAGTTAAGCTCTCGATTTGCTAATACTTTGTATGGCTATTTCATTGGTAAGAGACTCGCTTTTGATAGTTGAAACTTATGCTAGATTTACATGGGCGAAGTTTGGTTTACAAAGGGTTATGCTTAATAATGATTTTTTCTGCTCCAATTTGAAACCAAAGAAGGTATGGAAAAGGTGTTGGAAGGAGGTCCATGGTTGATACGATTGGTGCCTATCTTTTTAAAAATTTGGACTTCGAACACTAAACTTACAAAAGATGATATAACTTTAGCTCTTGTTTAGGTTAAACTCCATAATATTTCGGTTATTGCATATTATAAGGTTGGTCTTAGTTTGATTACAACGCAAATTGGTCGAGTACGATGTGCCTTAAGTCGTGGGGTCGTAATTCCTATGCTAGGACCCTTGTGGAAGTGTCGTCAAAGGAAGCCATACTTGACTCTCTTGTGGTTGTGATCCCTTACCCTAATGGGTAAAGATGAAAGGAAAAGGTAAGCTTTAGGGTACTGATCTTCAGGTTGATAGGATTCGTTTTCAAAAGCCTAATGTTTCTTATTACTATAGGCCGGTTACTAAGCCAAAGAATGGAGGAGCATCGGCGTCTAAGCCTTCTGTCCAATCAAATACAGGTTCTCCAACAATTGATGTAGGTTCTACTTCTTGTAACGAACCTACTACTGATCCTACTAGTAGTACGGTTCCATCTCGGGATGACCATGGTAAGAATAATAATTGGGTGGATGATATCAACCTTGTTGATTTGAAGAACTATTTTGATTTGCTTATGGAACAAGATTCGGTTTTGGAACTTGTGATTGGCACTACGTGTACTCTTTAAGTTATCTCTAGTTCTTCCAAAACTACGCCTCCATCTCCTATGGAGAACACTCCTATTGCTGACAAAATTAGGAAGCTTGAAAAGCTTATTATTGATGGGAAAGCTACCCTTGTAGATGATAATGGTAAACCTATTCCGGTGGCTGATGGTGAAAGGAAGGGCAACCCATTCTCTAAGGTGGGTGAAGTGGTTGATTCAGATAGTGATGATGAGGTGTTTGAGCAAAACGATCCTATGGGCAGTTACTTTTCATCAGCAGGAGGACATAACGAGCTTGAAGACTATCTTCTTGATGATTATGCGGCCCAGGTCCATGACTTACCTGGGTAATTTAAGGAATTTAACAATTTAAGGAATTTAACAATCTGTTTGATTTCAAGCTTCAAGGCCATTCGAAGAAGCAATCTTTTATATAGATTTGTTTATTTGTTTTGCATGTCTTTTTATGTTTTAAGTGGTTATTCTAGTTGTTGGTATGTCATAAATGATCTAGTAGTTGTTCAAGCGGTTGCTTGAGGTTAATGTGGCATTTCAGCCACATTGCATTGCACTTTAAATGGTTTTATATTTTACCAGTGAAGTTCCCTTTTACCCAAAATAGTACCTGATTGCTACTGTAAAACTACTAAGAATAGAAACTCGGGTTTTTTCTTATCGATATTACCCAACAAATAGATTCTATTCATATGTATAAACTAAGGCACAATTTATCATTTTGTTATGTCATATACTCATAAACGTAATTTTTTCTTTTGAACTTTCCTTCCATATGTCATCACCATTTATAGCTATACATTATATTTTTTTTGGGTAAAGGGTTTCCCCGGCAAATGTATTACTCCAAAAATGTTTAAGTACAAAGGATATGGGTGAAGTCCCATATTTCAGACCGTTACATAGGCGGTAAAGCTTACATAACAAGACACTTCCTATCCTTTAACCAAGAAAACAAATCACTATTCACTAGATTACATTTTGACACCTACCAAACACACAATTACTTCCTACCACGACCTTTAAGCTTGATATCACACATGTCACAAAAAGCATCCAATTTCCCTGGTAAATCGCATACCTGATCTGCATAGTCATCATAATAATCTTCAAGCTCATGACCGCCACTAGTTGATGCGAGAAAATTAGCCATAGGGTTATCCGGCTCTAGCACCTCCTCGTCATCACTGTCAGAAACATCCACATCCCCTACCTTAGAGAAAGGGTTACCGACTTTAGTAGAAGAAATATGCGGAGAAGAAGAAGAACAAGGCTTAGTAGCCACCACATGCTCCTTCTGTCCGCTTCCGCTCCCATCCTTAGAAGAACTAGCCGTGGCAGTCATACCAGATGCTAAAAAATTAGCCATATCGTTATCACCATATATAACCTCATCTTCACAATGATCATCCGGATAATCGACCTTTTTTAGAGGATGACCATCATCATCGACAAGAGTTTCTTTCCCATCAATAATTAGCCTTTCAAGTTTCCCAATTTTCTCAACAATAGGAGTAGGAAAAGGAATACCATTCTCATCACTAGCATCCATATCAAGAGCAGCGAATGGGTTGGGTGTAGCAATTGTCGTCCCACTCGTACTTTCCTCATTATCGATTTTCTCTTTATTAGCAACCGGCTTCTTCGACACAACTTGAGGATCAGATCCCTTACTTTGAACATTTGTTGTAACCGCTTTAGGTTTCCAAATTTTGGGTTTATTGAGTCGAATACCAATAATAGGTCGTGATTGATCAGTCTTGCCTTTATTCTTCCGGTTCTAAACCTCAATGAAACCCTCCTCATTCGTATCCAAAGAAGTCGACACCTTAGTTGCCACCTTGCTATTAGGAATGACCTCTTTCTGAACTTGAACCTGTTTAGGACAATTCGCACTAGGGTGGCCAAAAGTTTTGCAATGCACACAATGTGGAGGTCGCCATTCATATTCCACATTAATAGTTGCAACGACCACAGCCTCCAAGAAGCTATACATTATATTCAGGCAACCTTTTTTTTCTCGTTTAAAGCATTTATAAAAGAGAAGATCATAAGCCAATTAAAAAGACCAAGGATAGCAAACAACCTAATGGTTATACCGCTATAAGTATCTAACAAAGAAAACTGATCTAACTACACGTCCGTAAGAAACTCATCAATCGATCAATAGTACATATCATTCTCATATAGAACCTATAACTCACAACATGCACAGGGACGGACTTACATTGGTGCCGGGTGTAACACGGGCTACATACGTTTCAGGTCATGAAGTGGAAAAAATACATTTAACAAACTGTCATTTTTTAGTATGGACAACATTGCCCAAATACCGTTTTTTTATTTTTCTTTTTTTGCTACTTTTTTTATGGTGTAACTTTAATTGACCCAAATAATAATTGTAAAACATCCGGCTTATTGAAAATCCTAGTTCTGTTCCTAAATATGCATGTATTAAATACTTATAATCTTTACGAAGGTAAACTTCTACTAGTTTTCTAGAATGCAGCTAATGTGGACTTGGTGATGATTACTATTTAAGGCTGCATGCAACGGGTGTGAGGTATTACCCTCTACCTCACCTCCTCACCATTTGACTATTGTGAGTGTGTGTCACACGTCACCCAAGGAGAAAAAGAAGAGTGAGTGGTGGGTGCTCATCACTCGATACACGTACAAGTTTTTATTTTATATTGATTTGTGGATGCGTGTGAGGTATTTTGTGAGGTATGTTTGAAAGGTGAGCGCTGATTATTACGGGTGAAAGATAAGGTGAGGGGTTATGTGCTGAATTGTGATGTATCACTAAGATAAAAGGTGAGAAAGATATGATCATTGTGTCTAATCTAACGTTTTAAAACTATTACTATTTGTTAAAACTATGAATCTAACACTAGAAACAACCACAACACAGTCAATTCACCCAGCCAACCATCCCTTTGGTGAAATATTTTATTACTCAATAGCTCAAGAAGATAAGTCCACAAACGTGTTCTTACCAAATGAATACAAAGAGAAAAAATTGTCCCCTTCAGAAGGATCCAATCTATCACACTACACTGATTCAGATACAACAATCCTCACTACAATACTCTCAAACACTACCAAGCTATACTAGACTAACTGATCAAGATGATCAAAGACTGAATGCCAGAAACTGTAACAAACCCTTGAGAGAGAAAGCTTTAATGTGAGAGAGAATAATGACTGAATGAATACTGCAGGGTTGGGTTCCAGCTTATATAGGAGCAAGTTACACTTCAACCCTTGTAGAAACTAAAACCTGTCACAAGCTGCTAAACATACAAACATTAGCATAAAATGACACATTAAGTCCTTTGGCTTAATATACCAACCATAACTTGCAATATATCACATATTTCAACACCCCCTCTCAAGCTTATGGCTTGAACATATCAACCAACCCATGTTTGCTACAAAACTGCTAATGTTGAAAAATACTCAACCCCTTTGTAAATATATCTGCAACATTATTAGCAGATTCAACTTTCAAAGTTTTAGTAATCCCAAAAGTTACTTTTTCCTTACTAAATACAAATCTATTTCAAAATGTTTAGTTTCTTATGAAAAACTGGGTTATCGGCTATTTTAATAGCCGAAATGCTATCACAAAACAAGTTTGCAGACAATAGATCATCTATTCCAAGGTCTTTAAAAATTTTAACAATCCAAACAAGTTCACAAGTAGTAGATGCAAGACATCTATACTCAGCTTCAGCTGAAGACCTTGAAATAATTGCATGTTTCTTACTTTTCAAAGCAATCAAATTCTTACAAAAGTAAACACAAAAACCAGAAACTGGTTTCCTAGAAACAAGACACTTAGCCCAATTTGCATATGAGAAAGCATACAGATTAACCCTATTACCATACTCAAATTGAATATCTGTACCAGGAGCTTGTTTCAAATACCTTAACACTCTAAGAGCAGCTGTAAATGAGAGTTAAGAGGAGCATGCATATGTTGACTCAAACAATGAATTGCATAAGAAATGCCTGGTCTAGTAACAGACAAGTATATCAACTTTCCAACCAACTTTTGATACTCAGTCATATTAGACAAAAACTTATATGTTTTAGACTCAACATGACTCAAAACCACATTCTGCTGCAAAGGGTAGCATCAGGCTCACATGCCAACAATCCATAGTTATGTAACAAGTCTAAACAATACTTCCTTTGAGAAAGACAAAGACTAACATTGTTTTCTAAAACTTCAATACCCAAAAAATATTTAAGAGGACCAAGATCCTTGATCATGAACTTAGAATTTAGAGAAGTTTTAAACTTTTCAATCTCATCAAGATTAATGCAAGTAATGACAATATCATCAACATAGACCAATAAAGCCAAAAGTACCCCATTTTTATTCTTTGTGTACAAAGAATAATCACTAACACTTTGTTTAAAACCATTTCAACCAAAGCAGTAGTAAGTTTTTCATTCCACTGTCTTTGAGCTTGTTTTAACCCATAAAGAGACTTATTCAACTTACACACCCTGGTTTCATCTTTATCATAATAACTAGGAGGCAATTGCATATAAACATCCTCGTACAAATCATCATATAAGAAAGCATTATTAACATCCAACTGAAATAAAGGCCACTTATTAAAAACAGATAAACCAATTAAGCATCTAACAATGACCATTTTTACAACATGACTAAATGTTTCCTCATAATCAATACCTTCTCTTTGATTAAAACCTTTGGCTACAAGTCTAGCTTTATATCTATTAATTTCACTAGAAGACTTGTATTTAAGTTTCCAAATCCACTTACACCCTATGGCAATTCCACCCTCAGGAAAATCACACAACTTATAAGTCTCGTTCCTATGTAAAGCTTCCATTTTAGAATTCATAGCTTCTCTCCACATAGGATTTTTAGAAGCCTCAGCAAGAGACTTAAGCTCAAAAGACTTATTTAATGTGATAGAAAATCACATATTAACTCTAGACAGATTAGAATAAGACACATATTTCTCAAGACCATACTTCTCATTACTACCAACAACAAAATCGTTAAACCTAATAGGCTCACTCCTTTGTCTATTAGACCTCCTCAAGATTGGTGCTTCCATTTGAATAACATGATCCTAACCATTGAAAACATTTTGATTGTTGCCCTCAGAGATGATAGTTTCATCTATTTGGGTTGCAGAGGTTGCCCCTCCATCATCAACTATGTTAACACAGTCATCTGAAGGTACCATACCACTACCTTCGACATTAGAAGGGTCAACTCTTCATCATTGGGACTTTCAGACCCATGGATATAAAAAATAATTAAACTGTTTACTCTACTTTCATCAAAGTTTTGTTCTGAATTATTAAAAACATTTTCAGACTCACTTAAAATATTTGCAGACTTTTTTGAAATACTTGCAGACTTCATTTTGAAACGAAACAGAGTTTCATAAAACCTAACAGCCCTTGAAAAAAAGACATACTTACTTTCCAAATCATACAATTTATAAGCCTTTTTAACACTAGAAAAACCAATTAAGACACATTTTTCAGATTTTGAACTCAACTTATCATTTGAGTTTAAAACAGTAGAGTAACATAGAAATCCAAAAGATCTGATATGAGAGAGACTTGGATCCTTACCATACACTAAAAAATAAGGGTAAGCACAAGACAAGACATAGGAGCGAAGCATGTTAATCAAGTAAACATCAGTTGAGACACATTCAGGCCACATAGATAGGCGAATCCCCCTGAAACATAAGACTCCTAGCAACATTAAGGAGGTGTCTATGTTTTCTCTCAGCAACCCCATTTTGCTGAGGAGTATAGGCACAAGAAGTTTGGTGGATCATACCCAAATCATTTAACAATTTAGATAATTGATTATTGAATAATTCAGTTCCATTATCTGATCTTATTATCTTAACTTTCTTGTTAAATTATGTGAAAATAAGTTTTATGAAATTTTCAAGATAATCTGCAACTTCACACTTTGATTTTAGTAAGTACACCCAAACAACCCTACTAAAATCATCAACTAAAGTTAAGAAATACCTAAAACCTTATTTACTAGTAACTGTATAAGGACCCCAAACAACACAATGAATTAAATCCCCAACAGACTCGTTTTATGACAACTTAAAGGAAATGGCTCTCTAGTTTGTTTAGACTTGTGACACATCACAAGGAGACATATGATCCACCTTTTTAAAACCAATTTTATTTCCCAACACAGACAAGACTTGGTTAGCATGATGGCCAAGTCTTTGGTGCCATAACTCATTGGAAACGTGACAAACAAACACAAAATTACACATACCAAGAACTCACCACAGTTAGTCTCATCATATAAGTAAAGGCCACCAGACTCCCTACCAGCCCCCACAATCTTTCCCAAATTCAAATCCTTAATATAAACCTTATGCTCATCAAAACCAACAAAGAATTTACTGTCTTTAATCATCTTATTAATAGATAACAGACTAACATTATACTCAGGCATAACAAGAACTTCAAAAAAAAACAACACCAGTGGTTAATCTAAGACTACCAATAGCAAAAAATTTAGCAACAATCCCATTAGGATGCCCAACAGTTAACGTAAGACTAGAAATGTCAATAACATTAAACATGTTCTTAGTGGAATCAATCATATGCTGATTAGCACCAGAGTCAATTATCCAACCTATGGTAACATTATAAATCTTAGAACCATTTTAGCACATACAAAATTTTCAAAATGTAGGTTAAACATGACATTATTATTGAAAAAACTAGGTTTTATGCCTGCCATCCTTGCTGAATCATTAGCAGAGGGTTTCTCATTAATGAGGTTTAAGAGCTTCATCATTTTAATCATTAGTAAAAGACCCAATCATAGAACCGTAAGAAGTAGAAGAGGTTTGAGACACATCCGCATTAGCATTAAACCTTTGACAACAAGATTTGTTTAGACATATTAGGATTTCTTTTAAAACCAAGAGGATACCCATTTAGCTCAAAGAATCTCTCAATGGTATGACCAATCAGACTACAATGTTTGAAAACCAGATTAGGATTAGGCCCCTATTACCATTTTTATTGTTGTTATTATCCCTTTTTCACAAAATTATTAGAATTAGCATTGGTCTTAACAACAAAAGCAGCAGGTTGGACCTTGCTGCTAGTGACAGAACCAGGATAGAGTCCCCAGAAAGCACATTAAAAACATCTTTAACATCATGTAAAGGGTCTCTAGCCAAGATATTAATCTTAATTGGTTGATATACTTCATTTAAGCCCATTAGAAATTGCATAAGTCTAATTAAATGATTATGCTTCAACACATCCTCATGAGCAGCACAAGTACAAGCAAGTAACAATGTCACAGTGTCAAACTCTATTCAGAGAGAGTTCAACTTATGATAATACTCTGGCATAGACAAATCACCTTGTCTTTTAGAGTTAATTTTATGCATTACATTAAAAATGACAGAACTATCAATTTTATCGTAGGTCTCTTCTAACTTTGTATAAACCTCAAAGGCAATCTCAGAATAGACCTGTCATAAGTACAACTCAAGAGAAAAAGATCCAAGAATCCAACCAAGTACATTAGAATTTCACCTCTCCCATTGCTAGGACAATACCACACTAGTAACAGGTTTGACACAAGTACCATCAACAAACCCCATTTTATTTTTACCTTTTAATGCAATTTTCATAGCACTAGACCACATTTTGTAATTATCAGACCCAATAAGTTTAAAATGAATAATAGGGACACTAGAATTATCATTAGAATGCAAATAAAGAGGATTACTAGCATCCAAACTACTAATTAAAACTTCATCCATGACAACAAACAAACATAAAACAACAAACACACAAATAAGAAGCACCAACAAAGAAACCAAACAAAAAAATACCAAGACTCAACAAATAAATCCACCAGACTTCCAAGACTGCCCAAGATCCTATCCTCGAACGACCTAGTCTCAATAACAACTAAATACTCAAAAATAAAAACTAGACTAATACTCACACCCAATCCAACTGCAGTACCCAATCTCACACCAATCTGTGGGAAGAGTAGGTTTCTGTAGTTCTCAAAGAAGCAAGTCAAGAAGTTACCCACAGAGTTTGCAGTGAAAAGACTAAACTACTCAACGAATTACAGGAAGAAAAAGAACCTTACATTGCTATGAAGATACGCAACGGAAAGAACAAATCACCAACAGTCTTGATTCACTTAGTCAAGAGTGTTAGTAACCAAGAACAAGCCCCAATAACACCTCTGGAAATCACCATAATCAAGATTCACAAATTGACAAATTAGGGTTTCAAGAAACCCTAACTGAAAAATCCAAGAATTGCCACAAAAACAACAATTCACACTACGGCCATTGAGATAATAACCTTAATTGAGCCCAATTGCAATCTAATCAAGAAACCCCAAATCTGAGACCAAACCCTAGAAACCCTAATATCAAGTACCAACGGAGGTCAAAGCCGTGGCTCTGATACCATGTTAAAACTATGAATCTAATACTAAAAACAACCACAACACAGTCAATTCACCCAGCCAACCACCCCTTTGGTAAAATCTTTTATTACTCAATAGTTCAAGAAGATAAGTCCACGAACGTGTTCTTACCAAACGTATACAAAGAGAAAGAGATTGCCCCCTTCAGAAGGATCCATTCTATCATACTACACTGATTCAGATACAACAATCCTCATTACAATACTCTTAATCACTACCAAACTATACTAGACTAACTGATCAAGATGATCAGAGACCGAATACCAGAAACTTGTAACAAACCCTTGAGAGAGAAAGCTTTAATGTGAGAGAGAATTGAATAATGATTCAATGAATACTGCATGGTTGGGTTCCAGCTTATATAGGAGCAAGTTACACTTCAACCCTTGTAGAAACTTAAACCTGTCACAAGCTGCTAAACTTACCAACATTAGCATAAAATGACACATTAAGTCCCTTGACTTAATATACCAACCATAAGCTTGCAATATATCACATATTTCAACACTATCATAGTCTACCAAAAGTTAATTACAATAGGGTAAAGGGGAGTAATCCGCACCTGTAAATATATTAACCAAATAAGCGTTTAAGTACAATGGATATGAGTGAAATCCCATATCTCACCGTTACATAGGCATAAAGCTTACATAACAAGTTACTTCCAATTCTCTAAACAAGAAAACAAACCACTACTCAAATGATAAAAAAAGTTAATTACAATATATACACATTTATTATTACGACTGTGTTTTTATACACAAATATGTTTTTACTGCTTTGTCATGTACTTTTCTTTAATTTTATTTTATAACAATCACTTCTTTTGATATGCAAGTGTGATACAAACGTAACAATCTTGTATCTGTTTATTTATGTCTTATACGGAAAACATTGGAAAATTTAGAGCAAAAGGTGTCGTGAAGAGTTCAAGCTCTTCATTTGGGCTTCACCGGGTGCGACCTCACATCAACACTACCACTTCAAAATACCCACCGACTCATAACACAAAACAAACTTTTCATTTGGGCCCCACCCACCCCAATTAAATCAAAATTGCAAAAGTAACTTTGTCGATTGTGCTTCACTGCAATGGCGAGAGGGAAACGGCGAGGGAACGGCGAGCCTGCCCGGTGTGGCGACGAGGGAACCGTGAGCGTCGTTTGTACTCCACGTAGGAACGGCGAGCGACACAAATTCACCACACCTATTGCTCTTAATGCATTTCTAAATAATGTGTAGACTAAAGCGTAATAAGCAAAGTAACATATATATGTGTTTTTGTTACAGTGGTAAGACATTGTTTTATATGCTGAAAACTTGAAACATCTTGACCGGAGAGGTGTATAGTAGTAATAAATAAATATTCAACATGAGTCTACAATCAATGTCAACTTGAGTCTAAAATAGAAAAAAGGGAAAGCACCAGTCAAACTCAGTTGATGACAATTTCTGAGTTGTTGACAAATCGTTGTCTTACTCCTTCCCTACAGTTTTTAACTTATGGCAAGAGAGCATATGCTGGTTTGTTAAAGCACAGATTACTTTTTTGACCAATCTAAATAGTTTCTCAGTGGAGGTTAGGCTGTCTATTTTGAGGAGAGCTCAACTTCTTGATTTGGTAAACAACAATCAACTGAGCTTCTTTGTTTACTCGTTCCGCTGCATGTGTTGGTTTGATGTAAATAATTTCATCACATTTCCCCAAAGTTTTATCATTGCTCTATGGTGATAGATCATGACTACCTAGTTCTTATGCGTAATGTTTTTGTGTGTGTCGGGCTTTTAAAATCAATCGACCTCATTTTATTTGTAGAATCAGGTTACGTATTTGAAGACGAAACCTTTTTCAAGGTTGAGTTTGGCAACAAGCATTTTAGAGCATGTAGTGTTTAGCATTTAACATTTACTGCTTTAAGCTTGTTTCGCAGCAAGTATTTAGCGGTTTTACTTTGGTCAAATTAATGCTCCTTTTTGAAATGCTCATTCAAGAAGCATTTGACATATGAACGAGGGATGAACCTATGTAGGAAGTGTGGGGGCTAATGCCCCCATGACTAGCAAAAAAAGTTGAGATTATAGTGTATTTTTTTTTAATTCTAAACTTTTTTCGAAAGTGACCCCCACCAAAAACACAAATTGCCCCCAACCATATACTAAAATCCAACATTTAACACTTTAAAGACTTATAAATCATTCATCTCTAAGTAAAAATACACGATTTATCATTAGGATCATAATTTTTTCTTTCGCATTTTATTGCTATTGTAAAAATAATAATAATTAAAAAAAAAAAAAAAATGCCCCGCACATCTTACTTTTTTGGGTCTGTCACTACTAGAAAAAGTGACAATAGCAACTGATTTTTTTTTTTTGTGATTTGACTCGTGATGCTAAAGGTATTAAATTGTAGCCTTCACTATAAAACCAAAGTTGTAGAACTTACTCCCGGTTAGTAGCCTCTTTTTTCATTAAAAGCGGAGTTTGTACGAAAGAGATATGGAGAAAACAATGTAAGTTTGTCACCATATGATGCGTTATCATTAATTCTCCATTTGCTTTCGCTTCTTCACTTCATTCTTTCGCGATCCATCTTTTATCAACTTTTAATAACTTAATCACCGTTCTTTGGTCATGTCTATGCATGTAACCTACGATAAAGCTATAATATATGTATGCAGCTACCTGCATTGCAAGTGTTTGACTCACGCCAAAACTGAATTTTCGTTGACTTTAATTGTGACGAGTTCCACTCCATAACCATAGTTGTAGAAATCTCTGTCCCGGTTTCGTGGCTTCTTGAATTATCAAAAGCGGAGTTTGTGCAAAAGAATTATGACTAAAACGATGTAACTATGTCAACATATAACGTGTTATCATTAATTCTTCATTTCCCCAGTTGATTATTTCTCGATCCATCTTTTATCAAATTTTAATCATTTAATAATCGTTCTTCAAGCATGTACCAGCATGTCACCTCCAATGGAGCTATAATCTTAAAGTTTCTTCTAAATCCGTTAAGCATGCAGTAATTGAGTGAAAATACTAATCCCGAGTTCGTTAACCATTAGATCGTCCTCAAATTTGTACCATACCATATAAATGTATGTATCTAGATTTTGACCGTTAGAATTTGCGACCAAAGGTGTCTTTTCCGAGAACAACTTTCTTTTCCAATTCAAGATAACACTATATAACGAGCATTAAAGTGACATATAGTTTTTTTATACTATTTTTGCACTATGCATAACTACTTATTTATAAATTTATCAAGCTTTTTGATCTGAGATCGAGTCGAATCAAGCTTTATCAAGCCGAGCTCAACCTTTTCTAAAGAAAGCTCATTAAGCTAACATAAAGTTGTCGAGTCGAGCCTTATCAAAGTTCGACTCGATTTAACTTGTTTACTCCGCTACTTTAGGAATTAAAATTTTCAAATACTAAATGACTACTTTTGAAATTTTAAGTACAAAGCAATGTTGTGAAACCCGGGTCGACCCGACCGGGTTAACTAGTTGAACATGTTTCGGTCAAAAAAGGGGAAAAAACCGGGTTGTTAAAAACGGGTTAACGGGTTAGATCCGTCTGGTTTTAAGTGACCCGGGTCAACCCGGTTCTCGAAACCCGACCAAGTTTGTTTTTTTTTTCAATAGAAAACCGGGTTGACCCGATCATCGAACCGGTTGAACTGGTTGACCCATTTGAAAAAATAATATTTTTAATAGAAAACCGGATTGACCCGACGGGTTGACTCAGCCGGGTCGATTAAAAACTGAGTTTTGAAAAATTGGTACAAAGTTATTACCTTTTTAGTTATACATAGCACATTTACAAACTTTATTAATGTATATATCTAATCTAAGTTTTACAATTAAAGAAATGTAAAAAATCGAAGGAAGAGCAGAAATATAAAATTGGATCACGTCATTTCTAGCCAAGCAAACCTTATCTACCCTTTTACATTTACATCTCTACTTACTTATCACTTGTTCTTGTAAAAAAAAAAAGCAGAAAAAGAGGGAAAATGAAAACTTTTAGGGAGATATTGAAAACTTAGTGAGCGGGAGAAAGGGGATCTGGTTTATAAGGAAAAAAAAACCTTAAATCTAATCCCCAAATTATAGTCTCATCGCCGCTCTCTCCTTTTCTTTTACTCAACCTAAGGTATGATGCAATTCCTTTCTTTTTCTATTTATATATGATTTTATGTTCACTTCTACTCTCTATTACCTTTGCTTATTTTTGCTTGTTAGTTTTATGGTAGATTTCAATTGTTGCATACATTTTGATGGATATTGTGTTTTGTAAGCTGACTCTCATGTGTTCTTCAATTATATGTTCGATTTCATGTTTAATTTTATGCTCAATCTCATTCGTTGTTTGGTATTTTGGACACCTTTTATTATATGCTCTATATTTTTTTGTCTTAAGCATAGTTGGTGTTGTCAATGTAGATAAAAGTAATGGTTATATGTTCATGTTGCTCTATCATAATTTATAGAGTAAATTGCAAAATCGTCCATAAAGTTTGGTCAAATTGCACGTTTCGTCCCAAACGTTTGGAAAGTGCAAGGATCGTCCATGTGGGAAACTTTTGGGGCAAAAATTGTCCCTGGCCTAGATCAAATGACTAAAATACCCTTGTCTCTATATTACTTTTCAGTTTCTTTGCACAAATGGTCCCCGTGTTTCGCGGATTCGCAAATTTAGTCTTTTTTAATTTTTAAATCAACTATTAATATTATTATTTTTTTACGTTTTACGTCCGCTTTTTACGTTTTTGTCCGCTTTTCTCATGTTTTTCCGCTTTCACACGTTTTGTCCGCTTTTCTTACGCTTTTGTTCTTTTACGCTTTTGTCTGCTTTCCTCACGTTTTTGTCCGCTTTTTTCGTATTCGTACGTTTTTGTCCGTTTTTCTCACGTTCTTCCGATTTCATAAGTTTCGTCCGATTTTTTTTACGTTTTTCTTACGTTATTGTCCGTTTTTCTCACGTTTTTGTCCGCTTTCATACTTTTGTCTATTTTCTTCGTTTTTGTCCGCTTTGTCCTATTTTTACGCTTTGTCCGGTTTTCTCACGTTTTCTTAGGTTTTTCGTTTTCATACGTTTCGTCCGTTTCTACGTTTTCGTCCGTTTCCGTTTTCAAACGCTTTCCGCTTTCATCGTTTTCTTCGTTTTTACGTTTTCATCGCTTTTGTCCGCTTTTATCGTTTTAGTCCGTTTTGATACGTTTCGTCCGCTTTTCTTCGTTTTTTCATTTCATCGTTTTCTTACGTTTTCATCTATTTTCGTTCGTTTCTTTAGTTTTGTTTGTTTTATCCATTTTGTCCGTTTCTCACCATTTTTCCGTTTTCATATGTTTTGTCCGCTTTTTCGTTTTGTTCATTTTCTTACGCTTTCATCCGCTTAATACGTTTCGCCTCGTTTTTTATATTTTGGTCGCTTTCTCTTACGTTTTCCGCTTTCACACGTTTCACCCATTTTAACGTTTTCATCGTGTCACCCGTTATAAAACGGGTGAAACGATGAAAACGGAATAAACCTAAGAAATGAACAAAAACTTGAAAAGCGATCGAAAATGTATGAAAATGGATGAAACGTAAGAAAACGGCAAGAAACGTATGAAAAAACATAAGAAAGATCGATGAAACGATAAAACGTAAGAAAGCGGGCGGCGTATAAAAAAAACGAACGAAAACGGACAAAAAGACAAAACGTAAGAAAACGGACAAAACGCATTTAAAACGGAAAAACGTGAGAAAATAGACAAAACGTGAGAAAAATGTAAAAACGTAAAACGACAAAACGGACAAAACGTATGAAAATGTATAAAAACGTGAGAAAAACATACAAAACCGAAAAGAACGAACGAAACATATGAAAACGAAGAACGTGAGAAAACGGACAAAACGTATTTAAAAGACAAAACGTTAGAAAATGAACAAAAACGTAAAAAAAATAGGACAAACGGACAAAAACGTATGAAAACGGAAAAAACATGAGAAAACGGACAAAAACGTAAGAAAAAGGACAAAAACTTAAAAAAACGGACGAAAACGTATAAAAAATAATACTAATACTAAAAGTTAAATTTAAAAAAAAAAAAAAAGAAAAGAAAAGAAAGGACTAAATTTGCAAAATCTGGCGAACCACAGGGACCATTGGTGCAAGAAACTGAAAAGTAATATAGAGAGAAGGGTATTTTAGTCATTTAATGTGGGCCAGGGACGATTTTTGCCCCCAAAGTTTCTCACATGGACGATCCTTGCACTTTCCAAACCTTTAGGACGAAACGTGCAATTTGGCCAAACTTTAGGGACGATTTTTACAATTTACTCTAATTTATATTTGTTGTTGATGCTAGTATGCTCAATTGATATGTTTGAGATGATGTATATCATTAACTTTGGAACTATAGACTCTTATTTGAGTAACTGACTATTGTTATGTAACCTAAAAATAACTAGGAACCGAGAAAGTTTTGGAAATTATAATGTTAGTTGACCATTCTTAATTTGATATCTAACACTGTTATGAAGATAAGCTTTGGTTTTTAATTTTTCACCATCATCATTCCTTTGCACATGGCATTGTTTGCCTATTTCCTTACTGCGGATTTGAACACCCCAAATTTCTATAACTACTTATTAATCTAGCTCGGTATGTTAAGTAGCTTAATGTGCTCAAGTATAACATTCTTTTTTTTTCTTACATTCTAATTAGTTACTTAACTCGTATTTATAACACTTGTTAGAATTCAGACATTCTTATCCCTCTGCAAATTTTAGTTGTGTGACATAACTTAATTATATTTTACTTTTTTCTGTCACATGACATATATGTCAGGAAGGGGCAAGTCCCAAGCACCTAGAGGGAAGGGTCACCGTCGTGCTAACGTATCACAAAGGTTGACACCTCAATCACCAATGCCGGTAACCCCACCTTCCACATTACCGGTTCCTCATTCCTTCTCACCGGCACCAGATGCTTTGTTACCAACTCATTTGGAATCCCAAACACTTGTTGCAACTGGTGAGGCAGTTTCTAACACCAGCACAGGCATGTTTCCTACATTTTGTCATTGTTTATGCTAAGTTTCTTTTGTGTTAACATCAGATGTAAATTCTCTTTTTATACAGATGATAACACATCTACTAAAAAAAGGGGACCAAGAGGAGAATACTTGAACAAAAATATTCCTAAGGATCCATCTGAAAGAAAACTAATCCATATTATTGGTCCCTCAGAGTAAGTATAGCTCATGTGATTATTTATTTTGTTATGATTTAGTAGCTGATATATGTAGCGTCTATTGTTCAGATATTTGGAAGCATGTGCTGCAATCTCAATCACGAAGGACTTCAAGGCACATTTCCGTGGGACACAAACTCAGTGGAGTAAGCTTGATGATGATTTTGTGGATCTTCTGTACCAATGCTTTATGTTATTTATTTACAATGTGTTTTTGTGTTTATTAAAGTTTTTTAAAACTTGACCTTAGAACTATAAACTAAAACTTATACTATGTTGTAGTGTTGAGCTAGCATTTAAAACATAATGCTTTAATATGTTTTATGATTTATGTAGGATCGATATAAATATGAGGAAATAGTGGATCCGAAAGAGGCTAGAAAGGTTTGGGTAAGGAGGTCAATGGAGAGATGTCGAGGTACATGGGCTATGGTTAGGAAAAATTGTGAAAAGAAGTCCGAAGTAAAAACAAAGTCGATTGGATGAATTTTGTCCCGAATTTGTGAATGTCGAATCGATTGGGATTGTATTCTTGAGTCATGGATGAAACCGGAATGGATGAGGCGGTCAAAGGTGGATGCTGAGAACAGGAAAAAGGTTCCCGGGGATGTGGAAGGTACGAGCTCCTACGTTAGACATACCGGTGGGTCCAAAAGCTTTCGTGCACATACTCACCAATGGGTAAGCACTTCATCTGATTACTTTTTGGATCGGTAATATGTAAGCACTTTATTCTAATACTTTTTGGATGAGCTATTAGGAGTAGAAGAATTCTTGCAAACTATTTGGTTACCAATTAATGAACACAGTATATTTGTATATACTTACTGATATGAGCTATATATATTATTAACGGCAAGCAACACCTTATGTAAAGCATCAACTATGTGATTTATGTTTATCTGTGTTTTTACAGGAGAAAAGAAATGGAAAACGGGCATCAAAGGTTGATATGTTTGAGAGGTTGCACAAGAGAAACAAAGGTAAAGGCGTTTGGTGTGATACAAGGTCGGAAAAAGTTGTGACAACATATAAAGAGTCTATCAAAGCTACTAACGGTGTTGATTTGGGTTCATCAGCTGGTGTTGATTTGGGTTCATCAACCGGTGTTGGCTTGGATTCGCCTTCTGATATTCCTTTTAACTCTAAAGCATGGGAAAAAGCTATCGGTGATCCGAAGAAGAATAACTTTTACGGTCATGGAATTGCTCAATATCATGAAATTTTGCATGGCCATGGAACTTCAGTCAATTCAACACCAGTCAACAATGAGGCCATCATTGAAGCACAAGTGAATGCTAGAGTTGAAAGCCGACTCGAAGATGTGAGGGAAGAAATGAGGGTTGAGATGAGAAAAATGTTTAGTGATCAACAAAAGGCCATGTCTTCCAACAAGTGAGTTGGTAATGTCTAACCCTTATCGGTATATAAGTTCTAAACTTTTAGGTTGCTAATTTTGTAATGATATTTTAAATTCATAACTGTAGGCGCCCTTACCGATTTTTGATGGGTTATTGTTATTCTGAATGAATAGTTGATGGATCTTGTTTAGCTTCATATGTTGCATTGTCTTTGTGAATATCCTTTTTGTTAGTAGCAGGTTATAAATGGGATATAATGAAATAACTCAATTTGTGTATTTCTGTAGAGAATTTATGTAGCAATGACATCATGTAGTTGCTGTAGTAACCAAAATACCAACAACCTTGACGTTGCTATTGTAAAACAGAAAGTTGTTGCTGGTTATAAATTTAGTTGCTAATTTAGCAACGAGTGAGGGGTCGTTAGTAATATCATCAATAACAATTTCGTTGCTATCTTTTGATTTAGCAACGACTTGTCCATATCCCAAAATCAGCAATGACTTTGAAGGTCGTTGCAAAATAGCAACGAACTGAGACATTTAGCAACGATATGTGGTTTAGCAACGGGCGATATAGCAACGAACCTGTTTTGTTGGTAATATCGTTGCTAATAGCATTTAGCAACGAATTTAGGCCATATTGCAACGATTTTGGGCCGTTGCTATTGGCAGTTTTTCTAGTAGTGTGTCATTGATATGAACTAGCGTTTGTGCATTTAAATTACTACACTACCCACCCGTTTGTGATGTGTTGGATAATCTTATTTACAATTACACTCCCACTTACTGTGGGAAGGCTGGGTAAGGCTCAGTTACTATAGTTTCAATATTACATGTGATTTTTTATTTTTCGATCTTATTTCATATTTGTTTTCTGATTTTGCAGAAAGGGATATGACGAAGTATATACATCTTTACTGAAAACCTTGCACGGATTTAGTATGTATATGTTGTAATATTGCACAAAAAATGAATGTTTTTAAATATTGGAGGTGCAACTATTTCATCAATTGCAACTAGTTTTACCAACTTCATAGCCTACACATAATAACGCTAATTTTTTTTCAACATTTCAGATTAGGGTGTGCAACATTTTTTAGGCTTGAAATTTTTTTTGGTGCTAAAATTTATATAATTAAAAAATAAACAAATATTTAAAATTAAGGGGTTATTTGGTTCGGTTTTTAGTTATTCGATTCGGTTTAATCATATTTGAATTCGGTTCGGTTTGGTTTTTGGTTTAACCCGGATAAAATTTTTAACCGAACTAACCGATTCGAATAAAACGAATAACCCGATAACCGGACCAATGAACACCCCTATTTCATTTACAAGTATAACATTTTGGGTTGGGCTTGGGCTTCTCGAGGTTTTCGGGTGAAAGATTTAGCCCAATTCTAAACGGACTTGAATTCAGTTCCAACTTTCACCTTTTAAACGGATTCGATTAAACATGTCAAGTTTTCGACTAATTTTCTTGATTTGGTCTAAAGTCCAAACTGAACTCAAAAATATATATATATCTTCACAAATTACAGTTTTAGATAAACTAAAGTAGAAATTTTCATGTTCCAATTAAGTTTGCATACTCCATAAAAGAGTCTTAAATTATAATGACGGAAAATCTAACGGTAGCTGGAAGACGACATGAAGTTTAAAGCAACCGTTTTGAGTTTAAATTCTATACATTTGCTTTTTTAATGATGGTGTTACGCCATTTACATAGTTAGCAGTAAAAGTGTTGAATTCCCTTTACCATGGATGGACCCTCCTTGTACAGTTTTAGTATATTGTGTTTATGAAATAAATTTGAACTAGAACATTTTTTAAAGTTTAGCCCTCCATAGTTAAGTAAAATAATTCGGCCCTCCATCAAAGTTGTTCAAGGTCGTCACTGTCGGCTTTTACAATGACGAATAGTATTACTTTTATAATGACGCACATGCAATTTTTAATGCTAATTTGATTCAATATATGTACAAGGCAGGCATTCACAACTACATGCAATATATGTAATCGACAAGTAGTATTATTAAGAGAGGCGGAGCCAAGACTCTAAATTATCGGGTACACAATTTTTTTTAAAAGTATAAGAATAACAAAAATAAACTAGGGAAAATGTTTTTAAAATGTATCATATTTGCCACCATTTGCATTTATAGGTAGCGAACAATTTTTTTTGCTTTTGTGGGTACTTTTTGTTAGAATTATATAACATGACATTCAAATAAATAACCACAAAACATCAAAGTAATATCATGCGGAAGCGTATAGGATTTATTAATGAACAATTAATTAACATAAAAGAATATGCGTACCTTTTCTTGATTCTAGCCGAACAAGAATCAAATCCACAAACTAGCAACGGATGAACCCTAATTAGATTTAATTAGGATTATATGAATTACCCTCACTGCTTTGTAATTCAATCCAAGATAATAACAAAAGTATGTTATTACTATGTTCTTGTACACACGCATCTAAACCGAATTAAAGTAATGCTAGTTTTATCAAACAAATAACTTGGTTTGTGGAAAAGTAATGGATCGACACCCACAAGGGTTGTACGATCGGTTTGGAGAAGAAACACACACAAAACAATTTTTAGGGTTTAGCTAATGAATATCAGAGATGCAAAAACAAGACCCATAGCCTTGTATATATACCCAAGTAAGCTTGGTGAACAAGTTGGGTTTGTTTCCTTTTCCCCCTTGGCCGATCGGTTCTCAACCTCCACAAGGGGTTCCGGAATCTTCCAAACTTTGCAATCTAGTCCTTTTCCACATACCTTTAACGCCCGTTAGTCCATTACATTAATTACTTAACGTCCGTTAGTTATTTCATTTAATAAATAAATAAATATAACATTTATATTTAATTATGAACTTTAAATTCTCATACGTAAAGTGTGCAATCCCATAGTCTCGAGTTCGATCCTAACTCACGTCTACTAATTTATATCCAAAAAACTAACAGCTCCCACTTAGATATATCTTAATAGAGTGATCACATCGGTTAGCGTCTAGCAACACTTCGATGCCTCTAGTACAACTTGGAGCAAGGCTCCTGGAAAACCTTTTAATGATTTCTCATTATTATTATCCTTTTGTTTCTAATACTACGTTAAATAAAGATATGGAATTAAGTCATTCTTTATATAACTTTTCTGCTTCTCGTTGTAAGTGATTGACCAAGATTACCGAATCATCTAAACATATTTAGGGAGATTTGGGTGCGCACAAACATCTTGTCAACCCTACGAGGGCCGATAGTATTAAACTCCAAATAAATTTGAAGGAACAAATTCTATCTTGACTACAAGAATAACCCACAAACTTTGTAACATTTCCGAAAACAACCCTTATGACTACCGATTCGATAGCGTTAAGTTGCTTCACGTAAATGCACTACATTCATGACACTTATCCGGTATCTCAAGTCCGAGGATAACTATTCATAATTTACTTATAACAATATCCACAAAGTAAATTATGTAGTTGGGATAAGTCCTATATTCTATTCATTGAATATCATTCGAAATTGGTATGCATTCTCATCAATATACTTTCAAGTATATTCTACCACATCTCTCAGATTTGTCTTAATTTAATGATACTCCCATATCATTAATCGACAACGGACATTTAGAATAACTTAGTTACTCACGGATTAAACATGCAAATATAGGACAACAATATTATAAATGAAAATAAACATAATCCAAACTTTATTTCATCAAAATAATAAATGTTTTACAATATCCTTTATCCAAATACTAATCACAGTTATGCATGAAACTTTTAGCTAAACGAAGTCCAATTCCATTGGCAAGTCCTACAAGCTTGTCTTTAGCTAAAGCCTTAGTGAACGACGCCTAAGTTATCATCTCGTGAACTTTCGAGATTTATTTCACCTTCCCGGACTTGTTCTCGAACATAGTGATACTTAGTGAAAATGTCTCGGTGCCCTTCATGACTCTGTGTTCATTGGCAAATATGATTGCGCAGAATTGTCACAATACATATCAATAGGTGATTCAATTGAAGGCATAACACCAAGCCCCGAAATGAATTTCCTAATCCAAACGACCTCCATTGCGACTTCCGGCGTTATGCATTCGCTCGCCGCAGACATCCATGCATCGTGCTCGCTTCTTGCTCTTCCAACAATCGCTCCTCCATTGATGACAAAGACATAACCCGTCTGAGACTTCGTATCATCTTTATCACACCTGCCAGACGCATCATAGTAACCTCAGAACACCAAGTTCGTGTCCGATTTCCTCCATACACTAAAAACATATCTTCGTATTCCTAAGATACTTTAGAATATGTTTAATGACAATCCAATGAAGTTCACCCAGATTCTGTGATATCGACCGGTCATGTTTTGAGCGAACGCCACATCGACCTTGTGCATCTCACAACATACATAATAGATCCTGTACCAAGCATAAGGAACTTTCGCATGCGTGCCACCTCGGCAGTGTTGAAGCACACATATCGCTACATAAGCCATGCTTTACTTCCATCGGCAAATATCCTTTCTTGGAATTTTGCTCTCTTTAATATTTTATCAATGTAAGCGCTTTGACTTAAACCAATTAACCGCTTTGACCTATCTCGGTAGATCTTGATTCCCAGAATGTATGCACTTCTCCTAAATCCTTCATGGAAAAACACTTCCCAAGATATGCCTTAACATTTTGCAAACTCGGAATGTCTTTTCCCATAATTAATATGTCGTCGACATAAAGAATTAGGAAAATTACATCACTCCACTAACTTTGTGATATACATGGCTCATCGTGATTTTGAATAAATCCATACATTTTGATTTCTTCATCAAATCTTTTATTCCATTGCCTTGATGCTTGCTTCAATCCATAAATGGATCTTTGAAGTTTGCATACACGGTTTGGAAATTGTGGATTCACGAACCCCTCAGTTGCTTCATATAGATGTCTTCATCTAGCGACCATTTAAGAAGGCGCTTTGACATCCATTTGCCATATCTTATAGTCATAGTATGTCGCTATAGCTATGAGAATTATAATAGCTCTAATGTCCGCTACAGGAGAAAAGGTCTCCTCGTAATCAATGCCATAAGTTTGAGTAAACCCTTGCGCAACTAGACGAGCTTTATAGACGTGTACATTGCCATCCATGTCAGTCTTAATCTTATAGAGCCACTTACTTCCAACCACCGTGGCGTTTGGAGGTAAGTCAACCTCTACCTGCACTTCATTTTCTCTCATGGATTGCATTTCCCCATTCATTGCAACTTGCCATTTATCCTTATCGGGACTTGCCATGGCAACTTTATAACTAGTAGGCTCTCCAAGATCTCCTAATATAGTTTCCTCAACCTCTACGTTAAGACATAGGCGTTCAGTGCACGCAGATTCCTTACGGATCTATGAACTAGAATCACTTCAACTCGGTGGAGGACCCGGACTGTCGAGTTCTACCGAATACGTTAGTGTTTTCGAAGGTAATGCATCTTCATGATCATCTTCCGGATCATAAACTCTCCCATCGAATTCTTGAGATACGAGATCTCTTTCAAGAAAATCTCCATACCTAGCAACAATTACTATATTTTCGGTTGGATAGTAAAAGTAGTAACCCATAGTTTCCTTAGGGTATCCTATGAAGATACACTTTACGATCTTTGTTGGAGTTTATCTGGCGAGTCACGTCTAACATCGCCTCGCAACCCCGCACCTTTAAATAAGACAGGTTAGAGCTTTACCATGCCATATTTCATATGGTGTCTTATCAATCTTCTTTGTGGGAACCATATTTAGAATGCGAACAAGCGATTCCAAAGCATAATCCCAAAAGGATAAAGGTAGAGTGGTAAGATTAAACATAGATCGTATCATGTCCAACAATGTACGATTTCTTCTCTCGATACACCATTTTGTTGTGGAGTATATGGAGAAGTGAGATTCGGACAATTCCATTCTCACTAAGTAATCTTTAAACTCTTGTCTTAGATACTCGCCTCCTTTATCGGATTGAAGAGCTTTAATCTTCTTTCCCAATTGCGGTTCTACTTGACTTTGAAAACCTTAAATGTTTCAAATACCTCATGTTTATGCTTAAGTAAATAAACATAACCATAACGGCTGAAATCATCAGTAAAGGTTAGGAAGTAACTAGCACCTCTCTTTGACACATGTCTAAGTGGTCCACACACATCAGTATGAATAAGACCAAGTAGATCAGAAGCCCTCTCCATATTGCTATGAAACGGTTTCTTAGTCATCTCCCCATAGGCAAGCTTCCTTTCCACTCTAAACCCCTACAGTGTATTACAAATGTGAATACCACAGCCCGTATCATATACCCAGGAATTATTATGATTTAGAGTAAATAATTCAATGACAAATAAATTACCAGAAGAACCGGCGCCCAAGTACCCTTCGTACTTCATCTTATTTGCCCACAATTTATCAAGATAGAGAGCACAATTTCTCTTCCTATGCCCAACGCTCTTACAGCGGTGGCATGCTTGATCCTTTTTAGGATTTTCCTTCCTAGGAGTAGGGTTCTTCTTGGGTTGAGGTTGATAGGCCATCACCTGTTTGCCTTTGTTAACCTTACCCTTACCCTTCTTGTTGTTCGCACGCTGCGGTTTTGGCTTATTAATCCTTCCACCCTGAATAGCAAGTACCTGGGCAGTAGGAACCTTTTGAGGCAACCCTTTCTCATAATCAATAAGCAATGTGTGTAGGTCAGTAACTGTCTTCCCCACACAGTGCATATTGAAATTTCTGACAAAACCATTAAAATCCTTGTTAAGGGATCTTGTAGGACCTTACTTTTATCAACCTTATCACAAACCCAACACGTTATGCATAGAACTCGTTAAACACAAACACAAACCTATGCGTAAATAAAGAAGGAAAGATTAAGATGTTGGTGACTTGATGTTTATACAAACCGTGTATGTGGAGAGAAAAGATAAACAAAATAAAGATGATGTTTATTGCAAAGGAAGAACACACACACACACTTTCAAGCACCCCTCAAATGACTATTTGAGGGGTATTTATAGTTGGAATACATGATGCCCTAAAAGGCTTTCTATGGGCCGTGGATATGGACTTGGAATGGATTGGGTTACTTGGACTTATACAAGGTAAGCTTATCATAACGCCTAGACATTTAGCTTAGTCCAATCCACGATCCCGTTGACTATTCTATCACGATATCTAACACACGATATAAAGTTCCTAAATGTGAATGACCATCACTTCTAATAAAAACTATTAAAGCTAACAATCTCCCCCTAAGGGGTGGTCATTCAAATGATGCTCCACTTGATTAGATCTTTACTTTTCTTGAGCTTGAACTTTGTGTGTAGATATTGAATAGTCTTGATTCTTTGTTCCTTCATGCTTTGTGATCAGATAATGTGGTTGTCTACCGTTGTCAACTTCGTTGGTTAGGTATCTCCACGTCTTTCTCCACCATGCTCATACTTCTATTTGACTTTGAGTTTCCAATGATGAAGTTCTCGAGTCTTTACACTTTGTAGATTCTTTGACAATGACGAAGAATCATCTTTAACTTTGAGTTTCCTTTGATTTTGATGAGAACTTTCATGTGTTGTTGGTATGAGCATGTGGCGGTCTCGCACGATCCATCCGCTCGGAGCTTCCATAAGAAGAAAACATAAAAACAGGTTAGTAATAAGTGGATTCCGGCACTTACAAGTGTGAATTTCGAGGGTGTTAACAAGATAGTGTGAAAACACGCTCTAATTCTCACAGAGGCCGTTCTGAACCGAGTCCCACAAGTGAGATAACGCGATATACCAAGTACATCTACATTCGGATGAGTCACCGAGGTACACCAAGCATCACCCCATGACCGTGAGACCGTTTGAGACACACTAAGCGTAATCCACGGGAGTTACCGGTGACTCGCCGTCGGTCGCTTGATGTTGACCCTAGCGAGTTTCCATTCAATCACCGAGGATCACAATGTGAAACCTCTCATAAATGTTCGCAGATTGCTAAGATCTGCGTGGGACTCTATAATATATCACTTGTGTCCTTATAGATGAACAACAAACGATGTCATGTCATGTGTTCTATGAGATCTTTGATAAATCTCGTGGCTCTAGACTCAATAGTGCATTTTGGTTTTCTGAGCGGAGACTAGGAGAGGGTCTCCTTCTTCAATACCAACCATCTCTAATAGAAAGTCGATAGATTATGTAGGGTTCCCAGTGAGAATGAAACAAATCCCTTTTGAGAGGAATTGAGTGGCTAGAAGGTTTAGTGCGATGCGTCCATTGGGTCCATGACGTCTTGGTCTTCAATACCGGTGTCATCTAGTGACGACCAAGAGAGATGAATTGAACCCGGTTTTGCCCTAAGGTTGAATATGGAGGGTTTCTTTTCACCCTTTTCATTATATTTCTTTTAATTCTTCAACCCTTCTTTCTCCTTTCTCACATTACTCCTTTTTCAATCATTCCTAAGGACTTCTAATACTAACTATTTGTGATGTCCTTAGGTAGATCCTCCGACTCTGGCGGATCATAGACGGATTTCCTATCCTTAGTCACCTTATAACTCCATAACTGTCCTATTCTTGCCATAAAACCATTTTTCTTGAAAATCTCTCGTAATGTTTATGATAGAAAATATGTTTGGAACACTCAGAGTTTTATATTTTCATAAACACTCCCCTTCACATGTGCTTATAAGTTTTGATGTAAATCGCACATAGAGGTAGAGTTCGCACTTTTGAATTGATTGACTTTAAATGAACTAGACCGATTCGAGACACGTTTACATCACTAGAGAACTAGCTTGAAATTATTACCCGTCTGGTCAAGTCCATAGAAAGTTTCTAGAAGGTACATGATTCCTCGTCAATTCATTGGTTTCAAGCGAGTCGAGCTCTTTTGAGAATCAAACAACGATCATTAAACTTTTGATCACATTTTAATCACGTCTCCTCCCCTCAAAAATAGCATAATCGTGATATTTTGATATCCACGGATTAAAAATCATTTTAGAATCTTTTAGGAAACAAACGGATATGATTTAAGCATGAATTTGGAACATTTTGTTTTATACTCCCCTTTAATAAAGCATAATCAATTAAAGGGTTTTAGAGGAGTTATCTTGAGCACAAAATATTTGAAAGATTTTGAAAATCTTTTGAACAATCTTGAAAAGGTGCTCAAGATGATGATGATTCTCACCGCTTTTAAATGTAGTGCCTCAAGCGTACACTAGTGATTTTCATTAAAAGCACGAGTTTTGATTTGTAAATAATCAAAAGTCATCATTTCGTTCGGGTTTCGTCTCGATGTATACGAAAGCCATTTTATGAAGAAATTTTGAGAAGCGACATTTTTAGAAAACATATTAAAGAACTCTCGCTCAAGCATCTGTACATGCCCGTATCATTGTTGAATGACATTTCTAGAAACGCATGAATATCGATTATACGAGAGACATGTCGTGAGAAGAATATTTTGTATTTTGATTTTCTATTGTTTTGTATTTTTGAAAGTTTTATATTTTTATATTTTGCTTTTGTTGGTTTTTCAAATTTTGTATTTTGCTTTTCAAAAATATTTACAGATGACTTTGGAAAAATCATTTTCAAGAAGATTCGAGAAGACGTTCTAACTCCTCGGGGTTAGGCCGCATTCAATTCGTCGAACTAAATAGTCAAACCTTTCTTTTGGAAGGGCTTTAGTTAATAGATCGGCGAGTTGGTAATCTGTCTTCACGAAAAATAATTCAACAATGCCATTTTCGACGTACTCTTTGATGAAGTGGTAGCGGACACGGATATGCTTAGTCTTTGAGTGATGAACAGATTGCATGATATGGCTATAGCACTTTTCGAGTCACAATACATAGGTATTTTATCAGTAAACCCATAATCTGTGAGTTGTGTTCTCATCCATAGAACTTGAGCACAACACGAGATAGAGACACATACTCGGCCGGTTGAAAGTGCAAAGCAATCTTGTTTCTTTGAAGACCAACTTACTAACTTTTCACCCAAACATTGTGCTCCTCCGGATGTACTTTTGTCAGAACTTGATCACTGCGTGGTCCGCATCCGAAAAGGCAATTAGATCAATTTGGATTCCTTCGGATACCAAAGTCCCATGTGAATGGATGTCTTGGTGCGAAAGATCCTTTTAACCTCTTTGAGGTGCAGTTCGGTAGGCTTTGCACGAAACCTTGCTAATAAGCAAGCAAAGAAAATGAATATCCGTCGACTAGCGTTGAGGTACATGAGAGACCAATCATGCTCCGATATTTCTTCGGATCAATAGGTTTCCCAAACAAATCGGCTCCAATTTTTGGTGAAGTTACCATTGGTCTTCCGACAGAGTCACAATTATCCATACCATGATTTTTCAAAATCTCGGTTGTGTATTTAGCTTGATTTATAAAAATTTCACGAGGGACTGATGTATTTGTAAACCAAGAAAGAATTTTAGTTCCCCCATCATGGACATTTCAAATTTGCTTTTCATGAGATTTTCAAAATGTTTTGAAAGATTCGGATTAGTGGACCCAAAGATGATGTCGTCCACATAAATCTGAACAATCAAAATTTTGCATTTTTGTTTAAACAAGGTAGGATCAACTGTTCCTTTGGTGAAATTGTTAAGGATAAGGAAAGAGGACAGTTCGTCATACCACACTCTCGGAGCTTGTTTCAAACCATAGATTGCCTTTTTGAGTTTGTAGACGTAGTCTGGATGTTCCACGTCGATGAAGCCTTGGTGACTCACATACACTTCTTCTTTCGAGTTCCATTCAAGAACGCGGTCTTAATATCCATCGATAAACCGTGATGTTTTGTGAGTGCATAGGCTAAGAATATCTGATCGCTTCTAGTCTAGCTACCGCGCGAATGACTCTTCAAAGTCTATCCCTTCCTCTTGTCTGTATCCTTTGGCCACAAGGCGAGCTTTGTTGCGAATGACGGTCATTTCTTCATCCCTTTTGTTCTTCCATAACCATTTGAGATCAATGACTTGACGTCAATGGGTCTTGGAACCATTTCCCGTGATTCATGAAGGCGGTATTGGAGAAGTTCCTCCCGCATCGCTTCTATCCATGCGGGTTCCGCCATTGCCTCGCGAATGTTCTTTGGCTCTATATTGCTAATTGAGCAAAGGTAAATGCATAAGTCACAATCGGTGGCAAGTTGGCGTCTCGTGTGAATTGGCCTTGAAGGTTCACCAATAACTTGTTCAATTGGGTGGTCTTTTGTCCACTTCAGAGTAGAAGGATACCATTGGTTATACGTATGCGAGTTAAATGGTTCTCGTAAGCTTGAAGAAGATTCAGCTGATTCCGTAGCAAACGGGTTTTCAAATAAGTCTTCATCTAACGTTGCATCGTTCTGGTTTTGGTTTTGCTCATCAACTGCTGGTAGAACGGGTGTAAGAACTTGAGTAGATGTAGATGATGTAGATGGAGTTGGTGCATTGGTTTCGACCGTTGTTGATGCATCTTACGTTGGTGGTGGTGGATGATTTTGAGCGGGTGCGGTGGAATGATGGTTTGATGCATTTGTCGAAGTTCCACCATAGTATTCATCGAACATTAACTCAAGAAATTCTCCCATTCTTGTTCTTTAGGATTGTCAAACGAAGTTGATTGAGCTCTTTGAGGTACGAGTCCCGAATCGATGTGTCCAGAAGTGCGGGTTTAGTGCGGGTTCTAGAGCGAGTCTCCCGAAGCCATTTGTGAAAGTTCATCAAATTTCACATTCATCGTCTCCATGATCCTCCTAGTTCTTCCGTTATACACCTCGAATGCCCTCGAGTTATCGAATATCCAATGAAGATTCCAATATCACCTTTGCTCGAGTTTACCTAGATCTTCTCTCGCATTCGTTAGATAGCACAGGCGCCAAACACGTGCAAGTAAGAGATATCGGGTTTCTACATTGTTCACAAGCTCATACGGGTTTTATTGAATGCTGGATGGATTAGGGATCGGTTCGAGTGAAACAAGCGTTGGCAACATCATCACCCATAGAAATAACGGTGCACTAGAATAGATTAGCATTGTGCGGCGCTTCCACAAGAGTACGATTTCTTTTTCAACTACCCCATTCGCTATGGAGTTCTAACAACCGATGTTTGATGAGTTATTCCAACATCTTCAAAATAAGCTCTTAACTCCCGATTTGTGAATTACGTGCCTTTATGCATTCTTACAACTCTTCTTGGAGCTTGAAGAAGTACTTGAATACGTTTCAGGAAGGTGATGATGATGCCTGGTGCTTCGTCTTTTGATCTTAGAAACCTAACCCATGTATATCTGGAATAATCATTGACGATAACAAGAATATACTTTTTCCCATTAATGCTTTCAACTCTCATTGGGCCACATAAGTCCATGTGCAACATATGCAACTTTGCTTCCGAACTAGGTATGGATTTAGGTTTATATGATGCTCTTTTGCTTTTTCCTTGTTTGCATGATGGACATAAGTGATCCTTGGTGTATTTGAGCTTTGGAAGTCCATTGACGATGTTGTCTTTGGCAAGATTGTTGATGGTGTCAAAATTGAGATGGGATAACCTTCTATGCCACAACCAGGACTGTGTTCCAGATGCTCGTGTCATAAGACATATTGGTGATGAAGAGGCCATTTGATTGATGTCGATAACATACAAGTTTGTATCCCGATTCCCGTTAAGAGATCGATGCCATCCAAGTTTCTAACGAAGCAAGCATTTTTCCTAAAAGCAACCTCTAAATCGCATCACGAATCCCTGATGAAAACAAATTGTGTCCCAACCCTTCGACATAGTAAACCCGAGTGATCAAATAATTTCCAAAGGTAGATCTCCATAACCCATGATAGCTGCTACATGATCATTTCAAACGTCGGTTCCCATGAATTTCAGACGAAATTGATCGTGCTTGATTCCGGTCATGTGCTTGGAGCAACCAGTCGACGATCCAAAGACAAATTTCGATAACACGCGGTGATGTAAAAAGAATATTGTGGAAACCGTTTTGATTTTGGTTCCTTTGGGTTAGAGGTAAAATCGATCACACTCAAAGAGGTTTTCTGTGGAATTCGGTTTATTACTCATTGTACCATTCTTGAGTGTGAAAGTTCTACCTGTGGGTTTCCAAATATCATCCCTAAAGTAAACACTATAGTTCCTGTCAGTAGTGTAAAGTCTAAGTTTTGCATCTAGTCTTCCTACTTGTTTAGCGTAAGATCTTTTGGAACGTTCTTCTTAACAGGCTTATCATTCACATTCTTAGAAACATAGTCATCTTGAACATTAATTAAAGATTTCTTGCAAATTAAACAAAGAGATTCAACACATTCATTAGACTTAGCAAGTTTCATAGGTTCAGTACATTCAGATGAAATGTCTTTCTTATTCAAAAGCGGTAAATTCCTAGGGTGTTCTTCTACTTTCTTCTCTTTATTCAAGCTACTACTCCTAGAGGCAATCGAGACTCTATTGTTCCTTGTATTGCTCTTAGGCTTTAGTCTGCTTTGCTCCTAGAGGTGCTTTCTAGTCTGTAGAAGGTAAGGCACACGCATTAGGATTCACATTTTATCAAGGAGGTGGTTTCACTTTCCTAGTCTCTTTAGAGTGCTTATCTAAACTTATGTCGTTTGTTCCATATGGTTTAGATGTGGAGGCATCGCATTAGTGGTACTCATATTAAAAGGCCGGGAGCTAAAACTTTTGGTTTCTCGATAACCGCTTTTCCTTTCTCAACATTTTGTTTAGGCAAGGCGGTGGGTGGTGGTTTTGATGAAACATTTTATCATTGACTTTTGGAGGAGGCATAAAGCATGACATTTTGGTTTGGAAACGGTTTGGGAACATTTGCTTTCTCCGCAAATCAATGGTTTTTAATCACAAGATCCACCGCCTTTCCTTTTGACTTTCTAGTGAGCCCTCAAAAGATCATTTTTCGATTTCATGTCATTGTAGGCACGCTCATACGACAGTTTGTCATACTTGCATTCCTCGGTTTTGCGATCAAGTTGTTTAAAATATGAGACATTTTCTTTTCAAGTTTTTCAAGAGCTTTTTCATATTTTGAAACAATTTGGAGGTCTCGGTGAGTCTTTCATGATCTTCAACGAAATATGTTTGCAAAATGATGGACATAATATCGATGGTCGAACATCTTGAAGAGTGAATCATTTAGATTTTCCAAAACTTTGATGTGTTCAACACTTTCATTAGCTTGCTTTACCGAGATTTACGGTCCTTGACAAAGTCATTGTTTCTTTCAAAAATGCTTGTTCAAAATGAATTACCCTTGAGTTGATGTTATTCATTAAGGGGCAATTTGAGTTTCAAAAACTTTTTCTTCATTATCAAAGCTATTAAACCAGATGTTTGTTGTAATATTGGTTTTAGTTTTAACAGTCTCTTGAAGATCCGCAATTCTAGTTTTCACATTTTTTAAAATACTTCGCGCATCACTTGTGTTAAAAGGATTGTTTGAAGACATTTGTTCAATGTTCGAAAGAGAATTAGAGACAACAACTGGTTTTGAAACTAATTTTGAAACTGGTGTTGACACTTTGTTTGAAACACTTGGTTTGGTGGAAAACGTTGATTGAGAAACAAACGAAATACCATTAATTTTGTTCCATTTGTTATAATCAATAGGTTTGATTTCCGGATGTTTTTGTTTCATTTTTGATCTACTCTCCTCAGATAGTTCGAACGTTGCAAGAGAATCACGAACAATTATGGGTTCATGCAAAGGTTTTCCATTGTTCAACACATTCTGAGATTTATGAGCTTTCTTGAGGAAACCAGGAGGTGAGTTACCAAGAGCCATTTTATGAGTAGTATGAAAAATCGGATTTACTTGATTAGAAAGCATCTTGTTTGTTTTAGCGGAATGACCCGTTGTAAGAAGCAAATTGTCCAATTTTTTGATTGTTTCATTTTTATCAAGAATTTCATCAAGAAGAGAATCTTCTCGTTTTGAAAAATCAGCAATCAACTGTTTCTTCTCTTTTTCAAGATCAGAAAATAGTGCTTTTTGTTTAGAAAGTCGGTCATTTAGATCAGAAATTTCCTTGTTTAAAGATTTTATTTTCAAGTTCAGATTCACATCAAGTGTATCATACTTGATTTGCAATTGTTTTTTTCTTAAAATAGAATATCGGTAACCAATTTCTAATTCTGATATTTTGTTTGTATGAAATTCATAGGCTCTGGCGTTCTCTTTGTAACTCTCAAGCTCAGTGGTCAATTTAACATTCGCGGCCTTAACCTCGCGATTGACCTTACTAACTTTCTCAATTTCAATGCCACAGTTATTGATTAATGATTCAAAATAAGCATGTGTTTCCTCATCGGTCTCGGTATTTTGTGTCACACGACCTCCACTAGGATCTACATCTCGGAGTTTCGAGTTAGTATTGCTACAACTCGGATTGTCCGTATATATCAAAAGTAGGTCTTGGCGTCACATAATCTTCGTTCGTTATGAGTAAACACATCAAATATGACATTGTTATAGCATGGATCAATGATTGGTACCTCGACATCTGCGTTGGCGTCATAGGCGGGGAGGTGCGTCGAGTCGATGTCGTACTTAGTCTCCTCAAGATTTGCCATGAAGATGCACTTTGTATTGAGTTCCTCGAGGTCTTCCAAATCATCCACAATAGCGAAGAAATCATTTTCCTCGAGACTTAACCGCATCCACCGCTTGCTTCGTGCTATGAAGATAGCTTTCCGAAAAACTCGAAGATTCTTCTTGTGCGTCTTAGTGGGACGATTCGTGCCATGTGACCCATTCCTTGTGAGTTATAACACTTAACCCGATTACCACGATTCACATTTCCATAATTCCCAATGACCGGGTCGCAACATTCCCATTCGATTACCCACCGCTCTATTCCCAACATTTTGCCCAATCGATTTCCAACATTCGATCTAGCTGACACTACGATACGGAACCGCTTTGATTACCCATACGAAATCCGATAGCATAGCCTTGATTTCCAATAACTCCAACCATTTGACCTTGATTACCCATATTCACACCCTACCGTGCAATTTGCTCTTGCGTAGTGTTTGATGAAATCCTTTGGTTGTTGTTAGTTGGTGTGGAATAGCGACGCTGAATGCTTTACCCAATAAAGAAAATACTTGTCATAAAGCATCTTCTTGTTCGAGTTCGGGATTATTGATTCCTTGTTCTCGGTATTGTGGATACGGTTGTTGAATGACTTGTTGTTCGGTGGATAGAATTGTTGTTGTGGTTGTGGAATGTATTGTTGCAAGTTGTTGTTGTTGGAAGATGATGAAGCTTGTTTTTGTGTATTCATTTGAAGGTTGAGTCTTTGCAATGAATGCCAATGGATCATGATTCTTTGCCAATCTTTCTTTCCCGACTTCATTGACTTGACTTGGTTTTGTTTGAAAAATCATTCAGCTTGATCAAAGTTCACCGATGTAAGTCTTTTGTTTGGTTGACAATAGTGACATATCGTCCCCATTCTTCCGGAAGATTGTTCAGAACTTGATGTTTTGAACGATAGTTACGGGTGTCAACTTGTTTCGATAAGCTCATTCATCAAAGTGCAAAACCTTCCATAGTAGGATTCAATGGATTCTCCGGTGTAGAAGTGAACTTTTCCCATTCGGTTAGCGACTTGTTCTCCATGTCTTGTTGACCAATTTACATTCCATGACAAAGCCGCCTAACATGTTCCCACATATCAAAAGCAGTTTCTAGCTCTCTCTGAAGAAAGATGTCTATTGGTAAACCCAGGTTGGATAATATGAATTGCCATGTCATCTCATAGACTTGCTTGATCCTCTTGATGTATTACGATTCATTTTGAAGACGAGAGGATGGTGGGATGGGAGATGTTGCATCAAGATTTCAAGGACTTGGACTTGTCGAGGCTTGAAGGGTCCATTCGAATGGATTGAATCAGAGTTTCCATTAGGTTTGGTCTTTATGTAACGAAGCATACGACTTGTCCATTGGAGATAACCACCTTTTGCCAACATAGGAGGACGGTTTTCGGCCCAGGCTGCATGAATGTCTTGTTGAGTTGCCATTGATGAAGGTATGATCTGATAAAGTTGATGTGGAATCGATTCAACGATAAAGGAGTTGTGTTTGAAAAGATATTGCCGTTTGAAGTTTTTCAGACAGTCGTACTCGTAACCTTGGTCGTAAAAATTTTTCTCCCAAAATTTGAAATTCACTATAAAATCAATTCTAAGGTCGTATGAAAATTTTGAGTTATGACAATTTTGACGCCAAATTTGACCGAAAAATTTGAATTTGGGTCCAAAATTTGAATTTTGACCAAAATTTTCAAGTTATACCAAAATTTGAATTTCGCGTAAAAATTGAACGTTTAGTCTCCTCAAAAATTTAAATTTTACTCAAGTTTTCCCGCCATGGGTAGAAATAGCTTAGGCGTAGAAAACAGAAGTTACGAGTAGGATATGGTTACGAGTAGGATATGCGTAAGTTTAAAGTTAGGCGTAGAAAAACTTATGCGTAAGATTTAGCTTATGCGTAAGACAAGGCTTAGGCGTAAGAAAAAATACTTAAGCGTAAAGTGTTCTACGCGTAAGTCTAAGCTTATGCGTAAGATTAGGGTTTTACCTAAAATCCTTTACACTATCACGGTGTAAGGGATATCCAAAGTCAAGTGTTCCACAAACTTATCCAAGTGAGGAAGCACCGAGTAATCGTTGAAGCTCGAAGAATCGCACCAAAACTTATGCGTGAAAGTTATGCGTAGACAAAGGACGTTGACTTTTCTTACGCGTAGAACTAGGGTTTTGACCTCACGCGTAAAAATTTCCAGAGATTCAAACTATTTCTCTTGCAGATAGCCTTAAAAACACTCGAATAACCCAAAATGTTGATCTTTTCACCCAAAGTGCTTAGATAAGTTACGACCAGAAATGACCAATGAACCAAATATGAGCTTAAAAATGAAGAGAAACACGTAAAGCTTTTTACTTTTTGCAAAAAACTGAAACTTTAGCACCAAATAAACCTTAAACCACAAGAATCTTGAATTTTTAAGTGCAAAAATTAAAGCTCTAAGCGTGACAAAGATGACTAACGTTATCATCATCATATTTTACCAAGTGTCTTTATCTGGTCCATGTAACCTTTCATTTCCAGCACATGAGCACTTACGGGTTTACCCTTACCTTGCCTACAGCTGTGTAACGCGTCGGTCAAGTCATAAATCTCAACGGCAGCTGGTTTCTCAAACATAGTTCGAAGTTCATTGAGCATATTATATGGGAAATGATGTTCGAACTGCTTTTGAAGAGCAGATTCCATCGTTCCCAACATAAGACAAGCCACATCATTATGATGCTTATACTCAAGTTGCCAAGCGTCCATTTGAGCTTGAGTAACCTCAGGACCAGTTGGTTGTTCAGGGCAAGGTTCATAAAGATATTTCAACCTCGTCGGCAATTCTACGACAATTCTCAAAGCGGTGCCAATCATTGAAATTCTTAGAGCGACCAACTTTTCTCGATCAAAAAGGTTTTAAACGCAGAACTTAATGCAGTGTTAGTGTTATCGTTATTTTGAGCCATTTCTACATAAAAAAGTTCAAGTATTAGTATTTTCGATAATACAAGTTTTCAAGAAAATAAAATATACCCAACGGTAATATAAACATATAACCATATAATTTTCTCGAAAACTAGGATCCAAATTATCATAGGTTCATTACATCGGTTGATCTACTAGCAACGAACATATAATAAGGTAATCATCGAACATTAATTGGCAAACAATTTCCAACTCCTAGATCATTATGGGATTTATATTTTCCAACGCTATTGCAAATATAAACATGTTTCATCCCATCTTATGCCATTGAGTCCGTGTCTCACTTCCTACTTAACTTAAGTGTCTAACTTAAAGAAGCGCAAATATGTCCATGTAAGGTCGACTTTACATAGAGATTTACCTATCCATCACAATCTAGCCAAATCTTGTCATGACGTAAATTGCAACTTCAAGTGTTCCTTTTAATTAGATGGCATATTCTTAATTTAAAAGGGTACTAGTTTTGATTTTATGTGGTCAAATCAAATATGTACAAAGATGTCATGCATTCATCTTGTAGCATAAATTTTAATAAAAAACTTTTTATTACCAATTCATAAAGATCAAATTATCAAAGTTTTGATTGAGGTATTGGGTTCATCAATCAAAGAATTTAGTGATAATTATCGTCCATTATACCGTACTTTTGCATAAGTGTAAACACTTAGTGTTTCGGGTAATTACCACCGAAGTGGCGCATGGAATTAAAACTAATTCGCCTTAAGATGAGTTTGCAAATTTTATGGCTTACTAAGTAGCTCCATTCAATTCTACAGGCGAGAGGACCGGTAAGCGCAAAGCATAACCTAAGACATCCATTCAGTGTGACTATGCGCACTTCTTTATTAACCCTTTATAGTTCATTCTAGTGGGTGAGCCGTTCGCACCATTTGTACCAAAGTCACCAATCAATTAAACTATTGAAAACTTAACTCTTCTAAAACAAATCAAATTTCGCCATTGTTTAGTCCAGATTATCTTTCTATTGAAAATTACCCTTTGCTTAAAACCATGCTAACATAATAAACAAACAAGTAACAAATAAAAATAAACTACTAAAAACAATGCGCATAATAAACAATTTATACGTGTAAACAAGTAGCCACATGCAACTTATTCGATAAAACCCTATTAATAATCAATATCTAGGTTAAATTAATGTATATATTAATTAGGGCTTTCACTCTCTCAATTGAGAGTGAGCCACATACATCGACGAATCGATTGCGTAAACCCATAATTAATGATATACCAAATTGCACATAATTGATTCATTAATATACATAATTGGAGTCTTCCCCAATTCAAGATTTATCGTAATTAAATATGTCTCATCAATTAAACAATTTATCAAAGCAACTTATCCATGACTAACATGCATGTATAATCATGGATATCATAACAATTATACAAATAAGTCACAAGATCGCATATAAAAATTCCATGACACATAACAAATTATTCATGAATTAATCACGTAATTAATATTAATTCTAGGTTTTAATAAGGTTAGCAAACAATTTTCAACACCCTAAAAATTTATATATGTGTCGACTAAAATTAAATAGGGGAACGCCCCAAATAATAAAAAAAACGACGAACAATAATAAACATAAACCCTAGATTAACATATCAAACAACATACAAGTATTTGTTCTATTACGCGTTTATGTAATTAATTACTTATTAAAACCAATGACTCGTGATGCCACTGTTGGAATTATATAACATGACATTCAAATAAATAACCACAAAACATCAAAGTAGTCATGCGGAAGCGTATAGGATTTATTAATGAACAATTAATTAAAATAAAAGAATATGCGTACCTTTTCTTGATTCTAGCCGAACAAGAATCAAATCCACAAACTAGCAACGGATGAACCCTAATTAGATTTAATTAGGATTATATGAATTACCCCTTACCGTTTTGTAATTCAATCCAAGATAATAACAAAAGTATGTTATTACTATGTTCTTGTACACACGTACTAAACCGAATTAAAGTAATGCTAGTTTTTATCAAACAAATAACTTGGTTTGTGGAAAAGTAATGGATCGACACCCACAAGGGTTGTACGATCGGTTTGGAGAAGAAACACACACAAAACAATTTTTAGGGTTTAGCTAATGAATATCAGAGATGCAAAAACAAGACCCCTAGCCTTGTATATACCCAAGTAAACTTGGTGAACAAGTTGGGTTTGTTTCCTTTTCCCCCTTGGCCGATCGATTCTCAACCTCCACAAGGGGTTCCGGAATCTTCCAAACTTTGCATTCTAGTCCTTTTCCAAATACCTTTAATGCCCGTTAGTCCATTACATTAATTACTTAACGTCCGTTAGTTATTTCATTTAATAAATAAATAAATATAACGTTTATATTTAATTATTAACTTTAAATTCTCATACGTAAAGTGTGCAATCCCATAGTCTCGATTTCGATCCTAACTCACGTCTACTAATTTATATCCATAAAACTAACACTTTTCTTTCAAATTCATCCTTTTAGGGTACTTTGTGACATTTTTGTCCTTCGGGGAAAAAAATTCTCTTAGCTAAGAGGGGCAAAAATGTCTAAAAATTTCGCAAAATACCAAAAAATGGTGAATTTGTAAGAAAAGTACCCACAAAAGCAAAATAATTTGTTCGCTACCTACAATAGCAAATGGTGGCAAGTATGATACATTTTAAAAATATTTGCCCAATAAATTAAAATGTATGAGTTTATCAAAACTATTAAACAAATTAAGAAGACATGTATTTATAACTAAACAAGTCATGTAAATTCCGAATCCAGGTTCATTTCCATAAAATTAAGATTTTTAACGAAAATTTATATTTGACGACAAAAATCTATCGGGTTTCCATGAACATTCGGATATCCCCTCAAAGTCCACCCCTGAGTATGACACCCTAACTGTAATTGTACGATTATACAACACCTTATTATATTGCAAGTGATATAAATATCATGATAAGATCAGTTTGTTATCTGTTTTTTAAAAGTTATAATTATGTGATAATTATAATACAGGTAACGGATTTATCAATTCACAAAACTAGAAGAGGCAAACGTAACAATTTGGGCTTTTATAGTGAAAACGTTTTTATAACATTTGACAATATCATGACAAAGACCCCGAAACATCTAAACACTGTAATTATGGTGCCTAATCTTTGTTTATTGATTATAAATTGATTTGATAAACACACAGGCCAAATTGTTCAATCTTTGTTTTAATTAATTATTAATTTGGTAAACAGCAATCAACTGCTCTTCTTTGTTTACTCGTTAAACTGTACTATGCCGGTTTGATGTAAATAATTTCATTGCAGTTTCCTACAATATTATTATTGTGGTGTGGTTATAGATCCTGCCAACCATGGAGCTCTTACGCATAATGTTTTTTTGTGTGTCGGGCTTTAAATTAAATCAAGATCACTATTTTTGTTACATACTTGAAGATGAAACCTTTGGAATAAAATCAATGCATTGTAAGCATTAAAGCTTTACAACAATTTGTGTTGTTTGCACACACCCATTTATAAAAAAAAAGAGGTAAATGGGTAAACGGAAAATGATTCATTTTTAAATTAGTCAAGGTGGTCAAACATTCTTTTCAGTTGTACGCGGCTTAAACGATGATCCGTGACCATTTCCATATTAGACGATTATATGTATATGTATTATATTGAGCCCATGTATCTTTGTATAGGACTAGCCCACATGTAGTAGTCTAGAATCCTCTTGTAAATGTTTATATACGGTTGATTATAATCAAGCAAATCAAGGAATTGATAACCTTCAATATGATATCAAGTCTCCATCAATAATACGCTCCTTTCCTCCTTTATCTCCTTCATCTTCGGATCCCTCATCCCTCCCCATCTTACTGCCGCTCTCCCTCCAACCCTAACACAAAATATCGGCACCCATGGCCGTAGATGACAACACTCCTCCGCCCCTCAACCACCAAACGCTGAGAAACTCACCCCTTTTAGCATCACCAACAAGGTCTCCATCAAACTAGATCTTGAAAAACATAACTTCAATTCCTGGAGTTCCTTTTACAAAATTCACTTTGGAAGTTTCGGTCTCAAAACTCACATCGAAGAAAAGGCATCCTCAAGTGTTCCTGACCACGAATGGTGTAAGCTCGATGACCTCATCAAAATGTGGATCCTAGGATCTCTATATGATTCTTTACAAGAACAACTTGTATCAACCCCGGGTTTGCAAAGGACTTGTGGGATCATCTTGAACGTTTGTATCATGACAACAAAGACGCTAGGGCTATTAACCTCAACAATGAGCTTCGTTCCATCAAGATTGGCAACATGACCATCAATGAATATTGCACTAAAATAAAGTCCATGGCGGATCGCCTCAAGAATCTTGGCTCACCGGTAAGTGAAAATAGCTTGGTCATCTATAATGATTTAGACTCCCGTTTCACAACCACAGTTAAAATAATTCGCCACCGTGAGCCTTTACCTTCTTTTGAAACCGCACACAACATGCTACTTCTTGAGGAATCAACCATAAAAGAGGCACAATATGGTGGTACTCATTTGGAAGACACAACCTCCTCACCCACTGCCCTCTTGGCCATGAAAACAAACACCAAAAGTTCATCTTCAAACACTCAAAATAAATCCCAAGATATCCCAAAAATGTGCAATCATTTTAACAAGGGTCATTGTAAATTCGGGGATCATTGTAAATTCATACACGATCTTAGGAATCGCATGGGTCTCAACTCACAAAATTCTGGAAACAATACATCCAGTCGACCTCCTGTTACACCTCAGTCTCACCGTACAACATCTCTTGGGCTCCCCCAAGCCTGTACACATCTTGTCTAGCCCAATACAATCACCTGCCCATCACCCAAACTCGACTGGCCCAACAACCACCTTATCCACCAAGCGGTGCTCCATACGCAGCCAAACCCAACCTTCCCCATGCCCATTATACGACCCCTTTACATGCCAGTTTACAACAACAACAATCTGGACTTCTTGGACCCGGTCCACAACAGTTTCACTCTCTCAAGCCACCACTCTTCCATCCGCGTTTAGTACCATGACACTTCAAGACCCAACATGGAACATGGATACAGGTGTCTCTTTTCATTTAAATTCTAGTGCAAATAATTTAAGTACCATTTTTAATACACGCTTATTCCCATCTGTACACGTTGGTGGTGATAATTTTATTTCCATCCCCAACACCGGACATGACATTATCCCATCCCCTCATCGCCCCTTCATCTTCATAATGTACTTCTCACACCTAATATAATTAAAAATCTAATTTATGTTCGTCAGTTCACTAGGGATAATAATTGCACTATTGAATTTGACGCTTTTGGTTTTTCTATAAAGGATTTCTTGACTTGCCATATCCTCCTTCGATGTGACAGCTCGGGTGATCTCTATCCAAGCACGAAGCCTTCTATCCCTAGTGCTTTTGTCTCCACAAGTTCCTCTACATGGCACCAACGTCTCGGTCATCCCTACGACGAAGTGCTACGCTCTCTTGTGTCTCATCAATTTATTTCATGTATGAAAGAAAAGTCTCCACATGTTTGTCATGCATGTTAACTTGGCAAACATGTGAAACTCCCTTTTCATAGCTCAGATTCTATTGTTGAACATATTTTTGATAATATTCACTCTGATTTGTGGACATCTCCTATTGTTAGCTCAGGTGGTTTCAAATATTATGTTCCGTTTCTTGATCATTTCTCTCATTATTTGTGGATTTACCCCCTCCGTAATAAATCTGACATGCTTGATAAATTTTTACATTTTCGTAATTATGTTAAAAACCAATTCAAATGAAAATTTAAAAAATTCCAATATAATCATGGTGGCGAGTTCGATAACAACCAACTACATACCGTTTTTACCAACCCCAGAATCCAATTTAGATTTTCTTGCCCTAAAACCTCCCAAAAAAATGGCAAAACCGAACGCATGATCCGAATAATAATCAATGTTATTCGTACCCTCCTGTTCCAAGCACACCTTCCACCCACATTTTAGGTCAAAGCCCTACATATGGCCACATACCTTCTAAACCTACTACCCTCTACAACAATCAACAATGAAATCCCTTTTACACGCCTTTTCAACAAAGCACCTGACTACATATGCCTACGTATATTCGGGTGCCTTTGCTATCCTCACCTACATTCACCCCACAAACTCGCACCCCGTGGCACCCCTTGCATTTTCTTGGGCTATCCAGCATACCATCATGGTTTTATTGCCTAAACCTCGAAACAAACAAAATTATCCTATCCCGCCATGTCACCTTTGACGAAAATCAATTCCCATCTTGCTCTGACACCGTCCTCTCCACCCTCATATACCTTTCTTGATGACACACCTTCCCCACCTCAACTCCCTTATACCCGATCCCCCCACGTCCAAACCCAAAGATAACACCAACACCACCCAACCTACCAACATGGATAACCCTTAGCCCAATAGCCACGACCCCAATAATAACTCTTCACCCACCCATACACACAGCCCATCACCAATCCCTCCTCAATATCCTCTAAACAAAATAGCTCACCACCCAACAATGAACCCTCCGCCTCCCAACCTATCACCGAACCCACCCTAACACACATCTCACCTCCTACTGAACCACCTCGATCTCACCCCATGGTCACACGGTCAAAATCAGGCATTGTCAAACCAGTTGATCCCTTATCCTTACACACTTTCTCCATTTATCCAATTCCTAAATCCTCTTTTCACGCTTTAAAAGAACCTCAGTGGCGTAATGATATGTATGATGAGTATAATGCGTTAGTTAAAAATGGCACTTGGATTCTTGTAACGAAGCCCTCTGGTGTTAATCTAGTTCGCTCTATGTGGTTATTTAAGCACAAGTTTCATGCTGACGTGACTTTGAGCCGCTATAAGGCTTGCTTGGTTGCTAATGGTAGTAGTCAGCAACTTGGTCTTGATGTTGATGAGACTTTTAACCCTGTTGTCAAACCAGATACCATTCGTATTGTACTTAACCTTTCAGTATCTCGCAATTGGCTAGTTCACCAACTTGATGTTAAGAATGCTTTTCTTAACGATGATTTATCCGAAACAGTTTACATTCATCAACCTCCCGGCTTTGTTGATTCTCGGTATTCTCATCATGTTTGTCTTTTGCAGAGATCTTTATATGGTCTGAAACAAGCTCCTCGTGCTTGGTTTTAGATATTTGTAGGTTATGCCACACGGGTCGGACTTTCTCACAGTCGGTGACTCTTCTTTATTTATTTATAGGCAAGGTTCCGCAGTTGCTTATCTACTTATATATGTGGATTACATTATCCTTACAGCCTCTTCCTCAGCTCTCCTACAACAGATCATTGCATCTTTGCATGATGAGTTTGACATGACTGATCTTGGGCCACTTAACTACTTTTTTGGTATATTTGTTGTTCGTCACTCTATAGGGATGTTTTTGTCTCAACAGAAGTATGCCACTCAGCTTCTTGAGCGTGCTCACATGGCTAAATGTAATCCATCTCGAACTCCAGTTGATACAAAGTCTAAACTGGGTCCGAGGGGGTTCCAGTACAGGATCCTACATTATATCGCAGCCTTGCAGGCGGACTTCAGTACCTCACTTTTACTCGAACAGATATATCTTATGCAGTTCATCAAGTCTGTCTTTATATGCACGATCCACGGGAGCCTCACTTTGATGCTCTCAAACATATCCTGTGATACGTTCAGGGGACTTTGGACTTTGGCTTACACTTATACTCATCCTCGACTACTTCCCTAGTTGGTTATACAGATGCTGACTCGGCTGGTTGCCCCTCTACATGACGTTCAACCTCAGGCTACTGTGTTTTTCTAGGAGATAATTTATTGTCTTGGTCCTCCAAGCGTCAGCATACTCTTTCATGATCTAGTGCTCAAGTAAAATATAGGGGCATTGCTAATGTCGTGGCTGAGACTGCATGGATACGTAATCTACTTTGCGAGCTACATTTTCCATTGTCATCTGCCACCCTTGTCTATTGTGACAATTTTAGTGCCATTTATATGTCAGCCAACCTGGTTTAACATCAACGGAAAAAGCACATTGATATTGATATACATTTTGTCTGTGGTTAGGTGCGCGTTCTGCATGTTCCTTCTCGCTATCAGTATGCCGACATCTTCACCAAAGGCCTTCCCTCACCTTTGTTTGAAGAGTTTCGCTCAAGTTTAAGCGTCCAGCCTCCTCCCGCTCCAACTGCGGGGGTGTATTAGACGATTATATGTATATGTATTATATTGAGCCCATGTATCTTTGTATAGGCCTAGCCCACATGTAGTAGTCTAGAATCCTCTTGTAAATGTTTATATACGGTTGATTGTAATCAAGCAAATCAAGAAATTGATAACCTTCAATATTTCAAATTTCTCTCTGATCATTCACCGCTAGCTATGTGGTTGTATACCCATTTATAAAACATACATTCAATTTTGACATGTTTTTCGCACTTCTATATAAGAGATATTTCAATGCAACAAATTCCAACCTATATTTGTGCACTACACCAAATTCTACTTATAGCGACATTGAAACTTTAGCGACAACATATGTCGTCGTTATAGGTCCACTATACGACCAAAATCTCATTATCTTGGACCTGTCTTTGACACAAACTTTTAGTGATGACACCTGGTCGCTAAAGGTTCGCTAGACGACAAAGAACGAATTTTTGGTCGTAGTCAACATAAATTTCCCGCCGAGACGAAATGAAGTTGCCAAATCTTTTGCGACGACAATGCTGTCGCAATAGGTTTGAGTTATTAAAAAATTGGTTTAAAAAGTTTAAATTATTTAAGTTAATTATTTAAAAATATAAGTTATTTAAATTAATGATAAATGCTTAAAGTTTAGTTACATAAATTAGTTAAATTAATATAAATTCTTTAAGTTAATTATCTAAAAAAATCGCTTCAAATATAATTTAAATTAATTTATATATATTATTTAAGTTCCAACTTCAATATCTCGGAGATGAGCTTAGGAATGGGATACTTACATATTTGACTTACGTAGTTCAAAGATATAGATTTGTATGTGCGTTGTCGATGCAATCAATGATATGAAATTACTCCTCTCGATTGAATAGCAAGAGACACTTCATTCCATATGAAAACCGGTATACTATCGGATGTGATAACACTTGCTTAGTTATATGATACTCTCAAGTTTTACTTTTGGAGTTCTAAAGATACTGAGTCGTATGTGTGTTCTTGATATAATCAATGAATTTCAATTTCTCGTCACGTTAAAATAGCTAGCAAGACAATTCGTATGGTATAAATCACCTGAATAGTCTCGCATGCGATAACATTTAATTAGAAAGACAATACTTATGTAGTTATAAAGATATTCCTCTATCGATACAATCAATGAAATGAAAACTATTCCCCTCGATTGAATAACAGTAGACACTTCATTTCATATGAAACAGTGGTATAGTATCGGATGTGATAACACTTGCTTAGTTGGACAATACTTTCGTATTTGACTTACGTAGTTCAGTATATATTGATTTGTATTGCGCTTTCGATACAATCAATGAAATGCAATGATTCTTCTAGATCAAATAGCTACCAAGAAACTTCATTCCAAATGAAACACGGTATAATATCGGATATGATAACACTTGCTTAGCTATACGATGCTTTTTTATTTGACTTACGTAATTTAAAAGATATTAATTCGCATGTGTGCTCTCGATACAATCAATGGAGTTGCAAATTATTCCTCTTGATTGAATAACAATAGGCAATTTATTCCAAATGAAACACATGTATAGTATCGGAGGTGCTAATACTTTCTTAGTCAGACGATACTTTCATATTTGACTTACGTAGTTCAAAATATATTGATTTATATGTGCGCTCTCGATACTAAAACTAAATTCCAATGATTCCTCTAGATCGAATTGCTACCAAGACACTTCATCCCATATAAAACACCGGTATAGTATCAGATGTGACAAGACTTGCTTAGCTATACGATACTTTCATATTTGACTTATGTAGTTTAAAAGATATTGATTCGTATATGCGCTCTCAATACAATCAATGAAATGAAAATTGTTCCTCTCAATTGAATAGCAAGAGACACTTAATTTCATATGAAACACTTGTATAGTGCCAGATGTGATAACACTTTTTTAGTTAGATGATACTTTCATATTTGACTTATGTAGTGCAAAAGATATTAATTCGTATGTGCATTCTCGATACTATTAATGAAATGAAATGATTTCTCTAGATCGAATAGCTAGGAAGACAATTCATTTCATATGAATCACTTGAATAATATGAGATGTGATTATATTTACTTAGTAAGACGATACTAGCGATACAATCAACGAAATGCAATGATTCATATTGATTGAATAACACTGTTCACTAAAACCGAATCTTATGGTCAAAATGAGGGGCGCTAAGAATGTTCGTGGTTTAAGATGTTTGGTATTTGATTACGTTGTTTTAAAGATTTTTGATATTTTTCTAATTAATATAATATTTTTTATTTTAATTAATTTACTATTTATTAATTCTAATTACATAAGATCCATATTTAATTATAGATATACACGTTTGGGCTAAAATGGGTCAAACGGCTAAAATGGGCTAAAACGGGTGAATGTGTGTAACATAAACGAAAAAGTTACTTATTAGTACATGTGTGGCTAAAACGGTGAAATGGGTCAAAAGATGGTGTAATATAAACAACAAAGTTGCTTATTAGTACACGTTTGGGCTAAAATGGGTCAACTCAGTTGTTTTCATTTTGTAAAATTAATTTCTTTTTTTTGTAACTTTACACTTATATATGATTAAATTGCGGAGAGCCAAGTCGGTTTAGATACAATGATAATCGACAAAGAGATTTTCGCCAAGTCTTAAGAACAAGTCGGGGTTTTTTCTTTTTGGTAAAAGGTCAAACACCCGTAAATATATTACTCCAAAAACGTTTAAGTACAAAGGATATGGGTAAATCCCAAATCTCAGCCCGTTACAAAGGAAAAAAGCTTACATAACAAGATACTTCATATTCTCTATATAAGCAAATAAACCACTACTCAAAATATAACATTAGACTCCTATGGAGAAAAAATTACTTCCTACCAAGGCCTTGGAACTTGATACCATACGTGTCATAATAGGCATCCAAATTTTCTGGAAGATCGTAAACCTAATCCGCATAGTTATCATAATCATAGTCATCATAATCATCTTCGCGATCATGACCACCACCAAATAGATTACTCGACTCATCAAAGGTGTTCACAACCTCCTCATCATCACTATCAGAATCCACAATCTCTCCCACCTTAGTGAATGGGTTAACCCTCTTAGTAAAAGAAGTAGAATCCTTATTATAACCTTGATAATCAACATTTCTAATAGGATTACCATTATCATCAACAAGAGTAGTTTTGCCATCAATAAGAAGCCTTTCAAACTCCCCAATTTTCTCAACAATAGGGGTAAGATAAACCGCGTTAGCTTCCATTAAATCACTCACAAGCGGATCTTGTGATACATTACCTGTCTCAAGAGACCCAACCTCCTTTGCTTCCATTGTATTACCAGAATCATCTACGTCAGTGGGATTGCCACATTCATCATAATCGATCGTATTTAGTGCAGAAAAAAGATTAGATGTAGCAATATTTGTCCCACCCATACTAGCCACATCAGGAGCTTTCTTCTTCGCACTATCCACCTTCTTGGGTTCGGGAGGAGGCGCTTTAGGTTGATACCTAAATTTAGGACCCACTTTAGTAAAACCTCCTTACCGGAACACTTGGACCAACATTCCTACCACTTATTCTTGTTAATGACGGTTTGATAACCATCATTAACGATCTGCTTAGGTGCGTGGGAAGTGGAACAAATTTAGGACAATCAATCAGTATGACCAAGCAATTTACACGTATCACACCGAGGCGGTTTCGATTGGTGCAAACCGCTAAGTTTTCTCGCAAGCTAGTCACTGTGAATGACCAACCGTAAGGAACTTAAAGCAGCTCACACACCAAATGCAATTTAGATCGAGAGAATCAAAGGATTCCGGTCGTTAAGTCCCACGGAGGATGACCGGTGTTTAACACAATCGGATGTCGAATAATCACTAAGGATAGTGATCAGTAAGGATTTTGAGTTATTTATAAATTGCAGGGGCTTAAATGCAAATTAAAGGAAATTAAAAAGATAAAAAAATATTAAATAAACGCTATCACTATTTTTAAACTGATGTTTTTGATTTTTTCTGTTTAAAACTTAAATTAAAACTACGTGACGTACAAAGGAAAATGTAAAACTGAAGCAGTATTAATCCTAAAAATATGAAAATGATATTTTTAAAAACCTAATGATAAAAGAAAATTTATAGAAAAATAAAATTATTTTTATAACTATTTATCTAATTATTATTAATTAAAAACTATTTTTAACTATTAATAATAACCTAAATTACAGGAAAATAGGAAATAAAGCTAAAAAAATAAAATTATGACTTGGAAAAATCTAAAATAACAAAAGAGAATTTTCAAAACTATTTTTATATTTTTCGATTATTTTCTATTTTTATGAATTTTAAACTATTTAAAACTAATTAAATTACTAAAATTACAAATTAAACTATGAAAAATCTGAAAATTACTTTTTACTTTTTATATTTATCTTAACCTAAGAAAATGAAAAATTATTTTTTTGAACTTTTTCTGATTTAATTGTATTAAAAGCTAATTAAAATTACTTAAAAACTGTTTTAAATTAAGAAAAATAGCAAACTGTTATGGAAAATTATGAAAATTTCAGAAAAAGTCTAATTTAATCTACTGAATCTAAGAAAAATAGAAAAACAGTGGCTTGTTTGGTAGATTATGAAACTGCAATACTAGTGCTTATGAAATAAGCACTTGAATAAGCCAAAGGGTACCAATGGGTACCAAACCAACACAGAAGCTATATTAAGCTATTACTACTCTCAAACAACAAATTACAACTAGCCTAGACCACTGAAATGCAAACTGCTTATGATTAAGATGATTTGAGTTAAATGCTAAAACAGTTTTTGAGTGCTACTTTGAGCTTAAGCACAAGCCAACCAATAAGCTGGAAATCAAAACCAGTTATTGAGACCTAAACTAGACCTGGCCAAGTACCTTTAAACCAAAGATCAGATCCAGAAGCTCGAGGAGCTTTTGACAAGCTTAGCAATAAGTGAGAACACTCGACTTTGACCGAGTTTTGGTGAGCAGGCACTTAAGCAATCGCTTTGATGAGCTTATTTGAAGGCTTTAGAAAATTACCAAAAATCTAATAAAATGATAATAAGTAACTTGACCAGTTGAAGTTTTAAAACAAAAGTCTCACTTGATTTAACCTAGAAATGAGCTCATGAAAAATCTCTCCATTTGGCCTCAAAACTAGAAATTCAAGTTTGACTTTCTTTTCGATGATTAAGATGTTGACTAAATTGAACTTGGATCTTGATTTGTTAACTTATATTGATGTTTTGTGGTATAATGAAACTAAGACAAGCTACTCTAGTGATTTCTAAGCATGAAATAAGGTTTTGATTTCCCAAATTCTTAACAAGTAATGGATTAAGACAGTTAAAACTAGATTTTGACTTTTAAGGAGTTTAGACACAATTTGATGATGATATGGGTACAAATGAGCATAACAAACATACAACAACAGACCTTAACTCTTGAACAAACTTCTATGACAGTTTAAGTAGCAAATCCAAACACCATTTTAATGACTGATATGCAATTCTAATGAGACCCACTACTGGTTTAGTTAAAACAAACACTTAAACTGACTTTAACTAACCTAAATACAATTAATCAAACAGGTTTCAAAGGTTTAATGACCACAGGTTCAAGTATAAGCACAATGTGAAAACTGCATACAAAATGAAAATAAGAAAACAAGCTCACAAGTGTCCAGGCTATTTGTGCAGCTTAAACCAGAACCATTACCACTAGTCTAATCCAAAACCAACCCAAATCCATCTCTGCAACAACCCCATTCCATTTCCAACCTGTTTGACCAAATGTTCTTCTCTGTTGACTTTTGTTGACCATCAACCCATCATGCTTGAAACTGAACAACAAGCTTATCAAAAGCTATAATAAGCTTGAATAAGCTGGTTTGACTATTAAATAAGCTTATTGAAGCTTGGTTTTTAGCACACTTATACTGAAATGGTAAACAATGAATGTAAAATTTGAAAACACAATAACACTTTGAATTAACACTTGAAACTGAGTTAAAATGACTAAATGGTTTAGTCTTAATACACTAAAGCTTGATATTACAGAATTGTGAAATAATTAATACATTTAAAGAAAAACGACATACAAGAATTTAAAAAACTAAAAACTGGCTTCTTCTCTTGGCTTTCTTCCTCTTTTATGCTCCAATAAGCATCCATGTGTCCTTCTGAGAGTATCCCACCACTTTTCTTGACCAATGGGTGAGTTTTGAGCCTTATTAGTGCTGTTTATCATTTTATGGAAAAGCCGGATTTTACTTGTGGCTCGTGAAATAGCTAGTAGGGGTGGCATTTATTGTGGAGGTTTGTGATGATGATGGGGTGGTTTGTGGAGAAAAGGTGATGGGAGGTGAGACGTGTTGCAGGCAACATGTGGGGAAGACAGGTGTACAATGGGGCGGGTAAAGGTGGAGGTTTGACTTTGTTTGACCTGGGGGTCCAAAAAGAGAAAAGACAGGGGCGAAATGTGTTAAAGGCGGTCAATATTAGTTTTGACAAGCCTTAGCTTAGGTTTATATTACAAGGACCAAATTGTAATTCGCCAAACTAGAGGACCAATCACGCCATTTTCTCAAAGTTCTCACAAGGGCTAAAACGAAAACCTTCAATAGTACAAGGACTAGTTTTGACACTTTCAATTTTCCAAGGACTATTTGTGACAATTTCAAAACTTGAGGGACCTATTCGCCATTTCATAAAAGATTTATTCAAGGACCATTTTGACAACTTAGAATATTTCGTGGACCTTGAATAACATTTTCTTTATTTTGTTTTACCAGGACTGTTTTTGACAACTTTTGAAACTTGGGGACTAAAGCGCCAATTATGCAAACTCTATATCGTTTTCACCGATTTTGATATTTTGCATTTAAAACACATAAAACACTTATTTGTGATATTTTTATCATTTTGATGCATTTCGAGTGTTTTCGGATGTTTTGCGCTTTAAATAGTACAAAATGATGAGTATTTAGACACTCATCAATCCCCACACTAAGATATTGCTAGTCCTAGCAATGTTTTGAGAAAATTAATGGATTTCATCTCTTTACCAAAAGCCATTACTTCGGAGTAGCCAAATGTTTCGCTTCAAGTAAGAACCTTGGTACACCGATAACCAAATGATTTTGAGCAAATCACCGCTCTCAACGGATTTGATTTGTCTTTACCAAAAGCCGTTTGCTTACGGACTAGCCAACTCTTAGATAAATTATCAATATTATCTTTGGTGAGTGATTACCAATTATGGTTTTTCCATCGCCTTTACCACAAGCCATAAACTTGCGGGCTAGCCAACTCTTCACTTTTAAGGATATGGTGGGCTGAATACCATACAATTTTGGGCAAATTGCAAGCCGTCAACGGATTTGAGTTATCTTTACCAAGAGCCGTTTGCTCCTGGATTAGCCAATCCTTTTGTTTATTAGACAAGGCGGACTGATGACCATAAGATGAGTAAGTGCAAAACACTTACTCCAAAAAAAAAATTTGGCCAAAAATGGGGGAATTAGGCGGTATAATTACATGATAAGATTCGTGAGAATTCCCCCCAACACTTAGAAATGAATATTGCCCTCAATATTCAAAGTACCGGCTGTTATGCCGAAACATAGAACGTAAAAGGGAAATACTACGGCCATTATTTAGCAAGATTTTTTTATTTATTTATTTTTTTTATTATTTTTTTTTGATGAAACTCTTATATATATACACAACATGTGGGGCAACTCCCCCACACTAGGGTGGAACACACGGGTGAAAACCCATGTAGCATGCTACTGTTTTTGATTACCGAGTCGCTAGCTTGACTCGATCCCCGCATTCATTGGTTCATGGGGAAAGTTTGTAGATCCGGGACAATCACAGGAGGAATGTCCTCTCCAAAATAATGCTTCAACCGATGACCATTCACTTTAAAGTTTGGACCATCGGGTTGAGATAACTCAATGGTGCCATAAGGATAAACCTTAGTGATAGTAAATGGACCGCACCAACGAGATTTAAGCTTTCACGAGAAAATCTTCAATCTTGAATTGAAAAGAAGGACTCGATCACCAACGTTGAAAACGCGGTTCTTGATTTTAGAGTCATGAATCTTCTTTGTCTTTTCTTTGTAGATCAAAGAGTTCTCGTATGCTTGATCATGGAGTTCATTTAATTCATTCATTTGAACTTTCCGGTGATCACCACCGTCTCGAATATCGAAGTTTGCATGTTTCAAGGCCCAAGATGCCTTGTGCTCAAGCTCAACCGGCAGATGACATGCCTTCCGTATACAAGCTTGTATGGAGTACACCGATGGGTGTTTTATAAGTATGCGGAAGGCCCAGTGCGTCATCTAGCTTATCCGACCAAGAGGCACGGTTTTCGCCAACCGTCCTCTCCGAATTCTTTAATCCCGGTTGGAAACTTCCACTTGCCCACTAGTTTGGGGTGGTGCAGCGAGAGAGGCGGTGAGTTACACCATACTCGCATGACTCTTTCAAACCGGTCATTGCAAATGCGTACCACGATCACCGATTATGGCTCGTGGAGTTCCAAACCTAGCAAATAGGGATTTTAAGAATTTCACAATAACTCGGGCATCGTTGGTAGGCAAAGCCTTAGCTTCAACCCATTTTGACAAGTAGTCAACGGCCACGAGTATGTACTTATTACCGCGAAGAAGGAAATGGCCCCATAAAGTCAATGCCCGGATGTCAAAATCTCACACACTTGAATGGCGTTTATGGGCATTTCATTTCTTTGTGAGATATTCCGTGACGTTGACAAGCGTCGCGGCTTTGACAAATTGTGGGCATCCTTGTGATAGTGGGCCAATAAAACCCGAATCAAACACCTTTTGGCGGTGTAGTTTGGACTATGATGGCCCCAGAGGGTCGAATGGCAAGCTTTGAGAATGTCAATAGCTTCGACCATACACACATCGCCGATGACTTGATCCGCGCAAATTTTGAACAAGTAGGGTCGTCCCGAGTAATGTTTAACATCCTTGAAGAATTTGTTCTTCTGCTGGTTGACATCCCTTTCACTATGAAGTTACCCGCATGGTAATTTGCTGAAGTCAAGAAACCATGGGGTAGTAGAGTCTCCACGAAAAGAAACCGCATTGAGTGTTTCGAGAGGAAATGTTTCATTTATTTCCTTTTCTCAAAAACATCTTGGTGAGGTTCTCTAATCGGGACAGATGATCGTGACCTGTGTTCTCTGCTCCTTTTTATCACGTATAATGATATCAAATTCTTGCGGAGGAGAACCCAACGAGCAATCTCGGTTTTGCATCTTGTTTTGCAAAGAGATATTTGAGAGTCGAGTGATCCGTATACACCACGCATTTGGTCAATATAAGGTATGGTTTAAATTTCTCAAACGCACACACCATGCCTAATAATTCTTTTTCCGTAGTGGTGTAATGGGTTTGAGCTTGATCATAGTTTTACTTGCGTAGTGGATAGGTGAAAATGCTTGGTTTTTCGTTGCCCCAAGACCGCACCGATAGCAAAATCACTTGCATCGCATATGAGCTCAAAGGGTAAATCCCGATCGGGGCAACAAGCTTATCAAAAGCTATAATAAGCTTGAATAAGTCGGTTTGACTATTAAATAAGCTTATTGAAGCTTGGTTTTAGCACACTTATCTTGAAATGGTAAACAATGAATGTAAAATTTGAAAACACAATAACACTTTGAATTAACACTTGAAACGAGTTAAAATGACTAAATGGTTTAGTCTTAATACACTAAAGCTTGATATTACAGAATTGTGAACTAATTAATACATTTAAAGAAAAACGACATACAAGAATTTAAAAACTAAAACCGGCTTCTTCTTGGCTTTCTTCCTCTTTATGCTCCAATAAGCATCCATGTGTCCTTCGAGAGTATCCCACCACTTTTCTTGACCAATGGGTGAGTTTTGAGCCTTATTAATGCTTTATCATTTTGGCGGGAAAACTGGATTTGACTTGTGGCTCTGTGAAATAGCTAGTAGGGGGGGTGGCATTTATTGTGGAGGGTTTGTGATGATGAGGGGGTGGTTTGTGGAGAAAAGGTGATGGGAGGTGAGACTGTGTTGCAGGCAACATGTGGGGAAGACAGGTGTACAGTGGGGCGGGTAAAGGTGGAGGTTTGACTTTGTTTGACCTGGGGGTCCAAAAAGAGAAAAGACAGGGGGCCAAAATGTGTTAAAGGCAGGGGTCAATATTAGTTTTGACAAGCCTTAGCTTAGGTTTATATTACAAGGACCAAATTGTAATTCTGCCAAACTAGAGGGACCAATCCTGCCATTTTCTCAAAGTTCTCACAAGGGCTAAAACTGAAAACCTTCAATAGTACAAGGACTAGTTTTGACACTTTCAATTTTCCAAGGACTATTTGTGACAATTTCAAAACTTGAGGGACCTATTCTGCCATTTCATAAAAGATTTATTCAAGGACCATTTTTGACAACTTAGAATATTTCAGGGACCTTGAATAACATTTTTCTTTATTTTGTTTTACCAGGGACTGTTTTTGACAACTTTTGAAACTTGGGGACTAAAGCGCCAATTATGCAAACTCTATACGCTTTTCACCGTTTTTGATATTTTTGCATTTAAAACACATAAAACACTTATTTGTGATATTTTATCATTTTGATGCATTTAAGTGTTTTCGGATGTTTTGCAGCTTTAAACTAGATATAATGCTACAAGACGCCATGGGTTTTTATAATTTTGTGAATAATGTATTTTTTTCTATTATAAATGTATCTTTTTGTTTGGTTTTTTTGTTAATTATTGTTTGTAATTTTTAATTATTATCTATTGTTGGGAGAACATCCCCTCTTTGTTTCATATGGGTAATAGCCGTGGCCAGATCGTTGTATATGTCGATTAAGATCCATGTTGATAAAAAGGTTTAAAAGAGGCTGTAACACGCGTGTTTTCATGGTTTGTGAGTGGCTTTTGGTTAAATTATGTTTTTTGCATTGGTAATTTAGTTATACGAAATGGTAAGATGATTGGTAGTAAGTGGTCATGTTTATTTGTATTGTTGTTGAACCCAGCTATGTTGGTTTGAAGACATAAATGTGTTTTTGGGGTTGTTATAACGTATTTAAATAAAATATAAGCATTCGCTCACACAAAACATAATATTGTTTAAATAAAAATTAAGCATAAAACAACTGATATTAAAATATCTCAATTAATGTCTTGAGCAAGTGCATTCCTCAGGTATGCATTGACATGTCCCTTGACACACTGGGCAGTAGCAGTCGTCATCTTCATAATATTCTATAAATTCTGAATTTGCGGATTCCCAATCATTTAGCCATTCGTTTTCCGTCATAGTATGGTGTATATGAACATTTGTTTTTTGTTTTTTCGTCTTTGTCTTTAAATCTTCAACATCAACATCTACAACATTGGAATTGTGTCTTTTTTTGGTAGCACAAATTTTTGAAGCAGATTCTTCCACACTTTTCTCATTTTCGTCTTCTGAATCTTCGATTATTATGATATCGTTTGTGTTATAAGCATGGTTTTTTGGCTTGTTTCTTTTGTTTGTCATCAGCAGAGATAGAGTAATGGAATAATTCATTATATGATTTGAATGTACTTTTTTAAAATGATTGTGAGGGTGTTTTTGTTCTAACATACCTTGTCACCGGCTGTTGATACCTTTTCTTGTGTGTTTGCATTGAAGGTAGGTGTTAGGTTTATTTGTGGTTCTTCGCATTTTCCATTTGATATGTTGTTTTGTAATCTGCAATAAGACCATTAAAGATTATCATAGTGTCATTTTTTTATCTTTATGTTATATTGTTCTTACCTTTCTTTGAACACAGATATGTGTTTGTTGTTGTCATTTATATAAATCTTGGATGCTTTGTTGATGCTTGAAACTTGTTGTTTGTCTGCATGAATGGCATCGTTAGTAAGTATAGTTGTGTATCGAGATTATGTGCCGAATGTATATGAAAGGAAGAAGTTTTTATATCAGTCATCATTTTGCATGTTTATTCATTAAAAAGTCAAAGTTACCTTTTAATTTCCACATCAGTTTACATTAGGAGTATTTAAGCTAGCTTAGTCCTTGATTTAGATTCATAAGTTGATGAAAAAGCCTCATTAAGTCTTAACATATCTTCTAATTCCATTTTCAGTCATTAGATTAGGATCAAAGTTCATTTTAGTCAACTTTTCAAAAAAACTGAAAAAGTCAAAAATATCAACATATTGTCCAAACAGGTTTTAGTTTTGAATTTTCATTTACTCAATTTTTATTCATTTGATCTGAGATTTTGGGATTTTAATATTTGGTAGTTTGTATTCTTAATCCATATTTTTGTAGAATTTTTTGATTTTTTCTGCATAGCTTTTGATAAGCTAGAAGTTGCTGGTTTGGCTCCTTTTGTGCCCTGTGCACCATCAGTAGGTACTGCTCATTAAGTTTCTCCCATAAGCTTATCTGCTTATTCTGATTGTCTACTTAGATTAGCATTAGCTTATTTAGTTTGCCTAATTAGTGTTAGTAGCTTAATGTTAACATGTTAAACGGGTAACTTTTACAAAATTAACTAAAAAGAGAAGTGGTAAGTCAAGTTAAGTGCTTGTGATTAACTTCATATTTACAATCTTCTATCTATGCATATTGTTTTACTGGAAATGATTGAAGCATACGATTACCGATTTTTTTCTTTTTCGTTTTTCATGTATACGTTTGATATATTTATTGTTGATGCATCTCAAAAATAGAGTAATATAATTAGCGGATCAATCCAATTGAGTAGTTTTGATATTATCTAAAAGCCTCTTTTTACTTATTACCCATACTGACCCACTCAATTTGCTATACATGCTCAAGATTTCTATATTCTACTGAATGAAAGTCTAATAAGTACTTGCGGTCAGAGTTTAGTGCCTTTCAGTTAAGTTAAAGAAAGAAAAAATAAAAAAAGCCAAAAGAAGCAAAGTGGTTGGGAAGTAGAAATTGAACTTATACTTTTGCGGTTGCCGAGTACATGTTCAACGCATCACATACAGTTGACTCAAAGTGAGTTTTGGGATCATAGCTCTATTGAAACATAAAAGAGGAATTACAAAGCCACAATAAAATCTATTACTAATAATCAAAATGATCTGTTAGCTACAACTTTATATCAGGCCTGAACATGACGATTATTCTAATAGATATAATTACTTTTAGGTAGAGGCCCCCAACACTCCTACTATTGTAATATCTCTCCAATAGCTTGAGCTATTTCAAACAATCAACCAAAGATTTGTGTGTCGAACTTTAAGACCATTCGAGTTTGCAAGTTACTTTAGTTTACCAGAAGGGTGGTGGGAGATAAAACTCTTGTTGAGTAACAATGACAAGCATATCTTCACTGTTATAAGTTGTCCAGTTCTAAATTTTGGAACTATTTTGTGCAAATAATTCTTCTTCTCATATTCATCCTCCAAGGACTCTTGTTCCTGCATATATATAAGCATCAGTTAAGTATTGGACTTCTAGTGAGATGTATATGTATTGTTCAATTGGCTTGAATATAAATGCTACAGGAGGACATATTTATAATATATTGTGATACACACTTGTGCACTTCTCGCTCATATCAACATACGGTCACCTAAAATCTGAATGATTAAAAGGTATAGCAACTGAATCCGAGTTGTCATGTCAACATAAAGTGACTTAAAGCCTAGAAAAGAAACCACACCACACATATTGTTGCAGCAGCATCTTGATACCTTAGCCATTGCAATACCATAATCAGAATACTAAGAAAGTCCAAAAAATCCTTTGTGCGGGATATTTGAACACCTGTACATTTTGACTACTTGATTGTCGGGCAGCCACAACTCAAAAAAGACCAACTAAAGACAATAGAGAAAGGGAGGTGATTTGCACACGTTTGATTTTTTATTTGCAAACTTCACTGTTAAAGCATATTATTAATAATGTACAACTACATGATGCGCTAAAAAGAGTGTCGCAATATATTTTGAGAGTTTGCAAATCGTTTCCCATACAGAAAACAAACTAACTTTAATTTGTAGATTACTATTATAAATTGACCTTTTAAGCTTGGAATGTCATAATTTAATATTCGTATTCTTGTATATATTACAGAGATACTAAATAAATACTTATAGAGGCACTAAAAGACAACGTTCAATTCTAATGCTAATAACCACCTAATAAGGAATATAGATTCTAATTATCCTGGATCATATAATCACTTTCAAAATGCAACTCCAAACACCATTTATCAAAAAAAAATAATAATAATAAATAAATGAATAAAAAAAAAAAAAAAAAAAAAACTGACCTTGTAAAGAGTAGCAGTTGGCTACCTAGGATTATAAAAGTTTGAGCACAATCCAAACACGAAATTTTTCGATGACAGTTTTTTCGTTTCGTTCTTGCAGCCTTAGCTTTTTTTCCCTTGTATGATATTTGGACCAGCTGTAACGACTCTTCAAGCTCTTCTCTCCTAATTTAAACAAATAAATGGAGATTTTCAGATTGACTGACAGAGTGACATTTTCATATAGAAGCTGTTTCACTTCTGGTGCTACTTTCAAGATGACACAAACCTAACTGAATATGTTAAACAGATTTTAAGTCACCAAAAGTATATTTGCAATCCATAGAACCTCCTAATTCACATGCTGAGTATAATTTACACGTATGTTACATTCATTGCAACATAAAACAAAACTACAATGATCTAAGATGTTACCATTAAAAACATGAAGCAGTCAAATCCTTCAACACATACCTCAAGATGTTCTCTAGAATGAACTTGAAGAACCGTTAGCAGCTGTGTGTACGTCTGAGTGGAACGTTTCACTTGACCCTGTATAATAGGTATTAAAATCGGAAGATACATATGTTTTCTTCTTTAAAACATGCAATCCAAAATTAAACCATTTGTACCTTCAGTTTAGCTATGTCGCAAATGGTTAGTTCTGAAAATTTTTGAAAACGTCAGCCACAATCCAAGTTGTTGAAACAATAACAGTTCTCTCCTCTTGACACCATACTGGCTTTTCAGCAACCAAACACTGGTTATCATAAACCATTTTAATCAGATTGTTGATGTTATCAGCAGCAGACTTGAGGACACTTCATAGCAGCAAACTAATTATATCACAAACCTCGTTATTGGACACCAAATAAGAAAGACAATAAATAACAAATATTTGGTAAAGTCGGAAAGTAATACCACCCTTGGTCATTCACAATTTTCAACACTTTTCCAATCACAAGACACCCGGTTGGCTGTCCAAAAATCAGTTATTAATTAGCTAAAGTTGATATAATTTGTGAGGCATAAACTTTATCACAGGTAATGTACCTCTGATAAATCATAAAGCTCATCAATTGTCTTTAACGGGAATTGTGAATAGTAATCTTCTGGTTTCCTTACTATAGTGTTTGATGATAACTCAACTTTAGACTTTTCATTTAATGAAAGATTTGTAGATTCAAACCTATTAAAGAGAATAGATAAGTAAAAATATTATTAACTACAAATATACAAAACATATAGAAAGTTCTGGTTTGTTATATTCTTACATGTCTCGGAAAGCTTTTATATGCGGATTATCTTCATTAATAAGCAACTTCGACCCAGCAAAACAGTTAGAAACTTGTGTTACACCTGTATATAAAATTGCATACTCAATTTTTAAACACTTTAATATATATCCAAGGATATCAAATTTTTTAACAAAAGATACTTACGATTCCATATACTTTGTCGTGCCATTTTGATAAGAACAATGATTGGTTTTGCTAAGCTTTCATGATTCTTGATATATTGATGGAGTTTTTTAGCAAGGTCATTCCATAAGATACATGGAATTGTTGCTCCACTGTATAGATAAAGAATATATACATATACTTAATACATATTATATTAATCTATATACATTATACTAATAGATACTTACGTTACATCTTGTAGTTGAAATTCAAGTATGTGCTTAGAGGCATTATTTGGATTCAAAACGGTGATGTCTTTATTTTGTATCAAACGCCAATAACATCTCGCATTATAATACAAAAGGAATATTAGCATATAATGTAGGAAAATATTGGCTATTTGTATATGTTTAAATGAACATTTAATAAAATAACTTACCAAACGAATAACTTTGATCAATCTTTGCATCCAAGAAGTCTTTAAACGATATCAATTCCAAGACATCATCATTGCAATTGAATTCGAGCAATTACGCACATTTGTTTTCTTATAAAAGTGGATTTTGAACTCATGTTTTGATAATTTGGTAGAATCAACATTCCTTTTAACATTAAAATTAGATATTATGTGATAATTTTTTCTTTTAAAAGAGTATCAAAATCATTGGCTAAATTGTAGCATGAATCTTGGTTCCTAAGATTAAAAACATATCAAATATTACTATAAACCAATACACATATAATATTTAGTAAACTAAATTTAATTAAATTTAATTAAAGTACCGCTCATCAATAAGGATCATGTCAATGCTCGCTACTTTTGATGGATGAAAAGATTATGAATAAATTTAAAGTTTAAACAAAGATGCAAAAGAAATCACGTGAATAAGATCTTTGTTACATATTAACGTTTTATATGTTTTACAATGATGAAAAGAAAAAACTCACTGATTTGTTGACTTTTGTTGAATAGTCTGCAGAAAAGTTTGATTAAAAATTTGGTGGAATGAAAAACCTGGTCAATCAATTGAGTTTATATAATGCTTCAGTTAAGTCCTTATTAGATTAGAATTACAATTGTAATAGAATTAAAATTGGTTCTGTATTAAGAATCTGTATTTTTAATGAATTACAGTTTAGTCCACTAATTTGTAAAAAAGTTTTTAAAGTACACAAACTTATTAAAATTAAATTTTAGTCCATTAATTTCTTAAAAAGTTTTTAAAGTACAGAAATTTATTATAATAAAATGCAAATGTAATTAAATAAAAAACAGTATGCAAAACAAATTAAAGTCAAATCCAAAATTAATTTAGTGTTAAGAAATTACCTTCAAGCATCCGTAATCAATGACGTCAGTATCGGAAGTCAGCCACTGTTGGACTCCTGCTGGCCAAAGCCCTGACAACATCATCTAATCCATATTACCAGGATATTGCTACTATAAGTAGCCCTGTCCTTGCATTGGACGTTTTGTTGGTACATGTGTTCATTCTCTTCGATTTCACACCAAGCCCTAGCCTTTTTCTTAGAAACCTGCATTATAATTACAACCAAACCAACATATTAATAAAAATGCATAATAAACTGCTGGTAAGTCTGTTTTTGACTTCAAATTCTCAATGAAAACACGTACCACTCTACTGTTCCTGTCCTTGCATTGGACGTTTTGTTGGTACATGTGTTCATTCTACTGATTTCACACCAAGCCCTAGCCTTTTTCTTAGAAACCTGCATTATAATTACAACCAAACCAACATATTAATAAAAATGCATAATAAACTGCTGGTAAGTCTGTTTTTGACTTCAAATTCTCAATGAAAACACGTACCACTCTACTGTTGCCACCATCTACATCAACTTTGTCACCAAGAACTACAAATGGGGAATTTTCTGGATCACAAGGAGTCGCCTGCAACAAATTTATTAGCTCATCAGTTCATAGAACAGATTCACATTATACATTATAAACCAGTAGATCCCATAGTTACTAATGTAGTTTCCTTTTTCATTCCTTCCCTTATAGAGTTAATTCATTTCCATCTAGGTTCCAAATTTAATGGTGTAATCTTTTCGGTGCAAAGGATATGCTCTGTTTAAAAGAAATATAACATCTAATTTCATACATATCGACACTAATCTTTGTTAATTGGCTGATCAAGATGCATAGGCATGGCTACTATCGGTATAATATAGTAGCAGCACAACATGTCATAATTCTCATTACAATGGTCTAACGACTCCAATATTATTAATCAGAATGCATAAAAAGATAAAACATATATTTACAGATAAGTTACACAAACTAACCACCAACTGGCAAGTTTTGACTCAAAATAAAGGCAACCCAATATAAAGGAAGTTGTTGTTTAAGACCATAACTCAGTATCAATAAGAATTCAAGGAAATAAGCAAATAAAACAATCTTATGTTCTAAACTATAATCTGGCTGTTACCAAAAGATTGGTTTCTATAAATTTTGTTACGTTAAACTTATAATTAATACTATCTATACGCCAAATAGATTAGCAGATGCCATTAAAAACCAAAAAATATTGCAGAACACTTGGATATCAGAAAGCCTTATTCATTTCTTTACAGCCTAATTCTTGCGGGTGCCATATATGAAATATTTGGAACGGGTCACTACTGAACTCACCTGTTGAGTCACTGAGACTGTCCTTCCCAACTGGCACCAGCTTACATTCTGGAAACCACATCAGCAATACCTACTGTTGTTGCAACCACTTAATGTTGACCGCCATAATAACCAATTACTGGATTCCTCGTCTGCAACGATTCAACACAATGGAATCTGACATCTAGAAAAGAAAATAGGCAACTACTTAAAACGTTGGGGTATATTTTACTCAAATTTTAATTTCATAATTGTGCCATGAAACTTCCAAGCAGTGAAATGATCATACTACCATTGACACCGTGCAGCATTTGAAATACTAAAGAAACTTGTATGGGTGAAACTGGTCAAATAAAAAGGGTGCCGAGCTTAATTCCACTGGAGTATACCATGGATCATTCGGTTACTGTTTTGCGAACTTCTTGAACCCTTAAGACCCAAAACCTAGATAGCAAATCCACCGATTACCAAAATATATGGCCACTTTGACCCAAAACCCTTTTCAAAGGTACCCGCCAGACCCACCTTTTGCCACCAATTTATGAATAGTCAAACAGTTTGAAACAAATATCAAACTCATTACCTGGATAGCAAATCATTCTGAATAGCTTTTTAATGGTAACTAAGACCAGACTTTCATGCTAACCAACTCTGCAAAAAACATGTGTAGTGACTTGAGTTGTAAATACATAGGAGTTCAATAGGAGACATGATATAGTGTTAGCTTCCTAAATCCATGAAATTCAACAATGGTAAACACTATAACCACAAAGTTATGATCCCTTAAACTAACATGTTCTATTTATAGCAAAACTACATCCTCAAACAATGATGTTAAAAAAAAAAATACTAATTGTATAACAATCCACAAATCCCTAACCAACCAACAATTAATTGCTTGAAGTCTGATTTGAAGGCAACATGAGCAATTTTAATGATACTTTAATATTTATAATAATTTGGAATCATAAGATGTTGATGAAAAAACATACCAGTAGGTGAAGAGGCCATGATTATGAACTTTGGATCCTCATGATAATCTTTGTACATCAAATTGAAAACCTGCTATAATTCAAACTTGAATAGAGTATATGAATCACCTTGAATTAGTTAGCGATTAATTAAAACTTTGGGGATCAAGGGTATGGTTTCGTTGATGAATCATCTGGGTAATGGCCAATTAATTGTTGGTTGGTTAGGAATTTAAGGTGGAATGGTGTGGTGTTAGGATTTCAAGTGGAGTAGCTAGGGTTTAAGGTCAAACCGATTGGATTTGTTTCTGTATTTGTGAGTATAATTGGGAATGAATGAGGGTGATGAGTTACCCTTTTTTTTATAAAAAGTTACACTTTTGGGTATCAATTATGATAAATATCAATAAGACCCATGTGTATTTTCGTTTTTTTTTTCACATCAATTCAAAACGTTTTTCATACTTTTTAGATAAAAAGGAAATAATTTGAATTAATTTTATAAAACTTTTTTAAGAAGTTTAATTATTAAAAAATTACTAAATAAGGTATGAATTGATTTTTGAAATGAAAAATTCTAATAGGGGTTTTGTTTTATTATATAAAAGATAAGACAAAATGATGAGATTTAGACACTCATCAATCCCCACATTAAGATATTCTAGTCACTAGAATGTTTTGAAAAATTAATGGATTTCATCTCTTTACCAAAAGCCATTACTTCCGGAGTAGCCAAATGTTCAGTTCAAGTAAGAACCTTGTACATCGATAACCAAATGATTTTGAGCAAATCACCGCCCTCAACGGATTTGATTTGTCTTTACCAAAAGTCGTTTGTTTCGGACTAGCCAACTCTTAGATAAATTATCAATATTATCTTTGGTGGTGATTACCAATTATGGTTTTCCATCGCTTTACCACAAGCCATAAACTCATGGGCTAGCCAACTCTTCACTTTTAAGGATATGGTGAATTGAATACCATACAATTTTGGGCAAATTGCAAGTCGTCAACGGATTTGAGTTATCTTTACCAAGAGCCGTTTGCTCTGGATTAGCCAATCCTTTTGTTTATTAGACAAGGCGGATGATGACTATAAGATGAGTAAGTGTAAACACTTACTCCAAAAAAAAATTTGGCCAAAATGGGGAATTAGGCGGTATAATTACATGATAAGATTCGTGAGAATTCCCCAACACTTAGAAATGAATATTGCCTCAATATTCAAAGTACCACTGTTATGCCGAAACATAGAACGTAAAGGGAAATACTACGGCCATTATTTAGCAAGATTTTTTATTTATTTATTTTTTTTATTATTTTTTTGATGAAACTCTTATATATATACACAACATGTGGGGCAACTCCCCCACACTAGGGTGGAACACACGGGTGAAAACCCATGTAGCATGCTACTGTTTTTGATTACCGAGTCGCTAGCTTGACTCGATCCCCGCATTCATTGGTTCATGGGGAAAGTTTGTAGATCCGGACAATCATGGGAGGAATGTCCTCCAAAATAATGCTTCAACCGATGACCATTCACTTTAAAGTTTGGACCATCGGGTTGAGATAACTCAATGGTGCCATAAGGATAAACCTTAGTGATAGTAAATGGACCAGACCAACGAGATTTAAGCTTTCCTGAGAAAATCTTCAATCTTGAATTGAAAAGAAGGACTCGATCACCAACGTTGAAAACGCGGTTCTTGATTTTAGAGTCATGAATCTTCTTTGTCTTTTCTTTGTAGATCAAAGAGTTCTCGTATGCTTGATCATGGAGTTCATTTAATTCATTCATTTGAACTTTCCGGTGATCACCAGCTGTCTGAATATCGAAGTTTGCATGTTTCAAGGCCCAGTATGCCTTGTGCTCAAGCTCAACCGGCAGATGACATGCCTTCCCGTATACAAGCTTGTATGGAGTACACCCGACGGGTGTTTTATAAAATGTACGGAAGGCCCAGTCGTCATCTAGCTTATCCGACCAAGAGGCACGGTTTTCGCCAACCGTCCTCTCCGAATTCTTTAATCCCGGTTGGAAACTTCCACTTGCCCACTAGTTTGGGGTGGTACGCAGAGAGAGACGGTGAGTTACACCATACTGCATGACTCTTTCAAACCGGTCATTGCAAAATGCGTACCACGATCACCGATTATGGCTCGTGGAGTTCCAAACCTAGCAAATAGGGATTTTAAGAATTTCACAATAACTCGGCATCGCTGGTAGGCAAAGCCTTAGCTTCAACCCATTTTGACAAGTAGTCAACGCCACGAGTATGTACTTATTACCATGAGAAGAAGGAAATGGCCCGTAAAGTCAATGCCCCGGATGTCAAAAATCTCACACACTTGAATGGCGTTTGCGGCATTTCATTTCTTTGTGAGATATTCCCGTGACGTTGACAAGCGTCACGAGCTTTGACAAATTCGGGCATCCTTGTAGATAGTGGGCCAATAAAACCCGAAATCAAACACCTTTTGGCGGTGTAGTTTGGACTATGATGGCCCCAAGAGGTCCGAATGGCAAGCTTTGAGAATGTCAATAGCTTCCCGACCATACACACATCGCTCGATGACTTGATCCGCAAATTTTGAACAAGTAGGGTCGTCCCGTAAGTAATGTTTAACATCCTTGAAGAATTTGTTCTTCCTGGGGTTGACATCCCTTTCACTATGAAGTTACCCGCATGGTAATTTGCAAAGTCGCAAAACCATGGGGTAGTAGAGTCTCCACAAAAGAAACCGCATTGAGTGTTTTGAGAGGAAATGTTTCATTTATTTCCTTTTCTCAAAACATCTTGGTGAGGTTCTCTAATCGGACAGATGATCGCACCTGTGTTCTCGCCTCCTTTTTATCACGTATAATGATATCAAATTCTTGCGGAGGAGAACCCAACGGAGCAATCTCGGTTTTGCATCTTGTTTTGCAAAGAGATATTTGAGAGCCGAGTGATCCGTATACACCACGATTTGGTCAATATAAGGTATGGCGAAATTTCTCAAACGCACACACCACAACTAATAATTCTTTTCCAGTAGTGGTGTAATGGGTTTGAGCTTGATCATAGTTTTACTTGCGTAGTGGATAGGTGAAAATGCTTGGTTTTCGTTGCCCCAAGACCGCACCGATAGCAAAATCACTTGCATCGCACATGAGCTCAAAGGGTAAATCCCATCGGGGCAACTAGAATGGGTGCCCGTAGCTTTTTCTTTAGTGTTTCAAAAGCTTCGACGCACTCGGAGAGAAGATAAAAGGAGCTTCTTTTCAAGAAGATGGGTCATAGTCGAGCGATTTTAGAAAAATCTGTATGAATCTCGATAAAACCCGGCATGACCAAGGAAACTCCTAATACCTTTGACGGTAGTAGGATGAGGCGCTTTAGCAATAACATCAACTTTTGCTCTATCGACCTCAATCCCATTTTGGAAATCTTATGGCCAAGGACTATGCCTTCTTTGACCATAAGTGGCTCTTCTCCCAATTTAGACAGAGATTGGTGTCTTCACACCTTTTAGCATTTTGTCTAAATAGAGAGACATGTCCGAAATGAGTCCCCAATGACCGAGAAGTCATCCATAAACACCTCCATTGTTTCCCGATCATGTCGTGGAATATGGCCATCATACATCGTTGGAACGTGCGGGAGCATTACATAAGCCAAAAGGCATACGTTTGTAGGCAAAAGTTCCGTATGAGCGGTGAATGTGGTCTTCTCTTGATCCCGTGGATCAATGGGGATCTGAAAGTAACCCGAGAAACCATCAAGGAAACAATAGTACTCATTCCCCGCTAATCTCTCAAGCATCCGATCCATGAAGGGTAGAGAAAATGGTCTTTACGGGTGGCGTCATTTAACTTGCGATAGTCAATACATACACGCCATCCCGTAACCAATCGAGTTGGAATTAACTCGCTTTCTTCATTCGTGACAACAGCTTATGCCACCCTTTTTGGAACACGTTGAATTGGGCTAACCCAAGGACTATCGAGATTGGGTAAATCAATCCGCATCAAGAAGTTTGATAACCTCCTGCTTGATAACATCATGGATTTTTGGATTTACTTTTCTCCGATGTTGAATCTATTGGTTTGAAGTCATCCTCCATCAAGATTTTGTGAGTACAAAATTCGTGGTTGATACCTTAATGTCGGAGAGTTTCCAAGCAATTGCTTGCTTGTGTGACTTCAAGACCTTTATGAGAGCGTCTTTTCATCTTTACTCAAATCTCGAGCAATAATGACAGCAATTTATCATCACCTTCAAGAAATGCATACTCAAGATGAGGTGGTAAGTCCTTAAGTTCGACTTGAAATTCTTCGCTTTTCTCAACCGACTTGACTTCCTTGTTATGAAGTTTGACGAGAGGAGAGGAGGAGAAGTGTCCTGATTTAACAACTTCTCAAGAGTAAGAATATCTCCTCCAGATTAATCTCATGGTGATTAATCTCTTCCTGAATTGCATCACAAGTGTGAGGGTTGATGAGTGATCATCTTTAAGCAATTTCTCAATGAGAAGTATGTCCCCTCGATGTCAATTGGGCGTGATCAATTTCCCATGGAAGAATCACTAGCCAAGTATGCTTCAATCTCTTCCAAGATGAAGTCGCCTCAAACGGAGCGGCAGAAGGAGTATAATTGGCTATGATAGGTTGAGAAGATGTGGTGGGATCCCACCACGCAATTATGAGAATAACCAAGAACTTCTTGAGTACTCTTCGAAGCAACATCAATGATATCGATTCGGTTAACCGACTCGTAATCATAGTTCATGGAGTACCTCAAGTTTGATCAAGGTTAAAGGTGATGACTTCATTACCAACACGTAATGTGATTTCTTGCTCAAATACATCAATGAGAGCACGGCCCATTCTCGTGAATCCTCTTCCAACAATGAGAGGAACCCGTGGATCAAAGATCGAAATCAACAACTACAAAGTCACCGGAAAATGGAACTTTCCTACTTTCACAAATACGCCCCTCGCAATTCCAAGAGGACGGGATATTGTACGATCCGCAAGCTCGAGAGTCATGCATGTAGGGTAAGGTCCGGAAGAGTAAGTTTCTTCCATATCGAATGAGGCATCGTGTTTATGCTTGCACCAAGATCGGCTAAGGCAAAGCATTCAACCATTCCCGAAATACACAAGGTAAGAGAAATTTTCCAGATCTCCAAGCTTCTCGAAGCTTTTTAAGATAACCGCAGAGCGCCTCGTCGAGGAGTTTTAGCCATTTCAAACAGACTTTTCCTTGTTGCTTAACATGTGTTTGAGAGTTGATGCAAACTTGGGCATCAACATGATAGCATCCGCGAAGCTTATGTCAAAATGAAGTTCTTGGAAAATTTGGAAGAATTTTTCATTTGATGACCGGCTTTCTCGGAGCTTTTGCTCATGTAAACGTGATGGGTAAGGAATAGAAGATTTGGATTTGCGGTTTTCAACGGAGCTACTGGAGGTTCAAAACAACTCCCGGATTGGATTTAGGTTTCGGACAACCGAGGATGGACATTGTTGGTACTTCCGTTATTAGTAGGAAGTTCCTTGTCCTTTGTCGCCTCGTGTTCACTTTCCACTACCTTCGGGGAGAAGAAGAAGAGGTAGTAGGAATAGCGGGTCCATCATACGAGTACCACTTCGTTGTGATCGCCTTTGCATCGCCTCTAATTAGCGATCGTGTTGCTAGGTAAAGCACCGAGCCCGAGGGTCGATCATTTAAAGACTTCTTTAATTCAACGATCCGATCGACCAACAACCTGTTTGTCTCTCTTGAGTCTTCATGAATTGCTTTAAAAGCTCATCGATGTTGATACAGGAGGAGGTAGAGGGATAATTGAGGTCGTATGTTCGATTATAGCGTAATTCCTTGATTAGGATTCATATTCCCCGAAATTGATTCCCTCGGTTGTAAGTGTTTTGATTAAGATTTCCTTGATGTTGGAAACCTTGATTGGGTCCGAATAGAAATTACCTTGGTTTTGATAACCTTGGTTCATTCTTGGTTGGTTCGATTCGGTTAGGATTCTCGTTAAACCGGGTGGTGCTCGATAAGTATTAGCTCGGTAGTTTGGTTCATTTTGAGGACGGTATTGATTACCTCCTTGATTTGAAGTACCGCTATAAGATTAGCTTCAAACGGACTACCATCGGTGGCGATACAATTGTAGTATGCATGAGGACCACCACAAGTAACACAAACTTCAACTTTCTTCACTTCACCATATGATGGTGCTTGTGTGAAAGTGACTTTCTTTGGTTAGCAAGAACCAAAGTTCGAATAATATCCGTGAGTTTGTCAATCTTAGCATCGGTGCTAGATGTACTCACGGGAGATGAAGTAGAAGGTCCAAGATTAGATCGAGTCCGATATGTCTTTGTGCGGAAAGGACGGACCGGGACTTGTTTTCAATGATTTGCAAGGCTTCTTTTGTGGTCTTGCTCAAGAAATTACCTCCGCGGAGGCATTTAGAGAGTCTTGATTAGTCCGGTTCGCACCATTGTAGAAAGTATCCATTTGCATTAACTCGGTAAAACCATGATGCGGACACTTATGGCAACTCTTTGTAACGATCCCATGCCTCCCGAATGATTCATCAAATCTCGAGAAAATTTCATTATCTCATTCTTAAGACTTGTAGTTCGGGATGGAGGATAGAATTCGTTAACAAACTTTGTGACTAGATCTTCCCATGTCTCAATGGAACGAGGGGTTGTTTCTCGAGCCAATTCCGGCTTGTCCTCTAGAGAAAATGGGAATGAAGAAGCTTGATGGCTTCATGGGACATTCTTGTACTTGATGGTAGATGCAATCTTGTTAAACCATCGAATGTGTGCATGAGGATCATCCCGCCAAAACCATAGAATTGGCTTTGGGTTACCGATTAAGTAACCCGGTTTTGAGCTCAAAAGTATCACCACGATGGTCGGGACAACAATAGCATCTCCGTAACCTCGATGGGTGCTTGGAAGCTCATTCATCGGCTTGTCTTCCGCCATCACGGAAGGTGGTGGTGGTGGTAGACGCCCTCGACCACGGTGAAGGAGCCGAACGTCCTCACGCTCACGAGGAATCTTTCCAAGTTCGAAAGTGGACTTGTAGAACTGGAAGAACGAGCGCGCATGCACTAAGTATAAAAATCGCCAAAACAAATGCGAGGCAAAACGACAAGTGAACTTAACCAATAATCACAAATGAAATGGCTTCTTTGAAAAAGGTACACCAAATCACAAGGACACAAAGGCAAGTTTTAAATCGATGTTCGGAACTTATTATGGTCACACCCCAGCTTAGTAGGTGTACCGCCTTGATTTATGGTGGTTGATTTTTATGTATATATTAAGTACCACCGAAAAGACGTAGGTATAGATTTGTGCCGATGGTTTAAAAACTTTTGGACAATATTTTTTGGTATCGCCTCGTTTAACCAAATTGTATTTCTTTAAGAATCACCTTAAAAGAAACACAAGCTAGAAAACGTTACGATTGTTTTGTTGTTTTATATTTTGTTTGGTGTTTTAACACTTTAAGAAAAGTGTTAATGAACTTTTGATTTTGTTATAACTTTACAAAAACTGCTTTTACAAAAGGTGGTATATGTGCAAGCACGGTCCGAAAATCGCTTAAAACACGCTTACAGCCTCCCAGCATGGCCGCCAAAATTTGATTGGTGCAAACCGCAAGTTTTCTCGCAAGCTAGTCACATGAATGACCAACCGTAAGGAACTTAAAACACCACACACCAAATGCAATTTAGATCGAGAATACGGTGGATTCCTGGTCGTTAAGTCCCACTTGAGGATGACCGGTGTTTAACACAATCGATGTCGAATAATCACTAAGGATAGTGATCAAGAAGGATTTTGAGTTATTTATAAATTGCGTGGGCTTAAATGCAAATTAAAGGAAATTAAAAGATAAAAAATATTAAATAAACGCTATCACTATTTTTAAACCGATGTTTTGATTTTTTCTGCTTAAAACTTAAATTAAAACTACGCGACGTACAAAGGAAAATATAAAATCAAGCAAGATTAATCCTAAAAATATGAAAATAATATTTTACAAACCTAATGATAAAAGAAAATTTATAGAAAAATAAAATTATTTTTATAACTATTTATCTAATTATTATTAATTAAAACTATTTTAACTATTAAATAATAACCTAAATTACGTGAAAATAGGAAATAAAGCTAGAAAAATAAAATTATGACTTGGAAAAATCTAAAATAACAAAATAGAATTTTCAAAACTATTTTTATATTTTTCGATTATTTTTCTATTTTTATGAATTTTAAACTATTTAAAACTAATTAAATTACTAAAAATTACAAATTAAACTATGAAAATCTGGAAAATTACTTTTTTACTTTTTATATTTATCTTAACCTAAGAAAAATGAAAAATTATTTTTTGAACTTTTTCGATTTAATTGTATTAAAAGCTAATTAAAATTACTTAAAAACTGCTTTTAAATTAAGAAAAATAGCAAATCTGTTATGGAAAATTATGAAAATTTCGAAAAAGTCTAATTTAATCTATGAATCTAAGAAAAATAGAAAACAAAGGGCTTGTTTGGTAGATTATGAAATCAGAATACTAGTGCTTATGAAATAAGCACTGAATAAGCCAAAGGGTACCAATGGGTACCAAACCAACACGTAAGCTATATTAAGCTATTACTACTCTCAAACAACAAATTACAACTAGCCTAGACCATCGAAATGCAAACCGCTTATGATTAAGATGATTTGAGTTAAATGCTAAAAGCAGCTGAGTGCTACTTTGAGCTTAAGCACAAGCCAACCAATAAGTCGGAAATCAAAACCGCTTATTGAGACCTAAACTAGACCTGGCCAAGTACCTTTAAACCAAAGATCGATCCAGAGAAGCTCGAGGAGCTTTTGACAAACTTAGCAATAAGTCGATAAAACTCGACTTTGATTGAGTTTTGGTGAATGAGCACTTAAGCAATCGTTTGATGAGCTTATTTGAAGGCTTTAGAAAATTACCAAAATCTAATAAAATGATAATAAGTAACTTGACCAGTTGAAGTTTTAAAAACAAAAGTCTCACTTGATTTAACCTAGAAATGAGCTCATGAAAATCTCTCCATTTGGCCTCAAACCGAATTTCAAGTTTTGACTTTCTTTCAATGATTAAGATGTTGACTAAATTGAACTTGGATCTTGATTTGTTAACTTATATTGATGTTTTGTGGTATAATGAAACTAAGACAAGCTACTCTAGTGATTTCTAAGCATGAAATAAGGTTTTGATTTCCCAAATTCTTAACAAGTAATGGATTAAGACAGCTTAAAACTAGATTTTGACTTTTAAGGAGTTTAGACACAATTTGATGACAGATATGGGTACAAATGAGCATAACAAACATACAACAATGACCTTAACTCTTGAACAAACTTCTATGACAGTTTAAGTAGCAAATCCAAACACCATTTTAATGACCGATATGCAATTCTAATGAGACCCACTCTCGATTTAGTCAAAACAAACACTTAAACCGACTTTAACTAACCTAAATACAATTAATCAAACAGTTTCAAAGGTTTAATGACCACAGTTCAAGTATAAGCACAATGTGAAACCGCATACAAAATGAAAATAAGAAAACAAGCTCACAAGTGTCCGTGCTATTTATGCAATTTTAAACCGTAACCATTACCACTAGTCTAATCCAAAACCAACCCAAATCCATCTCTGCAACAACCCCATTCCATTTCCAACCTGTTTGACCAAATGTTCTTCTCTGTTGACTTTTGTTGACCATCAACCCATCATGCTGAACAACAAGCTTATCAAAAGCTATAATAAGCTTGAATAAGTCGGTTTGACTATTAAATAAGCTTATTGAAGCTTGGTTTTAGCACACTTATACCGAAATGGTAAACAAAGGAATGTAAAATTTGAAAACACAATAACACTTTGAATTAACACTTGAAACGAGTTAAAATGACTAAATGGTTTAGTCTTAATACACTAAAGCTTGATATTACAGAATTGTGAACTAATTAAGACATTTAAAGAAAAACGACATACAAGAATTTAAAAAACTAAAAACTGGCTTCTTCTCTTGGCTTTCTTCCTCTTTTATGCTCCAATAAGCATCCACGTGTCCTTCTGAGAGTATCCCACCACTTTTCTTGACCAATGGGTGAGTTTTGAGCCTTATTAGCTGTTTTATCATTTTGGCGGGAAAACTGGATTTGACTTGTGGCTCTGTGAAATAGCTAGTAGGGGGGGTGGCATTTATTGTGGAGGGTTTGTGATGATGAGGGGGTGGTTTGTGGAGAAAAGGTGATGGGAGGTGAGACTGTGTTGCAGGCAACATGTGGGGAAGACAGGTGTACAGTGGGGCGGGTAAAGGTGGAGGTTTGACTTTGTTTGACCTGGGGGTCCAAAAAGAGAAAAGACAGGGGGCCAAAATGTGTTAAAGGCGGGGTCAATATTAGTTTTGACAAGCCTTAGCTTAGGTTTATAATACAAGGACCAAATTGTAATTTCGCCAAACTAGAGGACCAATCCCGCCATTTTCTCAAAGTTCTCACAAGGGCTAAAACGAAAACCTTCAATAGTACAAGGACTAGTTTTGACACTTTCAATTTTCCAAGGACTATTTGTGACAATTTCAAAACTTGAGGACCTATTCGCCATTTGACAAAAGATTTATTCAAGGACCATTTTGACAACTTAGAATATTTCGTGGACCTTGAATAACATTTTCTTTATTTTGTTTTACCAGGGACTGCTTTTGACAACTTTTGAAACTTGGGGGACTAAACCGCCAATTATGCAAACTTTATACGTTTTTCACCGATTTTGATATTTTGCATTTAAAACACATAAAACACTTATTTGTGATATTTTTATCATTTTGATGCATTTCGAGTGTTTTCGGATGTTTTGCGCTTTAAATAAGACAAAATGATGAGTATTTAGACACTCATCGCTTTCCATTCGTATTCAACCCGAATCTTTTCAATAGTAGATCTTGTCCCATCAAGTAATGGTATCTCAATAGTGATGCTCTCCATAAGAACTCGATCCGCTTTAACTTCAATCAAGCACCTAGCAAAACTACTTGACCCCATGATTCCAAGCACATTTGACTAGTGTAAGAGTCTAACATTTTTGGCGTACCAATCAATGTAGCTAGGAGGTTGAGACCATCATCAGAAAACATAGCAAGAGGCACATCATGGAATTTAACCCATGTCGGAATATTAGTCAAATCCTCTTTAAGCAGATTAGTATTCAAAGTCCACGTTTTAAGAATAATTGGCACATTCCTAATCATCCACGGTCCGTTTTCAATCACATCATCAACACCTTTATGAGTGGAAAACTTACAGAAGAAGAACCCCTTCGCATTCATCATAACATTTTGAATACCATACTTGGCCATGTATTACGAACGTAATAATCAACAACCGTAGAGGGCATTCTCAAATTTAGAGTTTACCTCCTCAACGGCTTTCATAGGAATGGAGAGATCCACGCCATTAGATTTTTTACTACACTCCAACCTACGAAAATTTGATTTGCGCTTCGTCTAGTCCATTGACATTTGCATAATTCGTACCACTTGCATCACCAACATACGAATTAGGTAATGTATTAACCCCAACAGATTTGACAATTGGTGTAGCACTGGTTAATTTCTCCGGAGGCGAAGAAGCATCACTCATATGCAAATGAGAGACATGTACCCTTCCAGCTTTAGAAGTTACACTAATACCATCACCACTAGGCAGATTAGCACACCTAGTGGTGTCCTCGACACCGTACACTGTAGATGGACCAGACGTAAACATAACATTACTTGTAGTACCAATAGGGTAACTTAGAGATGCGAAATCTTGCATATTCAAGGTACTTGTAACACCAACAGGCCCAGATCCCAAAACGCCGAATCATCATGAATACATGTTGCACGTTCAGGTAATCGATCATCAGCAGAAGTGAGATTAACGCATGGTACATCCATATTATTATCATCAACACGAGGAACATCGATACCAAAGACTTCAAGACCGTAGTATCAAGCGAAGTTGATCGTTGTGATAGTCGTTCATCGCCAGAACGGCAGCAACCATGGTCGAGTCGCCGTACCTACACTACCGCTTCAATATCATTAAAACGAGCTTCCAAAGCTTCCATATCCACCGTACCTTCACCAACGTTCTCCATAATAATTTGGTAGAAGCGGAAAAACGATTAAAAAAACCCTAAACGAAATGGTGAGGTATGTGGCAACTAATATTTAATGGTTCGGAGATTTATATTGCTAGTTGATTGATAATAACCTCAGTGTTAACCTGTTAGCCTCGCTCGATGCAAGTCAATTCATGAATGATGATGAATGTAATGACCACCCCGGACATGAGTAGGTTGGAAATTATTTGTTGAAGGTTGTTGTTGAACAATTTATGTTTTTGAACTATGTAATTGAACTATTTATGTTTTGGTTTAACTTTGTGTGTGACGAAAAAATAACGACTTTGAACGATTATTAGTTTCGAATGTGATCGTATGTTTTAGTTATCGCTTGTGTTGATTTGGAAATATGGAAATTCTAAAAAAATTTGCTTGCGAAAACGGGTTGAAAAAAAAAAAAAAAAAAAAAACTGCTGGCAGAGCAGTAGCTTACATTTTAAAACTGCATGTCACCTATAGTGATCACATGTGGTTGCTAAAGGTTGTCCTTATAGGTTACAGTCAAATAGTCAAGAGACCTGTATAGGTTGCGCTCAACGAGTCAATAAGTAAAAAAGGCAAGGTCAAGTCAATGATACTTATAGCGACGACATGTCGTCGCATAACTTTTGTCATGGTTTAGCCAGAAAGTCAAAAATCAAATATTCAAGTCAAATGTGTAGTTGCGATAAGTTAAATCCGTCGTTGCTAAAAGTTTTAGCAACAATACTTCAATCTTTCAATAGAAAGGTCTTCTCAACAACCTAAACACTTTTTATAATTATAAGAGGGAAAATTATTAAGTTTTTGTATACAAATTGTCCCCGTAATACAGTTAGGCATGCATCGCAAAACGGACGTCATGAGTTCAAATCCTTTTCTCGTGCCCCCTTAATCATGTTATTACACGGTTTACTTATCTCTCCATTGTTGGTCGAGTGACCGGTAGTTGAGGGTCGTGAACTCTTCTATTTAATGCAACTGGTTTATTCATTTTCATAATGGAACAACATGACTTTCTTTGATGATCTATGTATAAAATACGCGGACACATGAAAAATTTGTTGCAGTACCGATCCACGAAACTTAATCAAAGATAAATCTATAAATAAAAGGATATGATGCCATCATACATGCATGCCTGCATGCAGGAGACTTCTAAATCTAATTTAAAGTTGGAAAAAAAAAGTTACATCTATTATTTGAGGATGTGTTTGATGACTATATCATCGTTTACTTGTTCCACATGATTTTTTTAATGGGAGCGAGGTACCATATGGTAGCTCGTATGTTCAAACTCTTTTACTATAAAAGCATTACCAAGTTACGTATAATCTCACAAATCACTTGATCTACCAAGTATTGATCAAGAAATACAATTTTTCCTATCCCTAATGGCATCCCGTTTCCTTTTAGTTGGTCTCTTGTTGGCGACATTTTCGCTTGTTGCTTTGGCTTCGGAGCCTAGTCCTCTTCAGGACTTTTGTGTGGCTGATGAAGATAGCAAAGGTAAAGAATTAATTTTCGATAACATTTTTCATCATATTAAAATGTACTATACTATATGTGCTTATAGTACTTCTGTTTGTGTTGTCACAGTACTAGTGAATGGTTTCGTTTGCAAAGATCCAAAGATGGTGAAAGCAGCAGATTTTACTTTCAGAGGATTAAACAAGATGGGAAATACATCAAATGCGGTTGGGTCTATAGTGACAACTGTAAATGTAAATGATTTGCCAGGACTCAACACTTTTGGTATTTCTATGGTTCGTATCGACTATGCTCCATGGGGTCAAAACGCTCCACACACTCACCCTAGAGCCACTGAAATCTTAGTTGTAATTGAAGGCAGCCTTTTAGTTGGTTTTGTCACATCTAACCCTGACAACAAGCTCTTCACACAACGTCTTGAGAAGGGTGATGTTTTCGTGTTTCCAGAAGGTCTAATTCACTTTCAACAAAATGTTGGGTATGGCAATGCAGTTGCTATTGCAGCTTTGAGTAGTCAGAATCCGGGTGCTATTACAATTGCAAATGCCGTGTTTGGATCCAACCCCAAAATCTCTGATGATATTCTTGCCAAGGCGTTTCAAGTTGACAAAAAAGTGATTGATAAAATTCAGTCAAATTTCTAAACATCTAGGTGGATGGTTATCTATTTACCTCCGGATCCTCGGTTCAAGAATGTTTGTTTCATTTTGTCTTTTTTTTGTTGAAATTAAGTGTTCATTCGAGTTTAATGTTTTTCTTTCAATGTTATTCTGTAATAACTGAGAGATAGTGTAACTGTTGGAGCTGCTTGTCTCCTTCAGTAAGTATTGGTCTCTCGAGGTCATGTTTTGGGTGTTTGGTCTTCCTTTCTTAATTTCCTGTTCTCAGCCTATATATAAAGGCTCTCTTTCTATAATAAGTCATATATCAATAAAGCATCAATAATACATTGATATGCAGTGTCAATTTACATATATACTTCCGCTGTCCTTTGTTGTTAATCTCTCAAATAACTTAACCCACGGTTTTGCTATATCTATATATAAGTGATTAAAGGCAAATTATTTTCTGTCATTTACATTTTGCACTTCCTAAAGTGTTGATAAGTAACTTCATATATACGCTGAAAACTACAGTTGTTAAAGTTATGCATAATTAGCCCAAATATAAATTGAGAATACTGAAAAATTAACATGAATATGAGACACTCACTTTAACCTTTTGACTAGATATATAGCATGGAAAAGTTTGTCTAATAGTACATGATTTACTTGATACCATACTTTTTAATAATACACACTTTTCTAATTTTAGTATATACATATATAGACATTAAAAAGTAATGTATAAGTAATGATAAAACACATAGACGATGATTTAATGCTTTTGAAATATTTACGAGTATGTAAAGTCCATTCTTGTTCATTGTAACTTTCTGAATACCATATTTTCCCCAATAGTTACGCACGAACGATTCAACCACAGAAAATGCAAGTCTTTTCTCTATAAAATACTCATAAAGTGAAATTTCCATCCGCTCATTAACCTCGTGAACCGAACCAATAGGTAGAACCACATCATAATCTGCATCCTTAGGTACCATCTCATTAATAAATCAAAAATTAGATTTATTAGAAGACGAAGGGTTGATTTTAGAAGCATAAGTCGAGGGGGCATCCACATTAGAATTAGTTGGAGGTGTCTTAACCACATTTTCATTTGAAGGTATGGAAGCATTAGCACCAGAAACACCACGAAGTGCCTCTTCAAAACTCGTACACACAACTTTGTTATTAAGAATAAATAATCCCTACAATAATTCGACAAAGAAATATAATTGTACATTTTATTTTTATATACATAATCAGGCAATTTGCCCATATAACAATTGAGAATACAAAACCTAGTAAAGAATTAATCTTTAGGATCACAATTCAAACAGATAATCGCCAAACGCCTATTAGTTGTAGTACTGATGTAGGTATCTAACAAAGAAAATCGTTTATTACTACATGTCCACGAGGGTGGCAAGCATTGTTAAGTACATGTCATCTACAAGCTTGGCGGAGCAAAGATACATCCAACGTGCTTGGCGTTTCAAGAATCTTGTTCGCTAAGAATGATCTAACTTCAACCCATCTATAGACCCCATCGTATATATAGACCCTTTTCATAAAGCACAGGTCAATGTAATATTGAACTTTAATAAGGATATAATTGTAATTGCCCTATTATTTTAAGACCGGTGAACATCAGTATTATCTGTCCATAACTCCATATGCAAGTAGACAGGGTTATCATCTTTTAAGCTATCATTTATTTATTTATTTTTACTTCGTTCCCATAAAACTATATCTACACACAGTCCTCCACCTACCACCATGGCACCATTCATAAATCCAACCACCAATTTATTCTTCGTTACTCCAACCATCGTCACAACCATTCTCGGTTGTTTCAATATACATAACAGTTATAATGATAACAACCAAGTAGTGATGCAGACAAATATATACATATGCTAACAAATATCAACCACTTACAATCTTCGGCCACGGCGAATTTTTGGACTGTTTAGCATGTGGCAATGTGGACTTGGTGTTTTACCTAGTCATGGACGTAAACAAATTCATACCGTGATACCATACGTGTCATAATAAGCATCCCGGTTACCAGGGAGATCGTAAACCTGATCCGCATAGTTATCATAGTCATAGTCATCATAATCATCTTCACGATCATAACCACCACCAAATAGATTACTCGACTCATCAAAGGTGTTCTCAACCACCTCTTCTTCACTATCGGAATCCACAATCTCTCCCACCTTAGTGAATGGGTTGACCCTCTTACTAAAAGATGTATAAGCAACTTTTTTAATAGGATTACCATTATCATCAACAAGAGTAGCTTTCCCATCCATAAGAAGCTTTTCAAACTCCCCAATTTTCTCAACAATTGGGGTATGACCAACCTCGTTATCTTTCATTAAATCACTCACATTTGGAACTTTTGATACATTACCGGCTTAATTGACCCAACCTCCTTTGCTTCCATTATATTACCGCACTCTCTACATCGTGGGATTGCCACATTGATCGAATCAATCGTATTTAGAGCATCAAAAGGATTAGATGTAGTGATCCCACTCGTACTGGCCACTTCAGTGGCTTTCTTCTTTGTATTTTCTACCTTCTTATGTTCATGAGGTGGCGCTTTAGGTTGATACCTAAACTTAGGACCCACACTTACAATATGAGTGGATTTATTTATTTATTTTATTTTTTATGACCAAGTTGTTATACATAAAATATGCTCTTTTTTATTTTGAGTCATGTATCTTTTTTTTTATTATTTTTTTTTTCTGGAATTATAAGTGTGAAAATTGTGACAGAGTGTTCATAAACTTTGCGTTTACAAACATAATAATCTTGTACGTGTTTAAATATACGGCCAACCTAGTTGAAATATATGCATTTGATAATTAAAGTGTAAGCAAATAACGTATGTAATGAATTTTGTTACATTGGTAAGAGAATGTTTTTTATGTTGAAACATCTAGAAGAGAGAGGTCTATAGTAACAAATAAATATTCAACATGAGTTTAGAACCTTAGGCAGAAAGCAAAAGATTCCAAGGACTCACATGTACAATCCGGCATACAACCATTTGAACATCGTAGGGATTAATTTACGAAATACTTATGTATAGTGAAATAGCAATGTAACTGTATATGTAGCTGCCATTGTTTTCATGCTTTTACTTAAATTGTGTTTTTGAATTATGCAGTTATACTTTTAAGTTTGTAATGAAAGTATTTCAAAAGATGTCTAATTTTTTTTTTAACATTTACAATAAGGGGCTACATGAAAAATTTGTGCTAATCCATGTTTCACACGGCTAAGAAAACACCGGTTTTTAATCTCGTTATGAATTGGTATAAAAAAAAATACATCAATAGATTACAGTACCAAAAAACGGCCGATTTCGACCCTCTGCCGCAACGCGGCGGACCGACGCTCAACTCGTTTATAAATAAAATGAAATGATGCCAACATATATGCATGCCTGCATGCAGGAGCCTTCTAAATCTTAAGAGGGTATGGAACAAGTTCTTGAAAATAGCCCATGGATGATTCGTTTGGTTCCAATTATCTTAAACATTTGGACTCCCAATTCTAGACTCAAAAAGGACGAAATTACAACGGCTCCCGGGTTGGGTAAAACTCCACAATGTCCCTATGGTTGCATTTTCGGAAGTTAGTCTTAGTTTAATCACTACTCAAATTGGTCGACCCGTAATGCTCGACGCTTATACAATTTTTATGTGTCTTTATACTTGGGGCGTATTTCGTATGCTCGGGCTCTTATTGAGGTTTCGGCTACTAATACTCTTATGGAATCTATTATCTAGACATATCCCATTTCATAATGGGTCGGGACATTCTTTGAAAACTATTGGCGTTGAATATGAGTGGCAACCTCCTCGGTGTGAAACTTGTAAGATATTTGCTCATATTGATGATCGATGCCCTAAGAAGGTTAGGGTCGTGGAGCAGATGTTGTCGAGGATGACAGGTTTGTAGAGGTTACACGTAAAAATGAGAAAGGTAAGCAACCGTCTAAAGCTAAACATATTGATGAGATCCAGTTAAATAAACCTAAGCCTAATTTCCATTACCCTCCGGTCAGTAAACCCAGTAGTGGAGATGATGTGGCTTCCACATCGCAACCAAGTAGCTCAAAGGAGCCTGATTCGCTAAGGTTTTGGCATCAAAATAAGCAGTGTAATAGATACATCTAGCAAGCCTCTTGAAATTAATAAAACACATTTAAGGATGATATTAATCTTGTCTCTTTAAAGAACTCATTTAATTTGATGCTCTTACGAACGGAGACAATGTTTTTTGAAACGAACAATGAGTAAGGGACGAATAAGGATGTTATTGGAAGCTCAACATTTGAAAGTGATAGTGATGATGATGAAGTTTTGGAGGTTCACAATGAAACTTCAAGTTACATGGCATTTGGTGGTTCTAAAAGTGGTATTGGAGCTGGTAAGAAGAGCTTATATGAGCAATGAAAGGAGGACACCTATGATCAAAACCCTGATGATGATTTTGATAATTGTGGTTTGACTTGTGCTCAAATGGCGTATGATAATGCATATGACATTTATTTTCGTGGTCAAATAAGATAGGTTTCTTTTTTTGTTATGCATAAGTATGGCATATCATTATTGTGGTGTGGTTATAGATCCTGCCAACCATAGAGCTCTTACACATAATTTTTTGTGTGTGTAGGGCTTTAAATTAAAAATCGAGATCACTATTTTTGTTACATACTTGAAGATGAAACCTTTGGAATAAAATCAATGCATTGTAAGCATTAAAGCTTTACAACAATTTGTGTTGTTTGCACACACCCATTTACAAAAAAAAGAGGTAAATGGATAAACGGAAAATGATCTATTTTTAAATTAGTCAAGCTGGTCACACATTTCTTTTCAGTTGTACGCGGCTTAAACGATAATCCGTGACCATTTCCGGATTTCTCTCTGACCATTCACCGCTAGCTATGTGGTTGCATACCCATTTAAAACTTACATTCAATTTTTACATGTTTTCCGCACTTATATATAAGAGATATTTAAATCTACAAATGTGTAATTATATGAGTCATATATAATTTTATTCAATGCAACAAATTCCAACCTATATTTGTGCACTACACCAAATTCCATTTGTAGCGACGGGGAGATCTTAGCGACGACATATGTCTTCGTTATAGGTCCACTATACGACCAAAATCTCACTATCTTGGACCTGTCTTTGACTCAAACTTTTAGTGACGACATGTTGTCGCTAAAGGTTCGCTACACGACAAATAACGAATTCTTAGTCATAGTCAACATAAAATTCCCGCCGAGACAAAATGAACTTGCCAAATCTTTGCAACGATAATGCCGTCGCTATAGGATATGATAACACTTGCTTAGCTATACGATGCTTTTTTATTTGACTTACGTAATTTAAAAGATATTAATTCGCATGTGTGCTCTTGATACAATCAATGGAGTTGCAAATTATTCCTCTTGATTGAATAACAATAGAAAATTTATTCCATATGGAACACATGTATAGTATCGGAGGTGCTAATACTTGCTTAGTCAGACAATACTTTCATATTTGACTTACGTAGTTCAAAATATATTGATTTATACGTGCGCTCTCGATACTAAAACCGAAATCCAATGATTCCTCAAGATCGAATTGCTACCAAGACACTTCATTCCATATAAAAGACCGGTATAGTATTAGATGTGACAAGACTTGCTTAGCAATACGATACTTTCATATTTGACTTACGTAGTTTAAAAGATATTGATTCGTATATGCGCTCTCGATACAATCAATGAAATGAAAACTGTTCCTTTCGATTGAATAGCAAGAGACAATTAATTTCATATGAAACACTGGTATAGTACCGGATGTGATAACACTTTCTTAGTTAGATGTTACTTTCATATTTGACTTACGTAGTTCAAAAGATTTTGATTCGTATGTGCATTCTCGATCCTATTAATGAAACGAAATGATTTCTCTAGATCAAATAGCTAGCAAGACAATTCATTCATATGAATCATTTGAATAATCTCAGATGTGATAGTATTTACTTAGTAAGACGATACTAACAATACAATCAACGAAATGCAATGAGTCATATTGATTGAATAACATTGTTCGCTAGAACCGAATCTTATGGTCAAAACGAAAGGCGCTAAGAATGTTCGTGGTTTAAGATGTTTGGTATTTGATTATGTTTTTTTTAAACATTTGTGATATTTTTCTGATTAGTATATATTTTTATTTTAAATAATTTGTTATTTATTAATTCTAATTGATATATGATCCATATTTAATTATAGATATACATGTTTGGGCTAAAATGGGTCAAAGCGGCTAAAATGGGCCAAAATGGGTGAATGTTTGTAACATAAACGACAAAGTTACTTATTAGTACACGTGTGGCTAAAATGGGGTGTAATATAAACAACAAAGTTGCTTATTAGTACAGGTTTGGCTAAAATGGGTCAACTCAGTTGTTGTTCATTTTCGATAAATTAATTTATTTGTTTTGTGACTTTACACCTATATATGATTAAATTGCGGGAGAGCCAAGCTGGTTTAGATACAAGGATGACTGACAAGGAGATTTTCGCCCAAGTCTTAAGAACAAGCAGGGTTTTTTTTCCAAGACAAGGTAGGAGGTTGTCGGGGAGTTCATCATCTTCTTCTCCAGCACATTCCCACATCAAACCAGTATTAACCCACCAAAAAATGGTGAGGTATGTGGCAGAAAATATTTAATGGTTCAGAGATTTATGTCGCCAGTGATTGATAATAACCTCAGTGTTAACCTGTCAGCCTCGCTCGACCCAAGTCAATTCAAGAATGATGATAAATGTAATGACCACCCCAGACATGAGTAGGTCGGAAAGTATTTGTTGAAGTTTGTTGTTGAACAATTTATGTTTTTGAACTATGTCATTGAACTATTTATATATTGGAAATGGTCATGGATTATCTTTTAAGCCCCAGACATAGGCCAAATTGTTCAATCTTTGTTTTAATTAATTATAAATTTGGTAAACAGCAATCAACTGCTCTTCTTTGTTTACATTATACTGTACTATGCTGCTTTGATGTAAATAATTTCATTACAGTTTCATACAATATTATTATTGTTGTGTGGTTATATAGATCCTGCCAACCATTAAATCGAGGTCACAATTTTTGTTACATACTTGAAGATGAAATCTTTGGAATTAAATCAATGCATTGTAAGCATTAAAGCTTTACAACAATTTGTGTTGTTTGCACACACCCATTTATATAAAGAAGAGGTAAATGGATAAACGGAAAATGATCTATTTTTAAATTAGTCAAGGAGGTCAAACATTTCTTTTCAGTTGTACGCGGCTTAAACGATAATCCATGACCATTTCCAGATTTCTCTCTGACCATTCACCACTTGCTATGTAGTTGCATACCCTTTATAAAACATACATTCAATTTTGACATGTTTTCCGCACTTATATATAAGAGATATTTAAATCTACAAACACGTAATTATATGAGTCATATATAATTTTGTTCAATGCCACAAATTCCAACCTATATGTGTGCACTACACCAAATTCCACTTATAGCGACGGGGAATTTTTAGCGACGACATATGTCATCGTTATAGGTTCACTATATAGAACTTGAAGGTTAATTGTATTGATCAAGATGATTTTTACATAATCCTTACAACATAATATATAGAGGTACAAGGTAAATGCAAAGATTACAAATTAATTACAAAAGCATGATTCATGGCGAGATTGTTGTTCAGTCAATCAGTTTGATTGATTTGTAATTATCTTGGTAATTAACTTGATTGACCATTTTAATGGAGAGAATAATATGCAATTAATGTAGACTTAATTTGTGGTGTTGATACGCCCCCGCAAGATGGAGGATCCATCGGAGACTCCAATCTTGGACCGAAAATTCAGGAAAGGTGCTCGTGAAAGCGGTTTGGTAAGAACATCCGCAAGTTGGTCCTTTGAGCTGACATGAAAAACTTTAAGGTGTCCTGAGTTAACTTGTTCCCGTACAAAGTGGTAGTCGAGGGCGATGTGTTTCATGCGCGAGTGGTAAACAGGATTGGCACATACATAGGTAGCCCCGGTGTTATCACAGTAGAGTGATGGAGTGCTCACAGGTGGTAAACCAAGTTCACCGAGTAAGTTTTTGACCCATGAAAGTTCAGCTGCTGCATTGGCAAGAGCTTTGTACTCAGCTTCTGTGGATGATCGAGATACCGTTTTTTGTTTTGTAGATTTCCAAGAGATGATGTTTGACCCAAGGTATAAGATATATGCTGTAGTGGACCGTCCCCCATTATTAATACCGCCCCAGTCTGAGTCCGAAAAGGCCTGCAAGTTAAGGTTAGTAGTGCGTTTCAAGAACAACCCATGATGGACCGTTCCTTTCAAATAGCGGAGTACCCGTTTGAGAGCTTGCCAGTGTGATTGTTTAGGTGAGTGCATGAACTGAGATAATTTATTTACTGCAAAGGATATGTCGGGACGAGTGAAGGCGAGGTACTGCAAAGAACCCACCAGTTGTCGGTAGGGAGTAGGATCGACTGAGGAGTGGAGTCAAAGGAGGAAGAGAGTCGGAGGTACTTAAAGGAGTGAGGACCTCTTTGGCACCATCCATTTTGAAGGTGGTTAGAATATCTTGAATATGGCGATGTTGGGAAAGAAAGAGACCGTGGGCGTGGAATGACTTCAATTCCTAGGAAATGGTGGAGAGGCCTAAGTCTTTGATAGAGAATTGTTTACTTAGGGCTTGAACAAAGCAATCCATAAATGGAGTGTTATTGCTTGTGAGGACAATGTCATCAACATAGACAGTAGGTAGCATGTGATACCACCGGAGTTATAGACAAAGAGGAGGTATCGGATAGGCATTTTTTGAAGCCAAATCCAATGAGAAAAGTGGTGAGCTCAATGTACCAAGCACGCGGTGCTTGTTTAAGGCCATAGAGAGATTTTTTGAGTTTGCAAATGTGATTTGGGAACTCAGAATTTGTGAAACCAGGAGGTTGAATCATAAAAACATCTTCATGTAGTGTCCCATGAAGAAAGGCGTTGTTTACATCAAGTTGACGTAAGGACCATCCTTTTGAGAGAGCAATGGAGAGGACGATACGAATAGTGACAGGTTTAGTAACAGGGCTGAAAGTGTCATGGTAGTCTTTCCCATATTGTTGGTGAAAGCCTTTGGCAACGAGACGGGCTTTGTATTTGTCAATAGTGCCGTCGGGTTTGCGTTTAATGCGGAACACCCATTTGCAACCAATGGGGTGTTGAGTGGTGCGAGGAACAAGTTCCCATGTGTGGTTTTGGATGAGTGCATTGTACTCAAGGTCCATGGCATGACGCCACTCCGGGTCTTTCATAGCTTGGGTATGGGTTGAGGGTTCAAGGGAAATTGGTAGAGGATGAAGAGTTGTAGAATTAATAAAGTTCGGGTTGTAGTATTTTGAGTTAGGTTTGGATTGTCGACGAGATGGTTGCGGGGGATTAGTGGGAGAGGTAGTAGAGTGATCGGTAGGGGTTGGGTCATCGGATTGGGTAATTGGGTTGGTAGATGAGGATGGAAGTGTGGTGGCAGAATGCTGGATTGGGCCGGTAGAAACAGAAGGGTACAGAATGGATCACAGTTTCTGTTGGGGCGAGGAACAGTTAATTTGGAATAGGGAGGAGGTAAGGGTGTTGGGCCTGTAGGTTGGGCTTCGGTGTTGGTTGGGCCAGGCGTGGTGTGAGTGGCTGGTGAGGAGAGAATTGGGTTTGGCCGTGGTGGTGAGATGGGAGATTCGGTGGGTAAGGGTGGGGATGGTGAGAGAGACTGGATCGAAGGTGGGATGGTTAGGAAAGTGTCGGATGAGATATTTAGAGGTGTCGGATTAGTGGCTTGAGATGGGAAGATATGGGTGATGAATTGAACATGCCGAGAGTGGTAGAGTTTGTTGTTTAATGGGTCATAGCATTTGAATGCGGATTTGGAGGATGAGTATCCAAGGAAGATGCATGCCATGGAGCGTGAGGATAATTTGGACGTGGCATATGGTCGTAGCCAAGGGTAGCAAAGACATCCAAATGGTTTGAGCTTGGAGTAATTTGGGGTTGATTTGAACAACATATCATAAGGATTTGTTGTTAAGATTAGGTGTAGGCAACCGTTGATGAGGTGGGTGGCGGTTTGAAAGCGTGGGACCAAAAATGTTGTGGTAGGTGAGAATGATGGAGTAATGCAAGACCGGTTTCAACGACGTGTCGGTGACGTCGTTCGGCAACACCGTTTTGTTCCGGTGTGTGCGGTGGTGTTGTGTAATGTGAGATGCCTTGAGAGGCGAGATATGATGAAAGGCCGATATATTCACCGCCATTGTCGGTGAATAATGCAATTATGTTGGTTTTAAAAAAAATTTTCAACAAGAGATTTGAATTGTGGAAAAAGGGTTTTGACATCTGATTTTCGTTTGAGTGGGTATAACCAAATATATTTAGAATAATAGTCAACAAAAATTATGTAGTATTTAAAGCCATCAATTGATGTTTTGACGGGTCCCCAAACATCCGAATATATAAGTTGTAGGGGTTGAGTTGCAACAAAAGAATTTTGGCCAAAGGGTTGTTTGTGGCTTTTATTTAACGAACACGAAGTACAATGAAAAGACTCATGGGTCACCTTATTACAACGAAGTCCTATTCTAGAAATTAAAGACTTAAATACTTGAAGCGATGGGTGTCCAAGTATGTGGTGCCACATGAGAAGAGAGTTTGTTTGAGTGGTGTTGACTTGAGGCGATGTAGAGATTGGTCCGTAGTAGACATCATTGACGTTCACTCCCCGCATGAGACGCGCCCCCGTGCGTAGATCCTTGACAAAAAAATGATATGGAAAAAATTCAACCGAAACACGATTAGTACGACAAACTTTGGCAACGGAAATAAGATTATTTCGAAGATTAGGAGCAATTAAGATGTTATTTAAAAGAAGTGGACGAGATTTTGTAGGGAGAGTAGTTTGAGCAATGTGAGTTATAGGGAGAGTTTTACCATCACCTAGCACGATCTCATCGGGACCACCGTATTCGGAAAGAACGGGAAATTGTTGGTTGTTGTTCGCGGTGTTATTGGATGCACCGGTGTCCCACATCCATGATGGGGTTGTAGCCGTTGGGTGAGGAGTTGTGTAGTTGACCACCGGGGTGTTGTTATTTTGTGGAAAAACATTGTGTTCTCGTAGAAAACGACTTAGTTTGCGGCAATCTTTAGTGTCATGACCGGGTATGTTACAATAGTAACAGTGGGCGTTGTTGTTGCGGGTTGGGCGATTGGTGGTAGAGTTGGTGCGAGAGGGGTATTGGTTGCGGGTTGTGGTGGAGTTTGGGTGCCGAGTGGGGCGCTGCTCATAGGTATTGGTTTGCCGATTTTGGTTGGTTCGAGGGTTGGTTCGGTGGGTGTAGTTTACGGTGGTGAGGAGGGGTTCGGTAACAGTTTCCTTTAGAGTTCTTTCATGGTCTAGAAGTTTTTCAAACAAGTCGGCAAAAGATATAGTGGTGTCACGGGTGCGAAAGGAAGCGACTAAATTGGAATAGTCATCTCCTAGTTGATTCATAATGTGGACGACAAGGTCCTCTTCGGACATGGGGCTTTGGGCGATGGCAAGTTCATCAAATAGGGATTTCATTTCGTGTAGGTAGTCAGAAATGGAGCGGTTTCCTCTTGGGTTTTTGGCGAGCCGAGATTTGAGGGAGATGATTCGGGAACGTGAGCGACTTGCATAGCTAGAGTTTAGTAATTCCCAAGCTTTGCGGGCTGTTTTGGCGGAGGAGACAATGGGTTGGATTTGTTCGGAGCAACTACCAAGGAGAGCACTAATTATCATTTGGTCTTGGCGAAACCAACAAGGAAAATCGGGATTTGGCTTAGTGGTTTGACCGTCAGGAATAGTTTCAGCAGGGGTTTGGTCGGGTCCAATGATGTGGTGGTCAAGTTCGAGACCAATAAGGGTGGCGGTGACTTGGGTGCGCCATGAGGGGAAGTTCTGTGGTGTTAATTTGATGGGAAAATGTGTTGCAGCGGTGATATGGACTGTTGGTTTGGCCATTGGATGTGGAGGGTAATCGGCTGCAAGAAAAAATGGTGGCAGAGGATCGAAAATGCTCACAGGAGCTTAGGGGCTCTGGATACCATATAGAACTTGAAGGTTAATTGTATTGATCAAGATGATTTTACATAATCCTTACAACATAATATATAGAGGTACAAGGTAAATGCAAAGATTACAAATTAATTACAAAAGCATGATTCATGGCCGAGATTGTTGTTCAGTCAATCAGTTTGATTGATTTGTAATTATCTTGGTAATTAACTTGATTGACCATTTTAATGGAGAGAATAATATGCAATTAATGTAGACTTAATTTGTGGTGTTGATACACTATACGGCAAAAATCTCACTATTTTGGACCTGTCTTTGGCCTAAACTTTTAGTGATGACATGTACTTGGTAGATCGTCGCTAAAGGTTCGCTAGATGACAAAGAACGAATTTTTGGTCGTGGTCAACATAAAATTTTCCACTGAGACAAGGAGATATCCGGCCGCCACTGCCCTATCATATTCCGGCCAATCCATCTCTTCTTAACCGCCTCTCTACCTCTTGGTATGCAATCGGTTTGAAGATTTGGTGTTTAGTTGGTGGTGGCGTGCTGTTTTTCTTCACTTTTCCAACCCTATTGCTAGGGTTCTTAAGGATATCGTCCTTTTTAATTTCTGCATCGAAGGTGTAATTTAACTCTTTGGTCTTTTGATTGGTGGTTAGATTACATGTTATTCATTGTCGATCTTATTAGGGTTTCTTCTTTGATCCCAATTAGGGTTTTCGTTCGATGTACCGTAACCCTAACCAATAGATTCTTTATGGGATCTGCTTTTTAGGGTTTCATTTTTAAATCATCCTCCTATTCTATTATCTTATGTCGACTTATAAGCGATACACATATAAGGGGCGATTTGGGGATTGGTTTATTGTTGAATACATGGTGCGATCTGGTTGAGACTTGTTGTGCTTATTGCTTTCTGAAACCCTAACTTTTAGGGTCGTATCTTATGGATTCTTTGGAACATCAACCTTTGCAAGGGTTGTTTGTTATTTGTATGTTCTAATCAAGATGTTTGTGATATGAACGTGGGTTTTAGAGAGATGGAAGTTAAGTTTTAGGGATCTTATTCAAAAACCCTAGTTGTTCTTCATTGATCCTGCTGCTATTGATTATCATGTTGCAGATCATTTATGGCCATCTTAGGGTTTGACCTTATTATTGGTTCGATTGGTGGGTTTGTGTTCTGGTGCTGATCGATGTACTATTAAGCTAGGGTTGTCTTAAACCCTAGCAATTGGATCGTTTCACAGACCTGCTGACTTGGGATGTTTGTTAATGGAAGTTAGGGTGAAACCCTATTGATCGTTGTTTCTGGGATGTTTACTACTGTTATGGTTTGCTGTTGTAAACTATGAATGGAGTAGTATTTGTTGGTAAGCAATCATGGGGGATTATTGGCCATACTGATTATATTATTATGTTATTCCTCTTGTGGCTGTGTTTTGATGTTTGTTTTGATATTATGGAGGTTTTACGGATCAGTCATGCTGATTTTCTGTCTTGGTGGGTTAACATGAGAGGTTGTGGCTGTTCTGGTCTCTTATGCGTGATTGTGATGACTGGATGTTGGGTGTCCTGATTTTCTAAGCGGTTGTTTTTTTTGTATCGCATGTGTTGGTTCTGATTGGATGTTACTAGTTTGGTCATGAAGCTGTTGTTATTCGCTTATGTTTTGGCTTCTTGATCATTCACTTCGCTAGTATTGATGGTAGAGTTGTTATGGTCCGCACTACACTTGGCTTCACTCGTGTTAGTTTGTGGATCTATTGGTAAGTGTGATATTGCATGAAATGGTTCTTATTCATGGATTGGATTACTACTTGGAAGGCGGGGAAACCTGGTATGGGTTTCTTCATGTGCAAGTTCCGGATCGCTATGATGACTAAGAAGACTCAAGTATTTATTTGAGTTACGATTTATTGTATTTTTATTTTTAGTCATTGTTAGATGTATTTGGATATGTAAGTTATAAGAATGGCCTGTCGTTCTTATATAGTGGTTATGTCAGTGTCCTAAGGGACTCAGATGAGGGACTCACTCTCATCCGTTGTACTTCAATATTTTTTGGATAATATATTTTACCAGGGTGCATGATTACTCCCCTTTACCCAAATTTTTTTTCCACTGAGACGAAATGAACTTGCCAAACCTTTTGCAACGTCAACGCCGTCGCTATAAGTTTAAGTTATTAAAAATTTATATAAAAGTTTAAATTATTTAAGTTATTTAAAAATATAAGTTATTTAAATTAATTATTTAAACGAATTTGAATTAATAATAAATAATTTAAAATTTAATTATATAAGTTAGTTAAATTAATATAAATTCTTTAAGTTAATTATTAAAAAAAAAATGCTTCAAAGTATAATTTAAATTAATTTATATATATTATTGAAGATCCAACTTCAATATCTCAGAGATGGGCTTAGGAATGAGATACTTACATATTTGACTTGCGTAGTTCAAAAGATATAGTTTTGTATTTGTATGTGCGTTGTCGATGCATTCAACGATATGCAAATTACTCCCGCTGATTGAATAGCAAGAGACACTACATTCCATATGAAAAATGGCATACAATCGGATGTGATAACACTTGCTTAGTTAGACGAGACTTTCATGTGTGACTTTTGGAGTTCTAAAGATATTGAGTCGTATGTGCGCTCTCGATTTTTTTCATCACGATTGAATAGTTAGCAAGACACTTTGTTTTATATGAATCACCTGTTTAGTATCGCATGCGATGAAATTTACTTAGAAAGACAATAAGTTATAAAGATATTCCGCTATCGATACAATCAATGAAATGAAAATTATTCCTCTCGATTGAATAACAGTAGATACTTGATTGCATATGAAATATTGGTATAGTATCGATGTGATAACACTTGCATAGTTTGACAATACTTTCATATTTGACTTACGTAAGATATTTATTTGTATCTGCGCTCTCGATACAATCAATGAAATGCAAATGACTTATTTAGATCAGATAGCTACCAAAACACATCATTTCAAATGAAACACTGGTATAATATCGGATATGATAACACTTGCTTAGCTATACGATGTTTTTATTTGACTTACGTAATTTAAAAGATATTAATTCACATGTGTGCTCACGATACAAACAACGTAGTTTCAAATTATTCCTCTTGATTGAATAACAATAGACAATTCATTCCATAGGAAACATAGGTATAGTATCGGAGGTGATAATATTTGCTTAGTCAGACGATACTTTTATAGTTGACTTACGTAGTTCAAAAGATATTAATTTATACATGCGCTCTCGATGCAATGATTCCTTTAGATCGAATTGTTACCAAGACACTTCATTCTGTATAAAAAACCGGTATAGTATTAGATGTGACAAGACTTGCTTAACTATACGATACTTTCATATTTGACTTACGTAGTTTAACAGATATTGATTCGTATATGCGATCTCGATACAATCAATAAAATACAAATTGTTCCTCTCGATTGAATAACAAGAGAAACTTAATTTCATATGAAACACCGGTATATTGTCAGATTGGATAACACTTTCTTAGTTAGACGATACTTTCATATTTGACTTACATAGTTCAAAAGATATTGATTCGTATGAGCACTCTCGATACTATTAATGAAATGAAATGATTTTTCTAGATCAAATATCTAGCAAGACAATCATTTCATATGAATCACCTCAATAGTCTGGGATGTGATAATATTTTCTTAGTAAGACGATACTAGCGATACAATCAATGAAATGCAATGATTCATATTGATTGAATAACACTATTCACTAAAATCGAATCTTATGTTCAAAATGAAAGGCGCTAAGAACGTTGATGGTTTAAAATGTTTGGTATTTAATTACGTTTTTATAAACATTTGAGTTATTTTTCTAATTAATATAATATTTTTTCTACAATAATTATTTATTATTTAAACTTTCTAATTGATATAAGATTCATATTTAATTATATATGTACACATTTGGGCTAAAATGAGTCAAAGCGGCTAAAATGGGCCAAAACTGGTGAATAGGTGTAACATAAACGACAAAGTTACTTATTAGTACATGTATGGCTAAAACGGGTGAAATGGGTCAAAACTGGGTGTAATATAAATGACAAAGTTGCTTATTAGTACATGTTTGGGCTAAATGGGTCAACTCAGTTGTTTTTCATTTTTGTGAAATTAATTTCCTTGTTTTGTGAATTTACACCTATATATGATTAAAATTTTGGGAGAGCCAAGCTTGCTTAGAAACAAGGATGATTGATGAGTAGATTTTGGACCAAGTCTTGAGAACAAGCAGATTTTTTTCCAGGACGGGGTAGGAGGTTGTCGGGAAATTCATCATCTTCTTCTTCAGCACATTTCCCACCCAACTAGTGTTAACCCACTAACAAATGGCGAGGTATGTGGCGGCTAATAATTAATGGTTTGAAGATTTATATTGCCAATTGATTGATAATAACCTTCGTGTTAACATGTTAGCCTAGATCGACCCAAGTCAATTCATGAATGCTGATGAATGTAATGACCAACCCAGAGATGAGTAGGTCGGAATGTATTTGTTGAAGTTGGTTGTTGAACAATTTATGCTTTTGAACTATGTTGTTGTTTAACTTTGTGTGTGACGAAAAATAACGACTTTGAATGATTATTAGTTTCAAATGGGATTCTTATGTTTTAGTTTTCGTCTGTGTTGTTTTGAAAAATTTGGAAATTTTGAAAAAAATTCCTTGCGAAAACGGGTTGAAAAATAAAAAAGCTTGCGTGCTGCATTTTAAAAACTGCATGTCACCTATAACTATCACATGTGGTCGTTATAGGTCGTCCTTATAGGTAACGGTCAAATAGTCAAGAGACCTGTAGTGACCACATGTAATCGCTAAAGGTCGTCCATATAGGTTGCAGTCAACGAGTCAAGAAGTCAAAAAGTCAAGGTCAAGTCAATGATACTTATAGCGACGACATGTTGTTGCTATAGTTTTTGCATAAAGGTTTAGCCAGAAAGTAAAAAAAAATAAAATATTCAAGTCAAATGCGTAGTCGCGATAAGTTAAATCCGTGGTTGTTAAAAGTTATAGCGACATCTTCAATCTTTCACTGGAAAATTCTTCTCAACAACCTAAACACTTTTTTTAATTATAAGAGCGAAAATTATTATAGATTTTGTATACAAATTGTCACCGTAATACAGTTAGGCATGGACGTCATGAGTTCAAATCCTTTTCTAGTGCCCCCTTAATCATGTTATTACATGGTTTACTTATATCTCCATTGTTGGTCGAGTGACTGGTTGTTGAGGGTCGGGGACTTTTATATTTCAAAAAGTACACGTGCCATATTGAAACTAAAATTAGTACACGTACCATATCCGTACATTTGAGAAAGTATGTGGCTATTTAATAGCCAAAAACCTTTTAAAATGTTATTGTTTTATTCATTTTCTTTGATGATCTATGTAGAAAAGTCACGGATACATGAAAAAGTTGTTGCAGTACCGATCCACAAAACTTAATCAAAGAGAAATCTATAAATAAAATGAAATGATGCCATCATTTTGTCTTTTTTTTGTTGTTGTTGAATTAAGTCTTCATTCGAGTTTAATGTTTTTCTTTCAATTAATGTGATTCTGTAATAACTGAGAGATAGTGTAACTGTTGGAGCTGCTTGTTTCCTTCAGTAATTATTTGTCTCTCGAGGTCATGTTTTGGGTGTTTGGTCTTCCTTTCTTAATTTCGTGTTCTCAGCCTATATATAAAGGCTATCTTTCTATGCTAAGTCATATATCAATAAAGCATCAATAATACATTGATATGCGGTATCAATTTACATATATACTTCCGCTGTCCTTTGTTGTTAATCTCTCAAATAACCCACTATTTGCTATATCTATATATAAGTGAATAAAGGCAAATTATTTTCTGTCGTTTACATTTTGCACTTCCTAAAGTGTTGATAAGTAACATCATATATACGCTGAAAACGACAGTATGTTAAGTTATATATATACGCTGAAAACTACAGTTGTTAAAGTTATGCATAATTAGCCCAAATATAAACTGAGAATACCAAAAAATTAACATGAATGAGACACTCACTTTAACCTTTTGACTAGATATATAGCATGGAAAAGTTTGTCTAATAGTACATGATTTACTTGATACCATACTTTTAAATAATACACACTTTTCTAATTTTAGTATATACATATATAGACATTAAAAAGTAATGTATAAGTAATGATAAAATACATAGATGATGATTTAATGCTTTTGAAATATTTACGAGTATGTAAAGTCGGTTCTTGTTCATTGTAACTTTCCGAAGAAACTCAGCATTCTTCTTGTGCGTCTTAGTGGGACAATTCATGCCATGTGACCCATTCCTTGACAGTTATAACACTTAACCCGATTACCACGATTCACATTTTCATAATTCCCAACGATGGGCTCGCAACATTCCCATTCGATTACCAACGCTCTATTCCCAACATTTTGCCCAATCGATTTCCAACATTCTAACCCAACTGATTACCCGATACGGAACCTTTGATTACCCATACGAAATCCAAGAGTATAGCCTTGTTGATTTCTAATAACTCCAACCATTTGACCTTGATTACCCATATTCACACCCTACGTGCAATTTGCTGTTGCAGTGTTTGATGAAATCCTTTGGTTGTTGTTAGTTGGTGTAGAATAGCGATCATTGAATGCTTTACCCAATAAAGAAAATACTTGTCATAAAGCATCTTCTTGTTCGATTTCGATTATTGATTCCTTGTTCACGGTATTGTGGATCGGTTGTTAAATGACTTGTTGTTCGGTGGATAGAATTGTTGTTGTGGTTGTGGAATGTATTGTTGCAAGTTGTTGTTGTTGGAAGATGATGAAGCTTGTTGTTGTGTATTCACTGAAGGTTGAGTCTTTGCAATGAATGCCAATGGATCATGATTCTTTGCCAATCTTTCTTTCCCGACTTCATTGACTTGACTTGGTTTTGTTTGAGAAAATCATTCGAGTTGATCAAAGTTCACGATGTAAGTCTTTTGTTTGGTTGACAATAGTGACATATCGTCCCCATTCTTACGGAAGATTGTTCGGGAACTTGATGTTTTGAGCGATAGTTACGGGTGTCAACTTGTTTACGATAAGCTCATTCATCAAAGTGCAAAACCTTCCATAGTAGGATTCAATGGATTCTCACGGTGTAGAAGTGAACTTTTCCCATTCGATTAACGACTTGTTCTCCATGTCTTGTTGACCAATTTGCTCCATGACAAAGCCGTCTAACATGTTCCCACATATCAAAAGCGGTTTCACAACTGCTCTCACAACGACAAAGATGTCTATTGGTAAACCCGGTTGGATAATATGAATTGCCATGTCATCTGCATAGACTTGCTTGATCCTCTTGATGTATTCGATTCATTTTGAAGACGAGAGGATGGTGGGATGGGAGGTGTTGCATCGGCATTTCGAGGACTTGGACTTGTCGAGGCTTGAAGGGTCCATTCGAATGGATTGAATCATGAGTTTCCCATTAGGTTTGGTCTTTATGTAACGAAGCATACGACTTGTCCATTGCCCTATTATTTTAAGACCGGTGAACATCAGTATTATCTGTCCATAACTCCATATGTAAGTAGACAGGCTTATCATCTTTTAAGCTATCATTTATTTATTTATTTTTACTTCGTTCCCATAAAACTAGATCTACACATAGTCCTCCACCTACCACCATGGCACCATTCATAAATCCAACCACCAATTTATTTTTCGTTACTCAACCATCGTCACAACCTTTACGGGTTGTTTCAATATCTGAAACGATTATAATGATAACAACCAAGTAGTGATGCGCACAAATATATACATATGCTAACAAATATCAACCACTTATAATCTTCAGCCACGGCGAATTTTTGGACTGTTTAGCATGTGGCAATGTGGACTTGGTTTTTTACCTAGTCATGGACGTAAACAAATTCATACCGTGATACCACACGTGTCATAATAAGCATCCGGTTACCAGGGAGATCGTAAACCTGATCCGCATAGTTATCATAGTCATAGTCATCATAATCATCTTCACGATCATAACCACCACCAAATAGATTACTCGACTCATCAAAGGTGTTCTCAACCACCTCTTCTTCACTATCGGAATCCACAATCTCTCCCACCTTACTGAATGGGTTGACCCTCTTAGTAAAAGACGTATAAGCAACCTTTTTAATAGGATTACCATTATCATCAACAAGAGTAGCTTTTCCATCCATAAGAAGCTTTTCAAACTCCCCAATTTTCTCAACATATAGGGTATGACCAACCTCGTTATCTTTCATTAAATCACTCACATTTGGAATTTGTGATACATTACCGAAACAAGCTCCGATACCAGCTGATGCAGGTTGCGGAAGTGAATTTGGTAACCCCAATCAAAGCATTGATAAACGAGGATAAATCCTCCCGGGAATAAAACCCTAACAAGAGAATAACTCTAAAACACCACTATATTATTGATCTAAGATGTTTATTAGAATGATAATGAGCACTATATTTATAAGGATGTAAAAATTGTAGAGAAAGTAAGCTAATTAAATTAAAAGCCGACTTAAGCATAGGAAAAGGAAATTATGGACTCGAGACCTTTATGGCGTAAACAAGAAAACTTGTTTATTTCGTAAACACTTAAAAACCGAATTTAAATCCTATTCGAGACCTCTACAGCGTAACGAGAAAGATAGGGTTATGCCGTAGAGCAAAAATATCTTCTATGTCTCTTGGTCTTGAATCTTCTCCCCATCAGAAATTGTTTTATTTTTAAATGTAACAGTTTTATTCATTTTCATAATTGGGAACAACATAACTTTTTTTGATGATCTATGTAGCGGTAATGTCCCACAAAACTTAATCAAAGAGAATTGTATAAATAACATGAAATGATGCCATCATACATGCATGCCTGCATGCAGAAGCCTTCAAAGTCTAATTTAGAGTTGGAAAAAAAGTTGCATCTATTATTTGAGGATGTGTTTGATGACTATATCATCGTTTACTTGTTCTACATGACTTTTTTTAATGGGAGTGAGACACCATATGTTAGCTTGTATATTCAAACTCTTTTACTATAAAAGCATTACCAAGTTACATATAATCTCAGAAATCACTTGAGCTACCAAGTTTATTGATCAAGAAATACATTTTTGTCTCTACCTAATGGCATTCCGTTTCCTTTTAGTTGCTCTCTTGTTGGCGACATTTTCGCTTGTTGCTTTGGCTTGAACCTAGTCCTCTTCAGGACTTTTGTGTGCTGATCGAGATAACAAAGGTAAAGGATTAATTTTCAATAACATTCATCATCATATTCAAATATACTACAGTTATATGTGCTTATAATATGGTACTTCTATTTGTGTTGTCACAGTACTAGTGAATGGTTTCGCTTGCAAAGATCCAAAGATGGTGAAAGCAGAAGATTTTCTTTTCAGAGGGTTAGACAAGATGGGAAATACAACAAATGCGGTTGGGTCTAATGTGACAGCTGTAAATGTAAATCAGTTGCCAGGACTCAACACTTTTGGTATTTCCATGGTACGTGTCGACTATGCTCCATGGGGTCAAACGCTCCACACACTCACCCACGAGCCACTGAAATCCTAGTTGTAATTGAAGGCAGCCTTCTAGTCGGTTTTGTCACATCTAACACTGACAACAAGCTCTTCACACAACGTCTTGAGAAGGGTGATGTTTTCGTGTTTCCAGAAGGTCTAATTCACTTTCAACAAAATGTTGGAAATGGCTATGCTCTTGCTATTGCAGCTTTGAGTAGTCAAAATCCGGGTGTCATTACCATTGCAGATGCCGTGTTTGGATCCGACCCAAAAATCTCTGATGATATTCTTGCCAAGGCGTTTCAAGTTGACAAAGAAGTGATCGATAAAATTCAGTCAAATTTCTAAGCATATATGTTGTTATAATGGTTACTTATTATCTTACAATCTTCAGTTCAATAATGTTTGTTTCGTCTTGTCTTGTTTTGCTATATCTAAAAGTGAATAAAGGAAATATGTTGTATTCAATGTCATTTACATTTTCATTGCCCAATGACTTGATGAGTAATATTTTAACCGAAAACTTTGTTATTAAGCAGAAATCATCCCTACAATAATTCACCAAAGATATACAATTTTACATTTTATTTTTATAGTTATACATAATTAGACAATTAGCCCATATAACAATTGAGAATACTAAACCTAGTAAAGCATTAAACTTTCGGATCACAATCCAAACAGATAGTTATGGTACTGATATAAGTATCTAACAGAGAAAATCGTTTTGACTACATGTCCGCGAGGGTGGCAAGTATTGTGAAGTACATGTCGTCTACAAGCTTGGCAGAGCGAAAATACATTCAACATGCTTGGCGTTTCAAGAATTTTGTTTGCTAAGAATGATCTAACATTAACCCATCTATATATAGTTGCTTAATGCAATACTACAAACGTGATCTTCTAGACCCCTCGTATATATAGACCTTTTCATAAAACACAGGTCAATGTCACTTTAGCCCGATTAATTTAAGACCGGTGAACATCGATGTATTATCATCCATAACTCTATATGCAAGTAGACGAGCTTATCTTCTTTTAAGCTATCATTTTTATGTTATTTTATCTTTTACTTGCTCCCATAAAACTAGATCTACACCGAGTCCTCCGTCTTCCACCATGACACCATTCGTAAATCGAATCACCAATCTATTCTTCGTCACTCCAACCATCGTCACAACCATTACGGATTGTTTCAATATACTGAGCAGTTATAATGATAACAACCAAGTAGTGATGCGAGATAAATATATACATATGCTAACAAATATCAAACACTTATAATTTTCAGCCACAACAAATTTTTGGACTTGGTGCTTTACCTAGTCGTGGTCTCGGGGCGTAAACAAATTAGCACCAGCGTGATACCAAGTTAATTACAATAAGAATGGATTATTATTATTATTATTATTATTATTATTATTATTATTATTATTATTATTATTATTATTATTATTATTATTATTATTATTATTTTTTTTATTTTTTTTTTTAACATCACTTTATTAAAAACTCAAGGGTTTACAAGAAATTAGTGGGAAGCCAGAAACCAACCGGGCCCCACTCTCTCTAGCAATAGCGAAACTAATCGATTAAAATATGAGCCGCAACACGAGCCCCAATGTCTTGAGTCAAGGAGAAAGGTCTAATCGCTTTATTATTATTATTATTATTATTATTATTTTATTATTATTATTATTATTATTATTATTATAATAATTATTATTATTATTATTATTATTATTATTATTATTATTATTATTATTATTATTATTATTATTATTTTCTTTTACGACCAAATGCTCTTTTTATTTTGAGTCATGTACCTTTTTTTTCGGAATTATAAGTGTGAAAATTGACAGAGTGTTTATAAACTTTCCGTTTACAAACATAATAATCTTGTACAGCTTTAAATATCGGCCGACTTAGTAGAAATATATGCACTTCTTAATTAATAATATGTAAATTAAAGTGTAAGCAAATAACGTATGTGATGAATTTTTTACAGTGGTAAGACAATGTTTTTAATGTTGAAACATCTAGACCAGAGATGTCTATAGTAACAAATAAACATTCAACATGAATCTAGAATCTTAGTCAACTTAAATATCGAGACAAACAACAGTCAAACTCATTTGATGACAATTTCTTTAAGTTGTTAACAAATCGTTGTCTTACTCCTTCCCTACGATTTTTAACATACGACAAGAGAGCATATGTTTGTTTGTTATAGTACATATTACCTTTGTGATGAATTTCGATAGTTTCTTAGCGGTAGTTAGGCCGTCTATTTTGAGGAGAGCTCAACTTATTGATTTGGTAAACAACAATCAACTGCTCTTCTTTCTTTACTCGTTCCGTTGTGTTAACTATATCAAGGTCTTATGTGTAATGTTTTTCATTCGAGTACCACGAGTGTTATTTGTATGCATGTATACCCATATATGTAAAAAATACAGATAACTTTGACATGTTTTTCACCTTTATAAATATGTACAAGCTTTATTTAGTGTGTAATTTTTTTTCTACATTTATAATAAATGTAAACTAAAATCAACAAAATGTTATTTTTATATGCATTTAAATATCACCAAATGCAAAAATTCTATATGAAGAGCATGTTAAAGGAAAATTGGCAGCGTGATAAATTATTCCTTTTATTTGTTGTAGATGAACATCTTTTCTGAAACAAAATAAATCAATAACTTAGACATTTAAAATGAGATGAAGGGAACGACAATCTTCACACTAAAAATTCTCCAATTTGAATAAAGCTATAACAGTTATTGTGAATTTTATATATTATTTTGATAAAAAAATAATTTGGCGTTATGTATTTTGACATATTTTATATATTTTGACAACTTATGTTTTGTTAATTATTATCGGTTTTAATTTCTTTGTATAGGGATATAACCCATTTTTTTTTTTTTTTTTTCTTCAGTGCATTAAATTTGTATGTACTACAACACATGTTATGTATCATTTCACAGTAGTATGCATAGTTACTACTAGAGTTTGATTAAAATTCTACATTTCACTTGTGATGCTTATATTCATTTTATAAAATTTGATTCATGTATGTTTTCTAAATTAAAAGAAATTTTGTATTAATATAAAATATTTAAAGTTTGAATTACATATATAATAAAACTTCCGAAAAACCAGTTCGCAACAATGTGTTGCCATCACAACACTTGTTTAAAAACATTATAATCATTCTATATGACAAAGGAATTAAATTTTCGTATTGCGAAGAGGTGCAAGATTTAAGATATTTTTTTTTGGTAAAAGGTCAAAGACCCGGTAAATATATTACTCTAAAAAACATTTAAGTACAAAGGATATGGGTGAATTCCATATCTCAGCCCGTTACATAGGCGAAAAGCTTACATAACAAGATACTTCCTATTTTCTATATAAGAAAATAAACCACTACTCAAAAGATAATATTAAACTCCAATGGAGATAAAATTACTTCCTAACAAGGCCTTGGAGCTTAATACCATATGTGTCATAATAGGCATCCAAATTTCCGGAAAGATTGTAAACCTGATCTGCATAGTTATCATAATCATAGTCATCATAATCATTTTCGCGATCATGACCACCACCAAATAGATTACTCGACTCATCAAAGGTGTTCACAACCTCCTCTTCTTCACTATCAGAATCCACAATCTCTCCAACCTTAGTGAATGGGTTAACCCTCTTAGTAAAAGAAGTAGACGGGAAATCCTTATTATAACCTTGATAGTCAACCTTTTTAATAAGATTACCGTTATCATCAACAAGAGTAGCTTTCCCATCAATAAGAAGCTTTTCAAACTCCCCAATTTTCTCAACAATAGGGGTAGGACCAACATCGTTTGCTTCCATTGAATCACTCAAGCGGATCTTCCGATCGTCTTGAGACCCAACCTTCTTTGCTTCCATTGCATTACCGAATCCTCTTGTTGATGATAATGGTAATCCTATTAAAAGGTTGATTATCGGGGTTATAATAAGGATTTCCGCTAATTCTTGACTAAGAGGTTAATCCATTCACTAAGGTGGGAGAGATTGTGGATTCGATAGTGATGATGAGGAGGTTGTGAACACCATTGATGAGGCGAGTAATCTATTTGGTGGTGGTCATGATGGCGTAGATCACTATGATTATGATAACTATGCGGATCGGGTTTCACGATCTTCCAGAAATTTGGATGCCTATTATGACACGTATGGTATCAAGCTCCAAGGCCTTGGTAGGAAGCAATTTTATCTCCATAGGAGTCTAATGTTATATTTTGAGTAGTGGTTTATTTTATTATGTGAGAATAGGAAGTATCTTGTTATGTAAGCTTTTCGCCTATGTAACGGCCGAGAAATAGGATTCACCCAAATATATTTAAGGTGTTTGACCTTTTACCCAAAAACGTTTTACCATTTTTACCATCTTAAGATCCTATGGTCAAGATTAGGATCCTATAAGATCCTAAGTGCTAAGATCCTACATAGGATCCGGATCATTTTGTGTCGTAAAATCATAAAATCGTAAGATCATAAGATCGGGATCGGCCTCGACAACTATGATATAAATATAATGATAAGAGTTTGTTATCTATTTTTCGAGTTTATATTTCAATAATAATTAATTATAATACAAGTAATGAATTTATCAATTCATAAAACTGTAATAAAAGTGAAACCCTAAACTCTCTCTCTCTCTCTCTCTCTCTCTCTCTCTCTCTTTGGCGAAGTTCCGAAACCCTAAACTCTCTAAATCGTTTTTCAAAAATTGCTCCTAGACCTTATGTTTTGTGCTTCGTCTTGTTAGGTTAGTGTTTTGCATTCTTATTTAACATTAATTGATCGAGTTCCAAGCCTAAATCATGTCGTTCTTAGGTTTTTTAATCAATCGATTTAGGGTTCTTAATTTTTCAAACCATCCTGATCGATTTTTTACTAATTGTTTAGGGTTTTTGGTTCCTCTTTAGTGTATATCGATCAGTAGTATTATTCTTATTCATCCTTTGATCGTATTCTTGGCTGGGGGTTAGCTTTTTGGTGCGCATGATTAAAACCATAACGTTTTAGTGGTTTAAATGAGATGGAGAGGGGTTTCTAAACAATAATAGTGCATCTAAAGGTGCTGGTGAACCAATACAATCTACGATTGCTAATATTGTTTGTACAATTGATTCTGATGTTGCCTCTCGTGGAGATGTGACTTGCGTCTTCGGTCGGTTTAATGCGTCTACTTGTGAACTTTATGTGGAGCAGGTTCCACAAAATTCAAACCTTAACCATGTGCCAATTGTGGATGTGGATTCTACTATGGGTGTCGAATCTCATGGTAATGTAAGCATATGTACCCTCTTCGTTAGTCTTGGTGAGTCGCTTCTACAATCGACAATGAACCATAACAGTGAGAATGAGGCAGAGCCGAATTATGGTGTTGATCCGGTTGTTTTGGAGGCTTCTAAGACTTTTGAAGAGGCTATGCGTGGTGTTGAAGTAATGAATGCGGATAATGTGGTTAATGATACTAATGTTGCTTCTAATTCGTCTCCCAAAGTTCATATTCATCCCATCCAACGGGTGTCCCGAGTGTGAAGCCGGTTTCATATGCTGGTGCTACATCCATTGATTCTACGAAGCGCAAGTCTAATTTTCGTAGGTTGGAATGTAGTCACAAGTCTAATGGGTTTGATCTCTCCATTCCTATGAAAGTCGTGGAGGAGGTAAACTCTAAATTTGAGAATACCATTTATGGTTATTTTCTTGGTAAACGTATTGCTTTTCCGGTTGTTGATTATTATGTTTGTAATACGTGGGCCAAGTATGGTATTTAAAAGGTTATGATGAATGCTAAGGGTTTCTTTTTCTTTAAGTTTTCCACTCGTAAAGGTAGTTGATGATTTTCTTGAAAGCAGATGGTGGATGATTAAGAATGTGTCAATTATTCTTAAAACTTGGACGTTGAATACTAATCTACTTAAAGAGGATTTGACCAACATTCCGGTGTGGGTTAAATTTCATGATGTTCCTCTTGCTATATTTTACGATGATGGTCTCTGTATCCTTGCTACATTGATTGGTGCGCCAAAAATGTTAGATTCTTACACTAGTCAAATGTGCTTGGATTCTTAGGGCATGATAGTTTTCTCGTGCTTGATTGAAGTTCGGGCGGATAAGGTTCTTCAGGAGAGCCTCACTGTTGAGATACCCTTACTGGATGGATTGGGTTCTACTATTGAAAAGACTCGGGTTGAATACGAATGGAAACCGCAAGGTGTGATACGTGTAATCTTTTTGGTCATACGCTGCTTGATTGTCCTAAATCTGTTCCACCTTCTACTCAGCCTAAATAGAGTGTTAATGATGGTTTTCAAACTATCAATAACAAGAATAGGGATAGGAATGGTGGTCAAAGTGCTCCTGGTAAGGGAGGTACTAAACCTGGTGTGGGTTCTAAGTTTAGGTATTAACTTAAAGCGCCTCCCCCGACCCCAAGAAGGTCGACAATACAGAGAAGAAAGCCACTGAAGTGGCTAGTACGAGTGGGATGAAGATTGCTACATCTAATCATTTTGCTGCACTTAATATGATCGATACTGGTGAATGTGGCACTCCTACTGATGTAGTGGATTCTGGTAGTTCAATGGAAGCTTAAGAGGTTGGGTCTCTTAAGAACGGGAATGTATCACAAGAACCGTTTGTGAGTGATTCAATGGAAGCTAACGAGGTTGGTCCTGTTGGGGGTTAGATCCCAGAACAGGGTTAAGACAATCAATGACAGTAGCAATACCACTAGGTGGTTACCGGATATCACTTGGAATCGTGTGATCACTTTCCAAAGTAAACTATTCGACCCTAATGCTGGGTATCACGAATATCTACTTGGGATAAGACCAAATGCGATTAGAGAATTAGGCACAATTCTATAACCCTTTAAACTTATAAGTATTTAGTGTTTTCTATGTGTGTCTCATGCATGTTCGATCTCCTATATATAGGAGGTTACTCTTGAGCTATTCCAATGGAATTATGAGTATTAATCGCCCATTAATAACCTCATAATTATCCCCATTATAGTGTTAGTGGTTACATGACCAATTAAGCGTGGTCATAAAGAAGTTATAATCGCCATTTAGCGAAGACTTTCCATAAGCAAGATTTTCCACTAGCGGTACTTTCACTTACGGTGGAAATCTGACCTATCGGTGGAAACAACGCTATCGATACTTTCATAGCATCGGTGCTTTCGCGTTGCTACGGTGGAAACATCGCTTATCGGTGAAAGCACCGCTTATCGATGAAACCACAAGCGGTACTTTCCACAAGCGGTACTTTCACCGGTACTTTCACCAAGCGGTACTTTCACCAAGACTACCAATACAAACCACTATATGAGTCGGGTGTTCATGGGCCTTATGGGTGTACACTCCGTACCTCCCAACCCATTACAAGGTGTGAACTAATCCCACAAGTGCACTAAATTTTCCAACAATCCTCCCAAATTTAGTTCACTTCCTTTGCATGAAAAATAAACATCAATCAAAACATGTGCATAAATGAAAATGTCACGAGGATTGAATTTCCATCTTAGTAAATTATCGTTCAAATATTCGAGAATCGGGGTGTTCTAAGAATTGAACCCTTCAACCCATTTGAATAGCGAAGATAAAATACACACAAGTTTTCAAACACTTAAAAGCTCGACACTATACAAGCCATGTGTCCATATCCAAATTCATAAATGTTGTAAAAGCTAAAGTCCAAAGCTTTACGAGCGGCAAAACTTCAACATTTACATAGGTGGTTCCTCTTTAGTCATGCTCTGCCAAGCACTTTTTCAAAGAAAATTAACCATTAAGTAAAGACTTCATCCTCCTTCAACAGTTTACGAGCACAACCTTGGGATGTAAATAAAACATGTGCTCCACCACCAGATGTTCACTTTCCACATTGAACTCGGCTCCTAAGTTTCCTCGGGAGGAGTTGGGTGTCCTAGCATTGATGACTAAGTTGGACTTAAACCCATCCATTTAGCGAGACTTAATAACCAAGTCTCTAGCCGACCCTTCGTCAAATGATCATCTAAGTTACGTTGAGATCTCACAAACTCTATAGATACCACCCCATTCATCATAAGCTCACGAATCATGCTATGCCCGACACCTAAATGTCTAGACTTACCATTGTACATCCGGCTATAAGCCTTAGCCAATGTAGCCGCACTATCACAACGGATAGAAATAGGTGCTATAGGTTTAGCCACAATGGAATCTCAAAGTAAGTTTTTCAACCATTCGACTTCTTTACCAGTAAATGCTAGAGCCACAAATTCGATTCCATTGTTGAACTGGTGATGCAAGTTTGTTTCTTGGATGCCCAAGAAATTGCACCTCCACCAAGTAGGAATACCCACCACCGGTAGACGAATTGTCTTGATGACTTCGATCCAAATTGCATCATTGTAACCTTCCAACATCGATGGGTAACCAATATATGAGAGACTATAATCCATAGTTCTCTTCAAATACTTCAAGACCCTCTCGAATCGCTTGCGATGATGAGCACTAGGATTACTAGTATACCGCTCAATTTTCCCACCGCAAAACCAATATCGGGCCTTGTACAAGTCATGGCATACACCAGCAGCCAATTACCCTAGAATACTCAAGTTGAGATACGACCTTGCCATGATTAGGCATCGACTTCTCACAAGTATCCATAGGAGTACTCACTGAGTACAATCAAAGTAATTGAATTTCCTCGGCACCTTCTCAATATAATGAGACCGAGAGATAGAAATTCTTTTACTTTCATGTTTAATCATAATACCAAGGATAACATCGCCTCCCCATGTCCTTCATGGAGAACCTTGATGACAAAATTCCTTTGTCGAGTCAACTCGATTTTGGTCAGTGCAAAGATCAACATGTCATCAACATATAGACAAATGATGACTCCTTTACAGATTCATCAAATTTGCTATATACATTTGTCGACTTGGTTAAGAACATAACCACTAGACAAAACCACTTCATCAAATTTTGATGCCATTGTTAGGTGCTGCTTAAGTCTATAAAGAGACTTAATCGGTTTACACCTTGTTTTCATTGCCGAGCATGATGAAGCCATGAGGTTGGTTCATATACACCTCCTCTTCCAATTCACCATTCAAGCGGTTTTCACATCCATCGATGAATAACCGTTTGTGAATAGATGCCATAGCAATCGCCAGTCTTATGGTATCGATACGAGCCACGGGGCATAAGTATCAAAATAGTCTATCTCGACTTTTGTTTAAAGCCCCGAATAACTAATCTAGCCTTGAACTTTTCAATAGTTCCATCTACCTTCATTTTCTTTTGAAAATCCATTTGCAACCCAAAGGTTTGTAACCGTGAGGTAGATCAACCAACACCCAAGTGTTGTTGCCCATGATGGAATCCATCTCATCATTGATTGCTTCTTTCGAGAAAGCAATATCCCGGGACTTCATTGCTTCTTCAAATGTTTTGGGGTCATCCTCAACAATGAAGCAATAGGAGTATTGGTCCGAGACCTCATCCCTAGTTCCTTCAACCAAGTATAGTTGAAACTCATGTCCAAATGACTTTGGAGTCCTGTCCTTTTGCTCTTCCCGAGCACGGTGTTCAAAGTTGTTGAACCACAACCTCATCGTGGACCACCGATGGTTCATCATCGTGACCTCCGATACACCAATGTCATGAGTTCCATTAGGAATCCTCGACTTGGTCTAGGGACCGATGAGAATCTATTCTCATCAAAGTCCGCATCCCTTGATTCAATTATTGAGTTAATCGAAACATGTTCATTAGGTTCAATAACATAGAACCTAAAAGCCTTGGAATGCTCAAGATATCCAACAAAGATGCGATCAATGCCTCTTTCACCCAAAGTCTTTGCTTTGGATCGTGAGTCTTACAATGACCTACAACCCCAAACCCCGAGATAGTTCAGTTGGGTTTCCTTTTAGTCCGAGTTCATAAGGGGTAACCTTGTTCCTTTTGTTGGGAACCCTATTTAGCAAATAGCAAGTGTTAACATAGCTTCACCTCGAACCCTTAACTCGATCCACGAATAGGACAACATGGAATTAACCATCTCCTTCAAGACCACTCTTTTCCTTTCGAAATACCATTTCTGTGAGGAGTATAAGGCGATCGTTTCATGGATTATTCCAACAGATCGAAAGTACCGAGTATCCATGTACTACCTCCCTATCGATCCTTAATCTTTTGATCAAGGACCCAAGTTGAAATTCAACTCGCTTTAAACACTTTGAATTTATCTAATGCTTCATCCTTGGTATGTAATGATAGACGTAACAAAATTTAGAAGCATCATCAATAAATGTCACAAAGTACTTCTTATTTCCCAAAGAAGGAGTGACATGCAAATCACACAGTCACTTGTGAATAAGCTCCAAGATCTTAGTCTCACGACTAACACCACGAAAGGGTTTCTTTGTTATCTTGGTCAACATGCAAGTTTTACACTTTTCGTTGTCCATGTCAAAGCGAGGATTAAACCATCCCTAGACATATCTTGCATCCTTTTATAGTGAACATGACCAAGTCTAGCATGCCAAAGGCTAGAATCACTCGATCATATGTGGTCACAAAAGTCAAATAACACCGTCGGTGGTAATATTAGCTGAACATTTGATTACATAAATAACCAAAACCAATAAAAACACCACATTTAGAAAGAACAAATTTATCGATTCAATAACTTGTTTATATCCATGATTATTCAAAACACTACTTGAAACCAAGTTTTTCCTTATATCGTGAACATGAATAACATTAAACAAAGTTACAATCTTTCCGAACTAAACCTAAGATCTACACAACCACGACCATGCACCAAGGCTATTGACTCATTTCCCATGTGAAGAATAGAACCATCATTCGGTGACTCATAAGTCTTGAACCGCTTCTATCTTTACACACATGAACTGTTGCACGAGTCAACCCACCACGCAACATCATCATCCTCGACATAAAAGATTCGAGATACATATGTAACATTATAAATGCGAAAAGACTTATTAAACATATTCGACCTTTCAGGTGAGTTGGTTGAACCACCACTCCCCGAACCATTAGTGCCCGATCCATTGGTTTTACCACCAATTTTAACACCCTTGCGCCTCTTTTAATGTGACCGGTCTTGCCACATTTCCAACAAGTAGGTGTTGCCTTCTTGTTAGGATCTCGCCTTGTGTTGTCATGATACTTGCGTTTGCCTTTGTTGTCATTGTACCGGTGGAGTTGTTATGCTCCACCATATTGACAACAGATGGTCCAAAGAAGATTGCCACTCTTTGGCTTGTCATTATCCCGCACCTTGAGAGATTCCTCAATGCGCAGATGATCGCCCAACTCAACTGAGTTAACTCCTCCTTATGTTTCAAGGTATGCTTGAAATCTTCCAAGAAGGAGGAGTTTGTCAATAACACAAGAGACCTAAATAGCCTCATCCATGTGCATATTGTGTTGTGTAAACCTTCCAAGTATTCCAAAGTTCATTGTATTGTTCCATAACTGTCTTGAATCACTATTTTGTAATTTGTGAAATTACTAACAAGGAACTTCTTACTTGATGCATCCTCACCATATATTTGGCATCCAAGGAATCCACAGTTCTTTGGAAGATTCAAAGTTCGATAAATATCAAACAGAGAATCGGACATACCATTGAGAATCGACATACCATTGAGAATAAGACCTCTGCATATGTAGTCATCATTCTCCCACTTGCTTCTCCTCCCGATACGCTCCAAGTAGCATCATCACCATCATCGAAATTGGAGTAGTCGGCACATAGACCACACTCATGCTCGATGCCAGAAGTGCATCTTCTTCCGCCACCTCCTAAAGTCCACCCTTCAAACTTGTCCAAATTTTAGCAAAGTTTGAAGCCATGTGTTCATTGCGCGATTGCCATCGGTGGTTACCCATCGGTGTTGGAAGGTTACACCGATGCAAGTTGGATCAAGAACTTCAAGATAATTCGTCTACCGGTGGTGGGTATTCCTACTTGGTGGAGGTGCAATTTCTTGGGCATCCAAGAAACAAACTTGCATCACCAGTTCAACAATGGAATCAATTTGTAGCTCTAGCATTACTGGTAAAGAAGCGAATGGTTGAAAAACTTACTTCTTGAGATTCCATTGTGGCCTAAACCTATAGCACCTATTTCTATCCGGTGTGATAGTGCACTACATTGGCTAAGGCTTATAGCCGGATGTACAATGGTAAGTCTAGACACTTAGGTGTCGGGCATAGCATGATTCGTGAGCTTATCATGAATGGGGTGGTATCTATAGAGTTTGTGAGATCTCAACAGAACTTAGGCGATCACTTGACGAAGGGTCCGCTAGAGACTTGGTTATTAAGTCTCGCTAAAGGAATGGGTTTAAGTCCAACTTAGTCATCGAATGCTAGGACACCCAACTCCTCCTTAGGAAACTTAGGAGCCGAGTTCAATGTGGAAAGTCGAACATTCATGGACTGGAGCACATGTTTTATTTACATCCCAAAGTTGTGCTCGAACTCGCTGAAAGGAAGATGAAGTGTTTACTTCTTAATGGTTAATTTTCTTTGAAAAAGTGCTTGGCAGAGCATGACTAAAGAGGAACCACCTATGTAAATGTTGAAGTTTTGCCGCTTGAAAGCTTTGGACTTTTAGCTTTTACAACATTTATGAATTTGGATATGGACACATGGCTTGTATAGTGTCGAGCTTTTAAGTGTTTGAAAACTTGTGTGTATTTTATCTTCGTGTATTCAAATGGGTTGAAGGGTTCAATTCTTAGAACACCCCGATTCTCGAATATTTGAACGTGTAATTTACTAAGATGGAAATTCAATCCTCGTGACATTTTCATTTATGCACATGTTTTGATTGATATTTATTTTTCATGCAAAGGAAGTGAACTAAATTTGGGAGGATTGTTGGAAAATTTAGTGCACTTGTGGGATTAGTTCACACCTTGTAATGGGTTAGAAGGTGCAGAGTGTACACCCATAAGGCCCATGAACACCACGACTCATATAGTGGTTTGTATTGGTAGTCTTGGTGAAAGTATCCGCTTGGTGAAAATCTTCGGTGAAAGTCTTGCCAGGAAAGTACTTGCTTGTGGTTTCCATCGATAAGCGATGCTTCCATCGATAAGCAAGCTGTTTCCACCAGTAGCACCGTGAAAGTCTTGATGCTATGAAATATCGATAAGCGGTGTTTCCATCGATAGGTCTGTATTTCCACCGTAAGTGAAAGTACCGCTATTGGAAAGCATCGCTTATGGAAAGTACTGCTAAATGGCGATTACAACTTCTTTATGACCACGTTTAATTGGTTATGTAACCACTAACTGGCTATAATGGGGATAATTATGAGGCTATTAATGGGCCGATTAATACTCATAATTCCATTGGAATAGCTCAAGAGTAACCTCCTATATATAGGAGATCCGAACATGCATGAGACACACGTGAGAAAACACTAAATACTTATAAGCGAAAGGGTTATAGAATTGTGCCTAATTCTCTAACTGCATTTGGTCTTATCCCAAGTAGATATTCGTGATACCCATATTAGGGTCGAATAGTTTACTTTGGAAAGTGATCACACGATTTCAAGTGATATCCCAGTAACCATCTAGTGGTATTGCTACCGTCATTGATTGTCTTAACCTGATTACGGGATCTAACCCCCAACAGGTCCTACTCCTATTGTTGAGTAAATTGGGGAGTTTGAAAAGCTTCTTATTGATGGGAAAGCTACCCTTGTTGATGATAATGATAATCCTATTAAAAATGTTGATTATCCAGGAAATAAAAAGGTTTTCCGTCTATTTCTTCTACTAAGAGGATTAACCCATTCTCTAAGGTTGGAGAGATTGTTGACTCCGATAGTGATGAAGAGGAGGTTGTGAATACTTTTGATGAGTCAATGAACCTAATAATTTGGTGGTGGTCATGATCGTAAAGATGATTATGATGACTATAATTCTAATGCCTTGGTAGGAAGTAATTTTGTTTTTATAGGAGTCTAATGTTATATTTTGAGTAGTGGTTTATTTTCTTGTATAGAGAATAGGAAGTATCTTGTTATGTAAGTTTTCCGCATATGTAATGGGCTCAGATATGGAATACCCATATCCGAGTGTTTGACCTTTTACTAAAAGAAAACGTAACAATTCGGGTTTTTAAAGTAAAGAAACGTTTTTATAATCTTTGACAATATCATGCGAAGGCCCGAAACATTTAAACACTGATTAAAAATTGAGTTGGTAAAACGCATATGCCAAATTGTTCAATTAACTATTAATTTGGTAAACAAAAATCAACTGCTCTTCTTTGTTTACTCGTTCTACTGTACTGGTTTGATGTAAATAATTTCGTTATAGTTTCCTTAAATATTATTATTTCTGTGTGCTTATATATTGATCCTGCTAACTATTGACCTCTTATGCATATTGTTTTTTGTGTGTGTCGGGCTTTAAATTAAATCGAGCTCATTATTTTTGTGGAATCAAGTTATATACTTGAAGATGAAACCTTTGGATAAAATCAATGCATTGAAAGCATTACAACAATTTGTATTGTTTGGACACACCCACTTATAGAAAATGAAAATGATCCATTTTAAGCTAATCAGGAAGTCAAACATTTCTTTCAAATGTACACGGTCTGAACGGTAATTCCGTGGCCGTTTCAAGACTTCTCTATGACATTTCACCACTAGCTAGGTGGTTACATACCCACATATAAAACATACATATAATCTTGACATGTTTTATGCACTTATAACTTGTACAAGTGGTATTTACATCTACAGACGTGAATGAAGGTCATAAACAATTTTCTCCGATGCCAGTAAGCTATAATGACTTATCATATTTGTCATGTCATCATGCTACAAATTTCAACCTATATGTGTCGTATCGTATTTATTAGTCTTTGAAAGACCTAAATAGTCGAATTTGGCTTGTTTTAAGGACTGGAAATTCTTCAGTTTTTCGTTGAAAAGCTCTTCGATCTCAACAACCTATACACTTTCCATAATTATAAAAACAAAAATTATTATAATCTGGTATGTGTTTATAAATGTCACAATTTTTCCCCGTATATAGTTAGGCATGCATCGTAAAGCGGATGCCATGAGTTCAAATCCTTTTCACGTGTCCCTTAATCATGTTATTACGCGATTTACTTATCCCTAAAATGTTGGTTGTGTGACTGGCGTTGAGGACCGGAGACTTTTAAAATGTTACCGCTTTATTTATTTTCATTATTGCGAACAGCATGACTTTTTTATGATCTATGTATAAAAGGCATGGACACCTGAGAAATTTGTTGCAGTAACATTCCACAAAACTTAATCAAAGAGAAATTTGTATATAAATAAAATGAAATGATGCCATCATCATACATGCATGCCTGCACGCAGGAGCCTTCTAAATCTAATTTAGAGTTGGAAAAAAAAGTTGCATCTATTATTTGAGGATGTGTTTTATGACTATATCATCGTTTACTGCTCCACATGATTTTTTAATGGGAGCGAGATACCATATGGTGTAGCTCGTATGTTCAAACTCTTTTACTATAAAAGCATTACCAAGTTACATGTAATCTCACAAATCACTTTGAGCTACCAAGTATTGATCAAGAAATACATTTTTGCCTATGCCTAATGGCATCCCGTTTCCTTTTAGTTGGTCTCTTGTTGGCGACATTTTCGCTTGTTGCTTTGGCTTCGGACCCTAGTCCTCTTCAGGACTTCTGTGTGGCTGATCTTGACAGCAATGGTAAATGATAAATTTCATATAAAATTCATCATATTCAAATATATCATACTTATATGTGCTTATGGTACTTCTATTTGTGTTGTCACAGTACTGGTGAATGGTTTCGTTTGCAAAGATCCAAAGATGGTGAAAGCAGAAGATTTTACTTTCTGAGGGTTAGACAAGATGGGAAATACATCAAATGCGGTTGGGTCTATAGTGACAACTGTAAATGTAAATGATTTGCCAGGACTCAACACTTTTGGTGTTTCTATGGTTCGTATCGACTATGCTCCATGGGGTCAAAACGCTCCACACACTCACCCTAGAGCCACTGAAATCTTAGTTGTAATTGAAGGCAGCCTTTTAGTTGGTTTTGTCACATCTAACCCTGACAACAAGCTCTTCACACAACGTCTTGAGAAGGGTGACGTTTTCGTGTTTCCAGAAGGTCTAATTCACTTTCAACAAAATGTTGGGTATGGCAATGCAGTTGCTATTGCAGGTTTGAGTAGTCAGAATCCGGGTGCTATTACAATTGCAAATGCCGTGTTTGGATCCGACCCCAAAATCTCTGATGATATTCTTGCCAAGGCGTTTCAAGTTGACAAAGAAGTGATTGATAAAATTCAGTCAAATTTCTAAACACCTAGGTGGATGGTTATCTATTAACCTCCGGATCTTCGGTTCAAGAATGTTTGTTTCTTTTAATGTGATTCTGCAATAACTGAGAGATAGTGTACGTAACTGTTGGAGCTGCTTGTCTCCTTCAGTAAGTATTGGTCTCTTGAGGTCATGTTTTGGGTGTTTGGTCTTCCTTTCTTAATTTCCTTTTCTCAGCCTATATATAAAGGCTCTCTTTCTATGCGAAGTCATATATCAATAAAGCATCAATAATTCATTGATATGCAGTATCAGTTTACATATATACTTCCACTGTCCTTTGTTGTTAATCTCTCAAATAACCAACAAGTTTGCTATATCTATATATAAGTGAATAAAGGATAATTATTTTCGTCGTTTACATACTGCACACTTCCCAAAGTGTTGATAAGTAACATCATATATAAGCTGAAAACTACAGTATGTTATTTAGAAGGAATCATCCCCAAATATAAATTGAGAATACTGAAATATTAACATGAATGAGACACTCCTTAGGTAACATCTCATTAATAAATCAAAAATTAGTTTTATTAGAAGACGAAGGGTTGATTTTAGAAGCATAAGTCGAGGAGGCATACACATTAGAATTAGTCGCAGGTGTCTTAACCACATTTTCATTTGAAGGAATGGAAGCATTAGCATCAGAAACACCACAAAGTGCCTCTTCAAAACTCGTACACGCAGCTTTGTTATTAAGAAGAAATCATCCCTACAATAATTCGCCAAAGAAATATAATTTTACATTTTATTTTTATAGTTATACATAATCAGGCAATTAGCCCATATAACAATTGAGAATACAAAACCTAGTAAAGAGTTAATCTTCAGGATCACAATTTAAACAGATAATGAGTGCCAAACGCCCTATTAGTTGTAGTACTGATATAAGTACCTAACAAAGAAAATCGTTTATTACTACATGTCCGCGAGGGTGGCAAGCATTGTTAAGTACATGTCGTCTCTAAGCTTGGCGGAGCAAAGATACATCCAACATGCTTGGTGTTTCAAGAATCTTGTGCGCTAAGAATGATCTAACTTCAACCCATCTATAGACCCCCTCGTATATATAGACCCTTTTCATAAAACACAGGCGAGTGTAATATTGAACTTTAATAAGAGCACTCCTTATGGTAACTTAGGTTAAACTTTAACACCATGTCACGTCAGCTTTAACATTTCACCTTAACTCAACAAAAAAACACCCCTTATCATAATATTCCCAACTTAAACCTTAACTCACCAACAATTTACAAAAACAACCCCTCATTTAGGGGCATGAATGAAAAAAAAAAAAAAAAAAAAAAAAACTGAAACTTGTCTATAACGTGCGTTATCCCCTTAACATGATGTTAAGGTTTGCCCTTTAACACCACACATGGTGTGGTTAACATGGCTTAACACTAAAATGTTAAACCTTAACCTCCACATACATGTTACCATACCCACCACTCTAAGGATATAATTGTAATTGCCCTATTATTTTAAGACTGGTGAACATCAGTATTATTTGTCCATAACTCCATATGCATGTAGACAGGCTTATCCTCTTTTAAGCTATCATTTATTTATTTATTTTAACTTAGTTCCCATAAAACTAGATCTACACACAGTCCTCCACCTACCACCAGGGACAGAGCTAAGGGGGTTCCCGTGGGTGCCCGGGAACCCCATGGATTTTTACGATATAGTGTTAATTTTTGAAAAAACATCGATTTTTCCTTAATGCACCTGGTCTTTCGAAATGTGTTTCCTATATTACGGTTCAAAAGATTTTGTGCACTCGGTAATATTTGTTCCTGGCTCCGTCCCTGCCTACCACCATGGCACCATTCAAAAATTGAACCACCAATTTGTTCTACGTCACTCCAATCATCGTCACAACCATTGTGGGTTGTTTCAATATACAGAACAGTTATAATGATAACAACGTAACCAAGTAGTGTTGCAGACAAATATATACATATGCTAAGAAATATCAACCACTTATAATATTCAGCCACCGAATTTTTGGACTGTTTAGCATGTGGCAATGTGGACTTGGTGTTTCACCTAGTCACGGACGTAAACAAATTCATACCGTGATACCAAGTTAATTACAATATGAATGGATTTTTATTTTTATTTATTTTTATTTTTTTATTATTTTTTTTATGACCAAGTTGTTATACATAAAATATACTCTTTTTATTTCGAGTCATGTACCTTTTTTGTTCATAAACTTTGCGTTTACAAAGATAATAATCTTGTACGTGTTTAAATATACGGCCAACCTAGTAGAAATATATGCATTTGTTAATTAAAGTGTAAGCAAATAACGTATGTAATGAATTTTTTTACAGTGGTAAGACAATGTTTTTTATGTTGAAACATCTAGACGGGAGAGGTCTATAGTAACAAATAAACATTTAACATGAGTTTAGAACCTTAGTCAATTTGAAAATAGAGACAAACAACAGTCAAACTCATTTTATGACAATTTCTTTAAGTTGTTAACAAATCGTTGTCTTACTCCTTCCCTACGATTTTCAACTTATGACAAGAGAGCATATGCTGGTTTGTTATAGTACAGATTACCTTTGTGATCAATTTTGATAGTTTCTTAGCGGTAGTTAGGCTGTCTATTTTGAGGAGAGCTCAACTTATTAATTTGGTAAACAACAATCAACTGGTCTTCTATCTTTACTCGTCCTTTCCTGAAAAACATTATAATAAATACTCCATTCGTCCCAAAATAAATGTCATGTTTTGAAGTTTTTAAGTATATCTTTTTTATTTTTGATCTTAAATTTTTGTGTCTGTGTTATATAATATTTGATGAAAATTATATAAACGAAAATACATTTGAAACCCAATCTATTCATATACTCTGAATCAAGTATTAGTGTATAGAGCCTTCAGCCCAACTGGCTAAAAGCCCATACAATTGAAACGGGCCTACTATAAGGCCAAAACCCATCACAACCTACCTGGGAAGCAACAGGACTGGAAGCAATAGGACTGGAAGCCTGACGAACAACTCAGATAGTAGAAAGCCTAGAACTCAGTCCAGGACCGTTACAACGTACTCAACAGTCAACACCACATGTCATTACCTCATTCGCATAAAGGTAGTGCTACGAACATCATGCTAGCACATAGCAATCATGCATGGATCATTCGATGCACCTAGCAGAGCTAAGGATGTCACACCATGCGTCATTCTTGTCTTCTCCATTAGATGTCCACCACATGGACCGTCCTCAACCATTGTTGGCGTTTAAGGCTGGCTCAAACCCTAAACACATACCCATAAATACTGTTCTCATTCCCTTGGAATTGACCAAGCGAAGTCATGTGAATTCTAACTTTCAAACACGACTACACACACACACTAGTCACCTAGTGAGTGTTATTCCAACTCTTGACTCCAGTCACACTTTGGGGTCCTTTTTTTTGGGTAAACGGTTTTCCTGGTAAATCTATTACTTCAAAATGCGTTTAAGTACAACGAATGTGGGTGAATCCAAGATCTCAACCTTTCCATAAGCGGAAGAATAACATAACAAAGATACTAATTCTGATTGTAATGTTCGTGGGGAGGCTCATGAACTTTATGCTCGTATGCAATGATTAAAGGCCGTTAACGATGGGAATTCGGGTGTTACTCAACCAGATTCTGATGTTAACGAACCTGCAATTGAGGCTACTATCGCCTTAATTCTCCTCCACCACGGGCAGGTTGATTCTAAGGTGTTAAATCAATGGAGAATGTGGATAAATCGTGCAACTTCTAGTGATCCGTCCCCCATCAGTCTTGGTGAGTCGGTTTATGAATCGATGATGAGCCCTAATGGAGGTGCTAGAGCTGCTTTTACTAGACCTCAAGTTACTTTGGCTAATAATGCTAAAAACACTTATAGTACTTTGGCTAATAATTATGGTCTTGATCCGGTAGTTTTGGAGGCGTGTAGGACTTTGGAAGAGGCTATGTGTGGTGTTGAAGTCACGAATGCTGAGAATGTGGACAATGATACTAGTGTTGCTTCTAATTCGTCTCCCAAAGTTCATATTCAGCCCCACCTAACGGGTGTCCCGAGTGTGAAGCCGGTTTCATATGCGAGTGCTACGTCCATTAATACTACGAAGCAAGTCTAATTTTCGTAGGTTGGAATATAGTAACAAGTCTAATGGGGTGATCTCTCCGTTACTATGAAAGTCGTGGAGAAGGTAAACTCTAAATTTGAGAATACCCTTTATGGTTATTTTCTTGGTAAACGTATTGCTTTTCCCGTCGTTGATTATTATGTTCGTAATATGTGGGCCAAGCATGGTATTTAGAAGGTTGTGATGAATGCTAAGGGGTTATTTTTCTTTAAGTTTTCCACTCGTAAAGGTGTTGATGATGTTCTAGAAAATGGACCGTGGATGATTAGGAATGTGCCAATTATTCTTAAAACTTGGACGTTGAATACTAATCTGCTTAAAGAGGAGTTGACTAACATTCCGGTGTGGGTCAAATTTCATTATGTTCCTCTTGCAATGTTTCTGATGATGGTCTCAGTCTCCTTGCTACATTGATTGGTACGCCAAAAATGTTAGATTCTTACACTAGTCAAATGTGTTTGGATTCTTGGGGCCGCAGTAATTTTGCTAGGTGCTTGATTGAAGTTCGGGTGGATAAGGTTCTTCGAGAGAGTCTCACTGTTGAAATACCCTTACTGGATGGATCGGGTTCTACTATTGAAAAGATCCGGGTTGAATACAAATGGAAACCACCAAGGTGTGATATGTGTAAGCTTTTTTATCATACTATGGGTGATTGTCCTAAATCTGTCCCACTTCCTACTCAGCCTACACATAGTATTAATGATGGTTTTCAAACGGTCAATAACAAGAATAGGGGTAAGAATGGTGCTCAAAATGTTTCGGGTAAAGGGTGATATAGTAAACCTGTTTTGGGTAAGAATTTCCGTCATCAACCTAAAGCGCATCCTCGTGAACCCAAGAAGGTGGATGTCACTAAGAAAAAGGCTGATGATGTGCCTAGTACAGGTGGAGCGAATATTGCTACATCAAATAAAGTTGATGCCCTTAGTATGGATGATACTGATGACTTTGATAATTTTACTAAGGGAGTGAATAAGGATGTGGATGCTGGTAGTACAATATAAGAAAAGAAGAATGAGTCTCCAAAGACTAGTAATACATTATATGAACCACTTGTGAGTTATTCAATAGAAGCTAACGAGGTTGGTCCTACCCCTATTATTGAGAAAATTGGGGAGTTTGAAAAGCTTCTTATTGATGGGAAACTACCCTTGTTGATGATGATGGTAACCCTGTTAAAAAGGTTGATCATTCAGTTAAATAAAGGATTTTCCGTCTATTTATTCTACTAAGAGGTTAACCCATTCTCTAAGGCGGAGAGATTGTTGATTCCGATAGTGATGAAGAGGAGGTTGTGAACACTTTTGATGAGTCGGTGAACCTATTTGGTGTTGGTCATAATCGTGAAGATGATTATGATGACTATGATTATGATGACTATGCGGATCAGGTTTACTGTCTTCTAGAGAATTTGAATGCTCTTTATGACACATATGGTATCAAGCTCCAAGGACTCTAGGAAGTAATTTTGTTTACATAGGATTCTAATATTATCTTTTGAGTAGTGATTTATTTTCTTGTTTCGAGAATCGGAAATATCTTTTATGTAAGCTTTCCGCCTATGTAACGGATGAGATATGGGATTCACCCATATCCTTTGTACTTAAATGTTTCTTGGAGTAATATATTTATCGGGTCTTTGACATTTTACCCAAAAAAGAAGAATAACATAACAATGCAAAACTACTTCTATAATGAAGATACGACTATGACTAGATTACAATTGACTCAACATAACATCAAATATAATCTACTTATTCTTTCAAACGTGCAAAAGTGTCACTGAAAGCCTGTTAATCTTCAAAGATACCATGCTCATCGAACAAATCATCATCATATGGATCATAATCATCATTTTATGTTTCTTTCCATTGCTCATACAAGCTCTTGGTCCTAAGTCCACTGTCACTCACACTTCCTAATGCCAGAAACATTCCACTTTCATTATTAACTTTCTCCACCTCACATTAACTATCTTCTCTAGTATACGCTTGTTCTTGCAGCTTGCTTGTTCCAGTTTTCCTTACCGGTTGGTTGATTCTCCTCATATACATTGTCAAACAAAACCCTAGCAATCAGAAAAAACAAAACCCTAAAAACCAGAATGTTAGAAACCCTTGTCGCAACTCAAACTAGCAAAAATGACCAACAACTAATGAATGACAAAGCTACGAGAACACAACTGATCAATCACTAATCGACTCGTTCTGGCAAGAATTGAGGGAACGAATAAGAATTGATCAATCACCTTGGTGTCCTTACCAAATGTAGGAAACCAAACAAGTGACTATCCTCACCCCTAATACGTATCATACGTAAACATGACGCCATCCATGTTATACGCAACATAACAAAAAGCTACTATTTTTATTTTTTCCAATCATTTTTTCCAGTCATTTCATCTAAACAAAAACTCTATTTTTAAATCAGAAAGCTTACACAAAAATTTTGGAACCAAAAAGTCAACAAATACCACCACCACCTCCTCCGTTGATACATCGGACCCATTAACACCGAGGACATCACACAAACAAACAAATGTCGAACAACTTTAACACAAAATAACCACAAAGATATATCACAATCAACAGTGATATAACACCATTAATGCCTCAAGGCAAAACAATAACTTCATAAAACCACACACTGTACACTCAACTTCCGAAAATTGGCACTTTTCCCACTCGATTCGAATTAAAGAACCTTGCGTATGATCGAGTCTATTTAGTATTGTCCTACGGAACAGTCTGTTGGTTTCATTTGTTGCATTAGTATTACCTCTACATTTGCTCCCATGTTCGATTCTAGTGGTTTTTCCAAGTAAAAAGTATCCGTGTTAATAGTTTCCTTTGCTGCATTTGTAGTCGAACGATGTTGCTTTTCCTTCACACCTCTCTCCCCCCCCCTTTTGACTAAAAAAACTTCGTTCCATACCCGACACATGCAGTTCATACGCAAAAACCTGTAGCAGTAATCCAATCACTTCAAAATCAGCACAAGAAGCACTATATAAACCTAGTTTCGATCCGCAATTAACCCTAGATTGATTAGAATTCAGCACCAATAGTCAATGATTAATTGAACACTCCAATAAACAAATAAAACCGAAAAAGATTCAAGCAATCACCGTAACATAAAAAACAAAACACACCAACCAATACTAAATTAATAACAAGACAAAATAATGAAATGAATCTACAAGGATTGTTAATACACTCCATGAGTAATCGGTTAAGATTTAGATCGTGCATGATGAATATGTTATATCGGTTAGAGATGTCGGAGTATTTTTGAAATATAAAGAGGATGCGCATTGACGAACTTGGGATGCTTACATAGTTTTCCATATTAGCCTTTTGCAAGAAACGGCTTCCCATCATCACCCGAAACATAAGCTTCCTTTCAATTAGACTTTCAAGTATATTAATCATTTCAAAAAGAGGTGTAGTACTTGCCTATTTATTCATGTTCCCAAATCCATTTTCAAAATCCGAATCTTTACTAATAATAGGTTCCTCATCCAAATCACCAAGAGCATCAAAAGCATTCGATATGTTAATCACTTCAGCATCCTTACTTGGTTGTTTTGACGTAGATGCCTCCTTAGTCGAGTCTTTAGGAGGATAAGCCTTTATATTCTTAGAATAAACCGGCCAATACTTCATTTTCGGATCTTAGAGACCCCAAAACCACTTATAAGTGGGACCCTTTCGTTTGATAGTAGTAAACCCATCATTCGATATCTCCTTAGTAGCTCCCGAAATTGGACCTTTACCTTTATTAACCATCTTATTAACCACATGTTTAGGAGCGGCTTTAGGGCAATCATCATTCAAATGACCATAAAGCAAACATGTACCACACTCAGTAGGTGGTTCCCACTCGTATTCAATGTAAATAGTTTCCTTAGTATACCCCTCCCCTACGAGTTTAGGAACAGTCAAAACTAAATTGTCACATTAATATTTGGAAGCATTGATTTCAATCAAAACTCATGCATAACTACTATGTCTCCATGACTCCAAACACATGGTATTAGTATAAGAATCAAGCATCATAGGAATACCAATTTTAGATGCAATCAAACTCAACCCATCTAGAGTATAAGAAACCATAGGGACATCATGAAACTTCACCCATACCGGAACACAAGAAAAATCATCCTTAAAAAGACTTACCGATTGAAACCACTTGTTGAGAAAGATTGGAATTCTACGTATCATTCAAGGTTTATCCCTAAGAATAGCCTCAACATCCTTTAAAGACGAGAACCTGAAAAAGAAGAAATCGTTCGCGTTCATTCTAACTTTCTGAAGATCATATTTATACCAATTATTATGTAGGAATCATTCAACCACAGGAAATGCAAATCTTTTCCCAATAAAATACCCATAAAATAAATTTTTCATCCGCTCATTAACCTCCTGAACCGAACCAATGGGTAAACCTAGAGGTGGCAAAATGTGCCCAGAAGCAAAAAGATGAGCTAAATGGGCACATTTTTAAAAGATTTGGGCACATTTAGCCTCCTTCTTTATGAAATGGGCACATATAGCCCATTGAAAACTTAAATGGGCACAACGGGCACTTTTTTTCTCTCAATTGTTGAACATTAACGATCATTTTAAAGATATTTTTATATAATATATTTATTTTTGTTAATATAAATAAGATATTACGTTTAAGGAATTTATTTAGTCGTTTTAGGTCTTTTATTAAGCGATTTGTATAACATGTGCCCGTTTGGCCCGTGCCCGTTTACCCGTGCCCGTTTAAGCCCGTGCCCATTCTAGCCTGTGCCCGTGCCCGCCCGTTTTGCCACCTCTAGGTAAACCCACATCATAATCAACATCCTTAGGTACCATCTCATCAATGAATCGAAAATAAGTTTTCTTAGAAGACAAAGGGCAGATTTTAGAAGCATAAGTCAAGGGGGGCCTCCACATTAGAATTAGTCACAGTTGTTTAATCCACATTATCATTTGAAGATATGGAAGCATTGGCATTAGAAACACCATGCATTTCCTCTTCAAAACTTGTACACACAGCTTTGGTAATAGAATCCATAGACAAATTCGTATCAAAATTTTGTAACTTAAAAGCCACACCAACAGATGTATCTTGGATGGTAGAACATGTTTCACCATCTTTCGTTCCAGCAGCCTCAGTAGCATCATTAGAAGTGGAAAATGCAGCATCATCATCCATCACGGCCTGCTCATGCATACCCTCGAAAGGACGTCCCACCATCTTATTCAATTCCGTACTGTGACATCACCATCAATAGAACCGCCTTTCTTTTTCTTTTTCTTACCTCCTCCAACCGAATCCAAGAACCCCATTTGCATCATCACCAATTCACATACAAAAAACCAAGAAGAACAGTAGCGTAAATCTTCAGCAACGCAACACCTAACAAGTGAGGGTTTTGAACGAAGCACCTAACCACGTCACATGTAAACCTAATTGATTAATTATGGAATAGATTGATCAATGAAGTACCATGCACCCAATTAACGATTAGAGGATACGAAACCTAAAAAGGAATTTGGAACCCTAGCTAAAACAATAAACAATCTGCGATCGTAAAGATATATGATTAAGAACGAGTAATAATCATAATCTTGAACAAGAACGATGTTAGTGTAACAGCTTAATTAATCAGGTTAAAAAAATAATTGTTATGATGAATGACGTATTTGTATCTCAAGTTCTTATCATATTTGTATCATGGAAAAATTTCAATTTTCATATATGGCAGACTAATCTAATTGGAGGCGTGGATATCGAACTGATTCATGACTTACATAAATAGCAACAAGAATTGCGACATTTTTAAAGTCGCGACGACTCTACGAAACATCATCATTAATAGCGGAAAGAAACAGTGATGTCACAATGTTTTAGAAACGTATTATAAGAAGTCATTGCCCTTTTATATTTAGCGACACATTTCACAAGTCGCAAAAATCTGTGACTCGTTTCCAGCGACTTGCCGTCTATCGTCGCTAAGTACGTCGATGGCAAAAAATATGTCACTATATACAACAATAACAACACACTCAATCCCGACGAAGCAGGTTAAGGGGGAGGTGAAATGTAGACAGATCCAACCCCTACCACCAGGTGAAATGTGTTTATTTAAAATTCGACCAAGTTATCTATACTACATTATAAAGCATTTGAGACATTTCTAAAATGGAATGCTTTTTTTTTGGGTAAAGGGGAGTAATCCTGCACCCTGGTAAATATATTAACCAAATAAACGTTTAAGTACAATGGATATGAGTGAATTCCCATATCTCAGCCCGTTACATAGGCATAAAGCTTACATAACAAGATACTTCCTATTCTCTAAACAAGAAAACAAACCACTACTCAAACGATAACATATGACACAACAAAATAAAATTACTTCCTAGGACCTTGAAACTTTGTGCCATACATGGCATTAAAGGAATCCAAATTCCCTGGAAGATCACGAACATGTTTTGCATAGTCGTCGAAGTCATAGTCATCATATTCATCTTCAAACTCGTGGCCACCACCAAAATATTAATGACTCATCAAATGGGTTAGCAACAACCTCATCTTGAATCGACACCACAATCTCTCCCACTTTAGAAAAGGGTTGACTCTCTTAGTAGAAGAGGTAGACGGAATAGGTTGACCATCATCATCCACAAGAGTAGCTTTCCATCAATAATTAGCTTTTCAAGCTTACCAATTTTCTCGACTATGGGAGTAGAACCAACATCCATTGATCCCATTGAATCACTCACAAGCTTGGCAGCGTGAAGAAGTCCCATTCACGGAGGCTTAGATGCCTCACCAAGGTCCTTCCCGAGCCATCAATACCGCTTCCTTAGTAGTACCAAAAGACTTCCAGTCTTCACCGTTTTAGTAGAAGAATCAGCCACGATACTTGGGATGCCCGAGTCATCTTCCACCTCAAGAGTCCCAAAAGAGTTTGATGTAGTAATTGGTGTATCTTTAGCAATACCACTAGCAGCTGCCGGTGTCTTCGTCTTAGCAACATATACCGCCTAGGTGCAAATCTAGGACCCTTACCCATATTAATACCACCAAATCATCTTCGTACCTTTAGGTTTGGCTTTCCGATTCTGCACCACCTTAAAACCATCATCGTGTTCATCCACATTAGAGGTGGGTGAACATCATTATTCTCCATAATACTCTTTGGACAACAAGCAAGATCATGCCCAAACACTTTACATTCCGAGCAGTGTGGCGCTTCCATTCATATTCCACCTTTATACTTGCAGTAGTAAAACCACTATCATCCTTGTTAGGGATCACCATAGTCACCACATGTTTAAGCTCAAAATCGATGATAATTCCACAAGAGCACGTGCAAAACTAATACGACCCCATGAATCAACACACATGGAACTTGTAAAAGCATCTAACATAATCGACTTACCCACTTGAGTAGCAATTAAGCTCAACCCATCTTCTGAATATGCAAGTAATGGAACATTATGCAATTTAATCCAAACGAGAACTCTAGTTACCTCACTTTTAGACAATAGCACATCAGGAGTCCATCTAGTGAGAATGAGAGGAGAATTGCGAATAATCCAAGGGCCCCGTTGAAGAACATTCTCAACACCCTCTTTAGAATCGAATTTAAAGAGGAAAACACCATCATCATTCTTCATTAATTTCTGAAAACCAAACTTACCCCACGTGTTGGAGACGTAGTTCTTAACCAAATGAAAAGCAACATTCTTGCCAACAAAAAAGCCAACAAGTGTGGGTAAAGGGAGTAATCACACCTGGTAAATATATTAACCAAATAAGCGTTTAAGTACAATGGATATGGTGAAGTCTCATATCTCAGCCCGTTACATAGGCATAAAGCTTACATAACAAGACACTTCCAATTCTCTAAACAAGAAAACAAACCACTACTCAAATGCTAACATATGACATAACAAAATAAAATTACTTCCTAGGACCTTGAAACGTTGTGCCATACATGGCATTAAAGACATCCAAATTCCCAGAAAGATCACGAACCTGTTTCGAATAGTCATCGAAGTCATATTCATCATACTCATCTTCATACCCTTGGCCACCACCAAATAAATTAGTAGACTCATCAAATGGATTAGCAACAACCTCATCTTCAGAGTCAGATACCTCAATCTCTCCCACTTTAGAAAAAGGGTTAGCTCTCTTAATAGACGATGTAGACGGAATAGGTTGACCATCATCATCCACAAGAGTAGCTTTCCCAGCAATAAGTAGATTTTCAAGCTTACCAATTTTCTCAACTATGGGAGTAGAACCAACATCCATTGTTCCCATTGAATCACTCACAAGCGATACATGTGATGTAGAACCAGTCTTATTAAACACATCCTCATTAACCTCTATTGTACGGCCCGTATCCACCTCCTTCCTTAGGACAACCAATGAGAATCTTCAATCATTGCCTCCTCAAGATTAGAATCAACCACGAACTTTGAATGCCCGCTTCCTCTTGCACCTCAAGTGTTCCAAAAGAGTTAGAAGTAGAACAGAGTACCGTAGCGATATGATAACAACGTCCGTCTTCTCCTTTGGGATATAAACCCTTCCTAGGGGCAAATTTAGGACCCTTACCCATATTAATACCACTAGACAACTTGAACCTTGGGATTTGGCTTTCCGATTCGCACCACCTTAAAACCATCATCATTCACATCCAAGGTCGAGGTGTGAGCATCGATATGATGCTCCTTAAGAGACTTAGGACAACAAGCATTATCATGCCCAAATACTTTACATTCCATGCAATGTGGAGGTTTCCATTCATATTCAACCTTAATACTAGCCGTTTTAAAACCACTATCATCCTTCTTAGGGATAGCCATAGTTACCACATGTTTAAGTTCAGCTTCGATGATAACTCAACAAGAGCACGAGCAAAACTAATACGACCCCATGAGTCAACACACATGGAGCTAGTGAATGCATCTAACATGATCGGCTTACCCACCTGAGTAGCAATAAGGCTCAACCCGTCTTCCGAATATGCAAGTAATGGCACATTAATCAATTTAATCCACACAGGCACTTTGGTAACCTCACTTTTGGACAATAGCACGTCAGGAGTCCATTTAGTGAGAATGATAGGAGAATTACGAATTATCCAAGGTCCTCGTTGAAGAACATTCTCAACACCTCTTTAGAGTCAAATTTAAAGAGAATACACCATCATCATTCTTCATAAGTTTCTTTAAACCAAACTTACCCCATGTATTGGTGACATAATTCTTGACCAAGTGGAATGCAATATTCTTGCCGACAAAGAAGCCAACAAGAGTATTATCATAGCGGTTAAACACACCTCCATAGCGACCTTAGGAAGAATCAGATCATGATTATCTATTCGATTCTCGTTCACCAATGAACGAAAATTAATTTTCCTAGACACACGCTTCGAGTTTAACACATTAGCAAACGACCTCACTTCATTATGTATACCATCACTCACATTAAGACCGGTAGAAACATTCTTTCCGACCAAATGAGCATTAAGATCGAAATAATGAATGATTAGTACCATACAATTGTGATTGCATAGCCACATCAAAGCTCGGCGAGAGGAATATGTGCGAATAACCTTTAGTACCATTACCACTCGAGTTGTGCACACCGGAAGATGAAGCCATCTTTGCAATATCATTTGTCAATTTTATTTATTGTCGCATCAAATTTCGATCGCGTTAGCAATCAACCGCCGACATTAGGTGTAGAGGCGAGAATCGAAGCGAGTTGCTCTCCACATTCGACATCACACCACTTCCGTATTCATAGTAAAGACTCCTTCATCCCACTTTCATCGACAACCCACGAGGATCGCCCAAACTATGTAGCACCCATATTCCGGTCATTGCCCTCGTCCAACCCTTTGCCACCATCAGTCACCGATTTGGATGCACTAGTATAATTTAAAAACCCTTTTTCCATCTCTAAACCCACTAACAAAACCAAGAAACACAAGAAATACCCAGATTCAGCAAACAGCATAAGCAAAGACAATAACAAGGAAGAAAAACCCTAACGCATGTTAGGGTTTAAAACGATTCAACCAAAACCTAACCCATCAGAATCAGGACCAAAACAGATAGATTTAGAATTAAATACCAACCACCGATTAGGATAGAACAGAATCACGAGGTGGTGCGATCACAAAAGCCAATTCGGTTTGAAACAAAACCCTAAAAAAGACGATTTCACAAAACACCAAGAACTCCGAACAAGCACCAATCGATCGGGATAGTAAGTAATGAAGGCGTTAATTACTAACTAAAACAAATTGATGATCGAAACACAAGGAATTTAGCAGATTTAGTGAAGAAGCGATTAAAAAGTTAGGGTTTAAGGGTTTCGGTGATCGCCAGGGGGGAGAGATCGACTTAGGGTAAATTATTGAAACAATAATTTAAAAAAAGCCAACAAGTGTATTTTCATACCGGTTGAATACACCCTCCATAGCAGCCTTCGGAAGCACCGTATCATGATTATCGATGCGCGTCTCATTCACCAAGGCACGAAAATTAACTTTCCTAGAGACACGTTCCGGGTTTAAAACATTAGCAAATGACCTCACTTCATTATTTTCACTACCAATCACGTTAGGACCAGAAGTAGAAGCATTCACCACGTTCTTACCATTATCATCAAGACCAGAAGTTGACATCTTATACACATTCGTAGTACCACCGGAGAGACCAAACCGTATTCACATAAGCATCCGGATCGGTAGCATTAGTAGAATTCACATTAGTGGTCAAATTCTCCCCACCCAAAACGGAACCGACCATAGCAACCCATGGATCGGGACAAGAAGTTTGTTCAAGCTAGAAGAACTCAAATAGATTCAATTGTACCTTCGTGAGTATTACTAGAAGCTTTATGTTTCAGGAACATTCGTAACACCATCCATTGGTTGCTCACCTTAAGACGTTTAGCCTAGCCTCAAGCATTAATATCCAGCGATGCATACGGATTGGATTCCTTTGCACACCACCTTGATCGCCGAGGCGTGAACTCAGATGCATCCTCTTTATCGGCCACCTTGGTGGCTGTTTTAGCAGCCTTCATCGACGAACCTTCATTGTTAAAAAACCCTTTCTCCATCTCTCTTAAACCCCACTAACAATCTAACAAATCGACCCACACAATACCCTCACCGACTTCAATCAGCATTAACCAAAAAACGAACAAAGGCAAAACCCTAACTGATCGTTAGGGTTTAATAAAGCAAGCACCACAAATCTAACCAGCCCCCATGATTGAGGATCCAATAAAGGAATTAATAACGATTAGACCAACCTTGAATGAATCAAGATCGATTAGAACGGGTTAGATCCAGCGATTACTACAAACCCAAAAACGATTTTTCTAATCGAAACAAAACAAGGAAAACGATGCACAAATTCACCAAAGACTAAATAACAATGAAGTTAATCAAGAGCAAAGGTAAATCGATGCAGAATCACAAGATTTGAGGCGTAATTAGAAAAAATGATGAAGGTTTTGGGTTTGGAAAAATCGCCTAGAGAGAATATTTAAGGGTTTTTTTCTAAGCGTTTAAAAATAATTAACATTGGTTACAACACTTTAAATAATTAACTTTAAAATGGAATGCTTAAATAATTAAACTTTAATAATTGCTTACAATGACAAATTTTAATAAGTGCATCTATAATAACATTGGTTACAACACTTTAAAGCAGTTTTTATGGACATGTTCAGAGTAATTTAATATAAGAAAAAAAAATCTATAACAATAATTACCTAATAAATGTTATTTTTAAAATACCCTAATATGCAAAATACTTGTTATTATACATATTGTACAAAACACACAAAACATAATACAATTTATATGTAAATAAGTTGGTGGTACACATGGTTTTAAAAAGCAAACCAGACCAACGGGTTCAATCGGTAACTGGAATCACCACTAGTTCGGCTAGCCCATAAAAGTCGTCCAAAAACGATATTATTAAATTAATTTAGTTTCAAATGCATACTAAATTACCATGTTCAAAAAAAATTATTAAATCGCAAGAGTGTCTCGAGAACCAACATTTACACCTTTTATAAATTTTTTGATAAAACTTACTGTAAAAACTAAAATCTTTGTTTTATAAAAATCGGATAATTTTTTCAAAGCAAAAGATGCTAAGTGCTAAGTATATATTATATATATATTTGTATAATAAATATAATACTTTTTAAAGTAACCAACATGATTTCTTGAAATATTTCGTTTTTCTTTATCTTTATAAGTACTCTTTTACTTGTATTATCTATCTATTTAGAACAAATATTACAAACATTGTTTTTAGAGAACTAAATTTTCTTGTATAATGTTAGTGAATTTTGAAATTCACTATTATGTTATTATTTAATGATAACTTTGCCACTATCGACCATTGTAAACTAGTTTAACTTCATACCTCTTCAATATACGAGCTACCAACTCGGATTGTTGCAATATCACGTGGATAATCTACAATTTTTATATGAAATATATTGTTACTCCATGAAATTATTCAAAACTAAAATTGTCATCATATATCTATTGTATCGTAAAATATAAAACTAAAAAAAAAATCGCTAAATATTTTAATTGCATTATATACTGCACTAACGCATCTTGGTACCTTGCTATTATACATAAACCATGTTCTACGTTACATTTGTTTATAAATCTATATGCAAATAGAAGTATAGTCTTATACTACGTATGTGTCTACAAGTACAGGCCTAATCAATGAAGTTTACCCGTTTCTAATTAACTTGTAGCTAGATTAAAGCGTTCACAACTGATATCATAGTTGTAATTTGGTCATTCAAAAAAATTAGAAGTAGTAGAACCTGGTTGTAAAAAAACTGTATTCAGACGTTAGCATCGTGCAAGTAAATATTCAACATGTGAGTTTGCAATCATTTTTTATGAGATAAAAATATAGGAAACACATCAATCAAACTCATTTGGTGAATTTTTATATAATTTATTGACAGAAACGTGGTTTTGCCCTTTTACTCCTTCCAAATGATTCTTTTACTTGAGGTAAAATTAAAGAGAATATCCTAGTTTATAATACAATGGATTTCATCAAGTTGTTGACATAATCGTTATTCTAGACCTCTACGTATCCTTTTCGATCCCTTAAATAACAAGTTTTAGCGGATCAGTTTAATGAAATGGATTTCAACTTGGTCCAAAGTCGATATTAATTATAGGTGTCAAACGTAACAATTTGGGATATTAAATATATATGTGAACTTTATAAACTTTGCGATATCAAGACAAAGACCGAAATATTTAAACCCTGCTCAATCTTCTTTTCTTTAATTAGTAATAGATCCGTAACAGTCAAAATGTTTAATCTTTGTTTTAATTAATAATTGATTTGGTTAACAGAATCAACTGCTCTTATTTGTTTCTCAAATATTATTATCATTTTAAATATTAAGAACTTTACACTTCTATAGTTATAGATCATATATAGGGACGGATGCAGGGGTTCTCACGAGATCCCGGACACCTATGGATTTTTCGGATATAGTGTTAACTTTGAAAAAACATTGATTTTTCTAAATGCATCTTAAATACACCATGTTCATCGAAATGTGTTTCTTGTATTATTTAATTTGTATACTTACAATAAATTTTGAGCATCCGTCATATTTGATCCTGGTTTCGTCACGATTATATTTATTTTATTACTATATCTTCGTTTACTCTTTCTGCATGATATTTTTAATGGGAGCGAGTCACCATATGGTAGCTTTTATGTTCAAATCCTTCTACTATAAAAGCATTACCATGTTACACATAATCTCACAAATCACTTGAGCTATCAAACATTGATCTAGAACAAGTTTTTGCCCCTCACAAATGACGTCCCGTTTCCTTTTAGTTGGTCTCTTGTTGGCAACATGTTCGCTTGTCGCTTTGGCTTGGATCCTAGTCCTCTTCAGGACTTCGTGTGGCTGATCGTGATAGCAAAGGTAAGATCAATTTCAAATAACATTGATCAGATTCAAATATACTACAATTATATGTGCTTATGTTACTTCTATTTGTGTTGTCACAGTACTAGTGAATGGTTTCGTTTGCAAAGATCCAAAGATGGTGAAAGCAGAAGATTTTCTTTTCAGAGGGTTAGACAAGATGGGAAATACAACAAATGCTGTTGGGTCTAATGTGACAGCTGTGAATGTAAATCAGTTGCCAGGACTCAACACTTTAGGTATTTCTATGGTTCAGATCGACTATGCTCCATGGGGTCAAAACGCTCCACACACTCACCCTCGAGCCACTGAAATCTTAGTTGTAATTGAAGGCAGCCTTCTTGTTGGTTTTGTCACATCTAACCCTGACAACAAGCTATTCACAAAACGTCTTGAGAAGGGTGATGTTTTCGTGTTTCAGAAGGTCTAATTCACTTTCAACAAAATGTTGGAAATGGTTATGCAGTTGCTATTGCAGGTTTAAGCAGTCAAAATCCAGGTGTCATTACCATTGCAAATGCCGTTTTGGATCAAACCCGATATCTCTGATGATATTCTTGCAAGGGCCTTTCAAGTTGACAAAAAGTGATTGATGAAATTCAGTCAAAATTCTGAACACCTATGCTGTTATAGAACGGTTATCTATCGAGCATTATAGTCTTGGTTCAGTAATGTTTGTTTTGTCTTGTATTGTTTTACTATATATTTATAATTGAATAATTGAAATATATTATTTGTGTGCATCGTCATTTCATATTCTATGTAAGATGAGTCGATAAGTAACATCTGAGCTCAAAACTTTGTTATTCAAAAGGAATCATTATGCATACAACAATTCCGTAACCTATCAATTAACTATACTATTAATTACATACATCATTTTATATTTCTTATTGTCAAGTAAGTTTAGATGGTTCAAATAATTCTTTTGTACACGTCAAATTGGCCAGGTAGTGTGGCTGATATATGAATACCTTTTTGTGTATCTTAGATTTTTTATTACTAGCTAATACGCTAATTATGATGAGAGGAACAACGTAATACAAAACTATTTTAAACCTTTGTATGAAAATAAATTCTTTTATACATCATATTGGATAGGTTTGGTCTTGAGTCAAACTAGACGATAGTTTCTACATTTTTTTCTTTTTGAAAAGCAATGAATTTTATAACACCAACAAAAAAGAAGGCAACAAGCCAAACACCTAAGGCCTCCAAGAAAGAGACCAACCAAAAAGAGCAAGACGAAAGCAAGAAAAGAACAACAATGACAATAGGTAATCTACACCATCTCCTATAAGATGAATACTAGAAGGATTAGTTATCCAAGCTTTCGAATTGAATTGGCCCTTAGAGATCCGATTGGAGATCCGTAAAAGAACGTTGGATGAATGAGCGTGAAGATATCTTCACTAACCACAACCAATTTATCCTCAACTCTAGAATGAACCATTTTGTTTCTCCGCATCCAAACAACCCATATTGTAATGAAGCAAACGCCTCAAACACTTTATGAAGATGAGATGGGTTATGTTGACAAAACGACCGTTTATCACAATAGTGAAATCCATTCCAACATCGGAAATTTAACCCCACCAACAGAAACATTTACGCCAATGAGCTTTACCTTCGGACAAGCAATTAAAATATGATCTAAGGATCCGGGAACCTCTTCACATAAAAGACATAGAACAGTAGGAATGTCAATTTCGCGTGTGTCACTCTTTGTCAAAACTGGGAGCCTATTCAAAACTGCCCTCCAAACAAATATGTTGACTTTCTTTAAAATGCCATTCTAAAATTAAAAAAAAAAAAAAAAAAAAAAAAAAAAAGATAGGTAATATTTAATCTTGAGTTAAATGTATTTTAGTGGGTATTTTTTTCCTTCTTATTGGAATAATACTGTGTTGTTATATTAACTTTACCGCCTATGTAACGGGATCAATGCAGGATTCACACGCATCCTATGTACTTAAACATTTTTTAGAGTAATATTTATTTACCGGGTATAAAAACCTTTTACCTAAAAAAAAAATTGGACAGGTTATTGTGGTTGATATTGTGAAGTGTATTTTTGATACCATCTCTTTCTTTTTGAGGTGCTTTAGGCTGATGGCCGGTAAAATACCGTGTCTATTTTGGACTCGACACTTTTACGGCCTAAACAATTAAAAGCCGAATTCAAATCCTATCGAGAGCTCTACGGCGTAGCGAGGAAGAAAGGGTTATGCCGTAGAGAAAATATATTCTACGTATCTTGGTTTTGAATCTTATCCCCTGAACTCTTTTATTACTAAATGTAAGTGGTTTATTCACTTTCATAATCGGGAACAACATGGCTTTTTTGGATGATCTATGTAGAAAAGACGCTGACACATGAAATTTTTTTTTTGCAGTAACGTTCCACAAAACTTAATCAAAGAGAAATCTATTAAAAAAAATGAGATGATGGCACCATACATGCATGCAGGAGCCTTCTAAATCTAATTTAGAGTTGGAAAAAAAAGTTGCATCTATTATTCATGGATGCGAATGGTGGTGACTATATCATCGTCTACTCGTTCCACATGATTTTTTAATGGGAGCGAGGCACCCTATGGTAGCTTGTATGTTCAAACTCGTTTACTATAAGAGCATTACCAAGTTACTTTTTTTTTCTTTTATATAATTTTTTTTAAGATCCGTATAATTACATATATTTTTTCGATTTACATAGAAGTGTAAGGCAAACGAGAAACAAGCTACGTCGCTAGCACTTTTTAGATTCCAAAGCCAATTCTTTTAAAAACTACGTTTGTAGATCTATGTGTCATAACGTTGTTATGCATAACTTGTTGGACTCTGTTGAGGAGCTCCACAGCCTCAGGTGCAAGAAAACCAAAGGTATCAAATGCGAAAGGAATAAAAACATATTGATTTTCAATGCACGCTTTCTCATCTTTAGTCATTTTGTACGAGGCGGCTCTCAAAGCAGCTTGTCCTGCTGTAAAATCCTAGCTACTCAAACACACGAGAGGAGAAACCCCTGTTAGACCCACACATGCATGTTTTCCTCCAACCTATCCAAACACCAAAACGTCTGCCGGTTTGAGGTAGATCTTCCAAGTTACATATAAACTCGTTTACCCTAATGGCATTCCATTTCCTTTTAGTTGGTCTCTTGTTGGCGACATTTTCTCCTGTTGCTTTGGCTTTGGACCCTAGTCCTCTTCAGGACTTCTGTGGGGCTGATCGAGATATATAGCAATGGTAAAGGATTAACTTCCAATAACATTAATAATCATATTCAATTATTCAAATATACTATGCTTATATGTGCTAGTGAATGGTTTCGTTTGCAAAGATCCAAAGATGGTGAAAGCAGAAGATTTTCTTTTCAGAGGGTTAGACAAGATGGGAAATACAACAAATGTGGGTTATTCTAATGTGACAGCTGTAAATGTAAATCCGTAGCCAGGACTCAACACTTTTGGTATTTCCATGGTACGTAATGACTATGCTTCGTGGGGTAAAACACTCCGCACACAAATGTGGTTTGTTCTAATGTGATATCTAACAATGACAACAAGCTTTTCACACAACGTTTTGAGAAGGTGATGTTTTCGTGTTTCCAGAAGGTCTAATTCACTTCCAACAAAATGTTGGAAATGGCTATATATGCTCTTGCTATTGCAGCTTTGAGTGGTCAAAATCCGGGTGTCATTACCATTGCAGATGGCTTGTTTGGATCTGACCCCAAAATCTCTGATGATATTCTTGCCAAGGCGTTTCAAGTTGAGAAAGAAATGATTGATTAATTTAGTCAAATTTCTAAGCATCTATGGTGTTATAATGGTTACCTACTAACTTACAATTAATCTTCAGCTCGATAATGTTTGTTTCGTTGTCTTATTTTGCTATATCTATAAGTGAATTAAGGAAATATATTGTATTCATCGTCATTTGAACTGAAAACTTTGTTATTAAGAAGAAATCATCCATACAACAATTTGCCAAAGAAATATAATTTACATTTTATTGATATAGTTAAACATAATCAGGCAATTAGCCCATATAACAATTATTAATACTAAACATAGAAAATTCGAATTTTCTTTCTTGTGCGAAACCGTGAGTTTTAGGGTTTTTCCTTCGCGGGTCTCTCCTAGTGGTTCGGGTCCTGGGGCCTGCCCATTCGGATGGTTTAACTCGAGGGTCAGATTTCAAGTGTGGTGTCGTTCTTAAAACAATAATAAATATAGTAATGCATTAGACTTTAGGGTCACAATCCAAGTGAGAGCTTTTGGTTTTATGGATATAAATTAGTAGTCGTGAGTTATGATCGAACTCGAGACCACGGGATTGCACACTTTACGTAAGAGAATTAAAGTTAATAATTAAATGTAAATGTTATATTTATTTATTAATTACACGAAATAATATATAACGGACGTTAAGTTAATCAAATGTAATGGACTAACGATCGTTAAATGTGATTGGAAATGACTAGATTGCAAAATTAAGATTGGGAAGGTTCCGAAATACCTTGGGGATCACACCACCGATCGGCCAAGGGGTATTCCCAACCAAACCCAAACTCAACTTGTTCACCAAATTATGTTGAGTATATATACAAGAGTAGGGGTCTTGGTTTTGCATCTCTTGTACTCATAAGCTAAAACCTAGATTGTTTGCGTGTGTTTTTTTGCTTGAATCGTTCGACCACCTCCCTTGGGTGTCGATCCACATCTTTTCCAAAACAAAATTGTTTCGTTTAATTAAAACTAACATTACTTTAATTTGATTTAGTACGTGTGTACAAGAAAGTGGTAATAACACATTATTGTTAGTATTCTTGGATTGAGTTACAAAATTGGTAAGGGTAATGCTTATAATCCTATAAACCCTAATTAGGGTTCATCACTTGCTAGTTTTATGGATTTGATTCTTGTTCGGCTAGAATCAATAAAGGTATGCATACTTTTATTTACCTTAATTAATTATTTATTAATCATTCCTTTACGCTTCCGCATGTATTCTTTGATGTTTTTGTGTTTTATATTTGATTTTAATGATATATAATTCCAACAGTGGCATCACGAGTCATTGGTTTAATGAGTAATTAATTACTAAACACGTAAAAAACGAATATTGTATATTGTTTGATATGATTATTTTATGGTTTTGGTTATTATTATGTAAACCCTTGTTTTAGGTTTAGGGCTTTTGCCCTAATTTGATTAATTTTTATTTTATATGGATCGACCAAAATTTTATGGGTGAAACCCAAAAATTTTAGTCGATTTTTATTTTAAATTTGTTTAGGGTTTAGATATTAATTGTGTTGCTAACCATATCAAACCTAGAATTAATATATTTGTTACGTGATATATTCATGAATAATGTGTTATGTGACATGGAATTGTATGCAATCTTGTGACTTAATTGAATAATTGTTATGTTATATCCATGATGATACATGCATGTTCGTCATGGATGGTTGCTTGAATTTTTTAAATTGTTAAGATATTTTATCACATGTTTGTTTTGATAAATCTTGAATTGTGGAAGACTCCAATAATATATTAATGAATCAATTATGTGTAATTTGGTATATTTAATTATGGCTACATAATCGATTCAATCAATGTATGTGGCTCACTTTCAATTGTGCCAAGAAAGCCCTAGTTAATATATATATTAATTAACCTAGAAATTGATTATTAATAGGTTTTATCAAATAAATTGCATGTAGCTACTTGTTTACACGTATTAATTGTTAGTTATGTGCACATTGTTTTAAGTTATTTATTTTTTATTTGTTTACTTGTTTGTTTATTATGTGTGACAAGTTTAAGCAAAGGGTAATTTTGAATAGAAAAATAAATCGGACTAAACAATGATGAAATTTGATTTTTTTTTTTTTTTTAAGAGGTAAGTTTTCAAAAGTTTAATTAATTGATGATTTTGGTACAAATAGTGAGAACGGCTCACACAATTTGACGGACTGTGTGAGGGGTATAAGGAGGGGAGCTGTGACCCTAAAGAAGAAGGTTATTGCTTCAGCGCTGACCAAATTCTCCGCTTCTTTGCGAGTCAAATTGGAGTTACCAAGTACGCTATGAGTACAAAATCATCTTAAGGGCGAATTAGCTTTAATTTCATGCGCCACTTTTGTGGTAATTATCCGAAACACTAAGTCTTTAGACTTATGCAAAAGTTCGATATAATGGACGATAATTAAAGGTAAATTCCTTGATTGGTGAAACCAATACCTCAATCAAAACTTTGATAATTTGATCTTTCTGAATTGGTTAATAAAAAGTTTTTTATTAAAATTTATGCTACAAGATGAATGCATGACATCTTTGTACATATTTGATTTGACACCATAAATCAAAACTAGTACCCTTTATAAATTAAGTTTGTGCCATCTAGTTAAATGAACACTTGAAGTTGCAATTTACGTCATGTAGGAACTTGGCGAGATTGTGATAGATAGGTAAATATTTATGTAAAGTCAGACCTTACATGAACATATTTGCAGTTCTGTAAGTTAGACACTTAAATTGAGTAGTAAGTGAGACCTGGACTCAAGGCATAAGTTGGGATAAAACATGTTTATATTTGCAATAGCGTTGGAAAATATAAATCCCATAATGATCTAGGAATTGGAAATTGTTTGCCAATTATTGTTCGACAGATTACCTTATTACATGCTTTTATTACTAGCAGGTCAACTTATGTAATGAATCTATCATAATTTGGATCCTAGTTTTTTGAGGAAATTATACGGTTATATGTTTATATTATCTTGGGTATATTTTATTTTCTTGAAAAATTGTATTATCGAAAATACTAATACTTGAACTTTTTCTGTAAAAATGGCTCAAAACAACGATAACACTAACACTGCACTAAGTTCTGCGTTCAAAAACTTCTTTGATCGAGAAAACTTGATTGGCTCTAAGATTTCAATGATTGGCACCGCTCTTTGAGAATTATCTGTAGAGTTGCTGATCGTTTGGATTATCTGTACACGCCTTGCCCTGTTGAACCATAAGCTGACGCCTCTGACGAGTGAAAGCTGCGTGGAGGACTGAGTATAAGTGTCATAATGATGTGGCTTGCCTGATGTTGGGAACAATAGAATCTGCTCTCCAAAAGCAGTTTGAAAATTAATTCCCATACAACATGCTTAATGAACTCAGAACCTTGTTTGAGAAACCTGCGACTGTAGAAATTTATGATTTGATCGATGCATTACACAGCTGCAAGCAAGGAGAGGGTAAACCCGTAAGTGCTCATGTATTGGAGATGAAAGGATACATGGACCAATTACATGCACTTGGCAAAGTTTATGAAAATGATATTGCTGTGAACTTGATCAACAGATCCCTTTCAATGATTTTGTTTGGAACTTCAATATGCACTGCGTGGGGAAGACAGTTAGTGACCTACACGCATTGCTAATTGATTATGAAAAAGGGTTACCTCAAAAGGCTCTTACTCCCTAGGTACTTGCTATTCAGGGTGGAAGGATTAATAAGCCAAAACCGCATCGTGCGAATAACAAGAAGGGAAAGGGCAATTGATAAGGGTAATCTGGTTATGGCCTATCAACCAGAACCCAAGAAGAACCCTACTCCTAGGAAGGAAAAATCCTAAAAAGGATCAAGCATGCCACCACTGCAAGGTCGTTGGGCATTGGAAGAGAAATTGTGCTCTCTATCTTGATGAATTGCGGAAAAATAAGATAAAGTATGTCGGGTCCTCGGGCGCCGGTCCTTCAGGTAACTTATTTGTAATTGAATTATTTACTCTAAATCATAAAAATTCCTAGGTATATGATATTGGATGTGGTATTCACATTTGTAATACACTGCAAGGGTTTAGAGTGGAGAGGAAGCTGGCCTATGGGGAGCAAGATCTGCATGTGGGCAATAGGGCACCTGCAGCTGTTGAAGCCATAGGAGTGTTTAATTTAGTATTGCATTCGGGCTTAGTACTTTTATTAAACAATTGTTATTATGCACCTTCTATAATTAGAGGTGTTGTTTTCTTTTCTGTATTGTTGGAGGATGGTTTTACTCATACTATTTCATGAAATGGAATTTCTGTTTTTTTAAATGGTGTATTTTATTTTAATGCGATTACTGTGAATGGTGTGTTTGAAATTGATGCAATTGGAAATGAATCTAACAAATATAATAATTTGATGTTTAGCATCAATAATAAAATGAAGTTGGACTTGAATTCTTCTTATCTTTGGCGTTGTAGACTTGCTCATCTAGGCAAGGCTCGTATGCAAAAGCTACAACATGAAGGGCTTTTGCAAAATATCAATGATGAATCATTTGATAAATGTGAGTCATGCATATCTGGGAAGATGACGAAGAAACCTTTTCATAGCAATATGGAGAGGCGTCTGATCTACTTGGTCTTATTCATACTGATGTGTGTGGACCACTTAGACATGTGTCAAAGAGAGGTGCTAGCTGCTTCTTAACCTTTACTGATGATTTCAGCCGTTATAATTATGTTTATTTACTTAAGCATAAACATGAAGTGTTTGAAACATTTAAGGTTTTCAAAGCAGAATTAGAGCTGCAATTGGGAAAGAAGATTAAAGTTCTTCGATCCGATAGATGAGGCGAGTATCTAAGCCAAGAGTTTAAAGATTACTTAGTTTAGAATGAAATTGTCCATAATCTGACATCTCCATATACTCCACAACAAAATGTTGTATTTGAGAAGAAATTGTACATTGTTGGACATGATACGATTAATGTTTAATCTTACTACTCTACCTTTATCCTTTTGGGATTATGCTTTAGAATCAGCTGTTCGGATTCTGAATATGGTTCCCACAAAGAAGGTTGATAAGACACCATATGAAATATTGCATGGTAAAGCTCCTAACTTGTCTTATGTAAAGGTCTCGAGGTTGCGAGGCGTATGTTAGACGTGACTCAAACAGATAAACTCCAACAAAGATCTCAGAAGTGTATCTTCGTAGGATACCTAAGGAAACTATGGGTTACTACTTTTACTATCCAACCGAAAATAAAGTAATTGTTGCTAGGTATGGAGATTTTCTTGAAAAGGATATCGTATCTCAAGAATTCGATGGGAGAGTTTATGATCTCAAGTTGATCAAGAAGATACATTACCTTGAAAACACTAACGATTTACGGTAGAACACGATAGTCCGGGTCCTCCACCGAAGTTGAAGTGATTCCCGTTCGTAGATATGTATGGTATACGTGTGCACCTAAACGGCTATGTCTTAATGTAGAGGTTGACGAAACTATATTAGGAGATCTTGGAGAGCCTACTAATTATAGAGCTGCCATGGCAAGTCCTGAAAAGGACAATTGGCAAGCTGCAATGAATGGGGAAATGCAATCCATGAGAGATAATGAAGTCTGGGAAGAGGTTGACTTACCTCCAAACGCCAAGGTGGTTGGAAGTAAGTGGCTCTATAAAATAAAGACTGACATGGATGGCAATATATACATCTATAAAGCTCGTCTAGTGCGCAAGGTTTTACTCAAACTTATGGCATAGATTACGAGGAGACCTTTTCTCCTGTAGGAGACATTAGAGGTATTAGAATTCTCATAGCTATAGCAGCATACTATGACTATGAGATATGGCAGATGGATGTCAAAACCGCCTTCTTGAATGGTCGCTTAGATGAAAACATGTATATGAAGCAACCTGAGGGGTTCGCGAATCCACAATTTCCAAACCGTGTATGCAAACTTCAAAGGTCCATTTATGGATTGAAGCAAGCATCGAGACAATGGAATAAGAGATTTGATGAAGAAATCAAAAGGTATGGATTTATTCAAAATCTTGATGAGCCATGTGCATATCACAAAGTTAGTTTGAGTGATGTAATTTTCCTTATCCTTTATGTCGATGACATATTAATTATGGGAAAAGACATTCCAAGTTTGCAAAATGTTAAGGCATATCTTGGAAAATGTTTTCCATTAAGGATTTAGGAGAAGCTGCATACATTTCGGGTATCAAGATCTTACCGAGATAGGTCAAAGCGGTTAATTGGTTTAAGTCAAAGCACTTACATTGATAAAATATTGAAGAGATTAAATATGCAAAATTCCAAGAAAGGATATTTGCCGATGGAAGTAAAGCATGGCTTATGTAGCGATATGTGTGCTTCAACACTGCTGAAGTGGCACGCATGCGAAAGTTCATTATGCTTGACAATAGGATCTATTATGTATGATGTGAGATGCACAAGGCGGATGTGGCGTTAGCTCAAAATATGACCAATCGATATCAATGAATCCGGTGAACTTCATTGGATCGTTGTTAAACATATTCTAAAGTATCTTAGAAATACGAAAGATATGTTTTTAGTGTATCGTGGAAATCCAGACACAGAGCTTGATGTTACAGGTTACTGTGATGCATTCTGGCAGTGTGATACACGCACCAATTAAAACAAGGATGTGACAATTCAATAGGTAGAATTGGATAGCTAGCAAGGAGTAATGCATCATAAGTAGATATGCTTCACGTTTTTGGCAGACCCCTAATCTAGTTAGTATCTTTTGCGTTAGTTGACTAGCAACTAATTCCATCCTCCCCTTCAAAACCGAGATATTTTAATTCATAAAATATTAAAATACAAAATAATCATCCTCACCTTTAGACTTAAATCGACATACATTTCACTTAACGACACTATTCCCTAGAGAACGATATCAATACCCGAGGCTTACCTAATACTACACTACAACTATTAGGTTCACTGCCTAGGGTGTTGAAAAATTTGCTCGACGAAAAGAAAGTTCCTTTGACCACGAACGCGCGTTGTACGCGTATCAGGATTTCATCCGGTTGTTGACATAATCGTTATTCTAGACCTCTATGTATCCTTTTCGATCCCTTAAATAACAAGTTTTAGCGGATCAGTTTAATGAAATGGATTTCAACTTGGTCCAAAGTCCCGATATTAATTATAGGTGTCAAACGTAACAATTTGGGATATTAAATATATATGTGAACTTTATAAATTTTGACGATATCAAGACAAAGACCGAAATATTTAAACCCCGCTCAATCTTCTTTTCGTTGATTAGTAATAGATCCGTATGATCAAAATGTTTAATTTATTTTTTTTAATTTTTTTTGTTTATTTTTATTTTTTTTTAATTAATAATTGATTTGGTTAACAGCAATCGACTGCTCTTATTTGTTTCTCAAATATTATTATCATTTTAAATATTAAGAACTTTACACTTTTATAGTTATAGATCATATATAGGGACGGAAGCAAGGGTTCCCACGAGATCCCTGGACACATATGAATTTTTCCGATATGGTGTTAACTTTTGAAAGAAACATCGATTTTCACTAAATGCATCTTAAATACACCAATTTATCGAAATGTGTTTCTAGTATTATTTAATTTGTATACTTATAATAAATTTTGAGCATCCGTTTATATATATTTGATCCTAGTTTCGTCCTTGATTATATTTATGTGATTACTATATCTTCGTTTACTCTTTCTGCATGATATTTTTAATGGGAGCGAGTCACCATATGGTAGCTTTTATGTTCAAATCCTTCTACTATAAAAGCATTACCACGTTACACATAATCTCACAAATCACTTGAGCTATCAAACATTGATCTAGAACAAGTATTTTTGCCCCTCACAAATGACGTCCCGTTTCCTTTTAGTTGGTCTCTTGTTGGCAACATGTTCGCTTGTTGCTTTGGCTTCGGATCCTAGTCCTCTTCAGGACTTCTGTGTGGCTGATCCTTCTGTGTGGCTGATCCTGATAGCATAGGTAAGATCAATTTCAAATAACATTGACCATATTCAAATATACTACAATTATATGTGCTTATGTTACTTCTATTTGTGTTGTCACAGTACTAGTGAATGGTTTCGTTGGGGTCTTGGTTGGTGTCGTACGTGGCCTATGTTGGTCATGGGGTTGAGTCGGGTCGATTTGGTAGCTTATTGATTGGTTTAGTTGAGATTTGGATGAGACGTGTGGAGCCGAAAAGCTTTTAGAAGCTTGTTTGGTTCACGTGGTCTTAACCGCGACCGTGTCAAATATCAGTGGCGGAACTTGACTATTTATTTTGGGGGGGCCGAATCGGAGATTTGTTCGTAACCTCAACTAAATTACCCCTAAAACCTTTAATATTTACACTAGGTGCCGTAAATTTTAGGGGGGCCGGGACCTCCCCGGCCCTCAAAGAGGTCCGCCCCTGCGTGTCATGACCATTAGGGTCATAACATTGGTTTCAGTATAATTGGTTGATTGATTGGTTGGCGAGATTGAATTGCGCGTTATGACTTTTAATTATGGACTTGATATATATATTGTGATTTTGAGCTACGTCGGCGTCACTTTGACTTTTTAGTCAATAGTTGACTCGACAAAGCCGTAACATGGACTTTAGTATAATTTGGAAAATTGATTGATTAAAAGCCGAAAGTTATGACTCGTGCTTGTGGACTCAAACGATTACCGATATGAGATTAATAATGGAATTTGAAATATATATATATATATATATATATATATATATATATATATATATATATATATATATATATATATATATATATATATATATATATATATATATATACTAGTTTAGTACCCGCGCCTACCGCAAGCGGTGTCAAATTGTCGACAAAATTTTATAGCGTTATGGAATCATTTTTGAAGAAATGTTCTTCTAATGGCATGGTTGAAAAGAGGTGGCATTGCATAGTTTTCAACAAAATCAGGTAGCCGAGTATCCGTGCCTAGCGGCAGCTAGTGTATCTATTTCAACGATATGCGTGTGCGATTTTTTTCTCTATATGTAATGTTTAACTGTAATTGTCGTGACAATCAAGCAGAATTTCAGGGCTTACGTTGATGTATGGTTATGTTATATGTTAACTCAAACATGACGCATGTTAATTCGTTTAATATAACAATAGTTTATATATGTAGTTTTATCTTATTTTTTCAACAATGGTTAAACTACACCAAGTTATCTCATTTTTCATTTTTTTTTGTAAATGTAAAAATACTAATTATAATTTGTTAACAATATTTTATCATCGTCGTGTGAGTTAAGATGTGCGGGTAAAAATTCTTAAATTCATCTTCAAAAAGAGATACATACCCTCTTAAAATTCTCCATTTTATTTTTATCTAAAAAGAGATTCTCCAATATGAATGAACCTTTTAAAGGTTTATAAAATTGTCACCTCTTATAATGTCATTAATTCACAAAATTTATATTATGAACATATTCCTTACTATGAATAAAGCTTTTAAGATTTATAAATTGTTACAACATTTAAATGTCATTTATTATTTAGTTAAAAAAATAATAATAAAATAAAAATAAAGATAAGGAACATTTCTTGGACCTCTCAAAATCCTAAAACTTTTCATACCACCTAGGCATAAAATGTTTTCTCACTATGGTACAAAAATTATTAGAACTTTTTATAATTTTTAGACCTATTCCTAAACATTCATAATAAAGCTCTAAAAATCTTTCTTATTATTTATAATACTCCACCTTTATTATCTTTAGGGTCTATTCATAAATTATACGGAGTACTACCATTACACCTTTTTACATTTTTGTAAACACTTTTTGCATTTGAACTTGCAAAAAGTCCTTGTACTCCCTATACTTTTTTCCACGTCTCGAGACCCAAAATTCTGAAAAGCCACGTGGGTGGGGTTTCTACCTTTTTGGAAATTGGTTCCCAAGACAACTAAAAACTACGAAACAAATGTTAAGTCTCGATTTTATTTTGAAAGCAATGCGCATATTTTGTTTTGGTTAAGTAATGGTTTTAAGTTGGTGCAAGATTTAAAGGCTTTCTAAAAAGTCAAAGAAGTTAGAAGTTTAAAAACTTTCAAAAAGTTTCAAAGCTTTTAATGAGATATAGATTTATTTTCGAAAGTTTAAAATTTTTGAAACATCCGAAACTTTTAAGGCTTTGTAACTTTTAAAATCTAAAAAATAAATTATAATTATAATTTAAAGATTAAACAAAATTAAAAAAATATCAAAATTTCAAACTTAATTCAAAATATTCTACTCCCTCCGTCTCAATTTAATTGTCCATATTTCTATTTTTTGATGTCTCAAAAAGATTGTCCACTTTTTTTTTTTAGTAAAAATTAGAGAATCTAAAGAGGGAATATTCTATTTGTGTGGATGAAAATTAAAGTGGTCCCACTTTTATTAAACTTTGTGATTTCTCTCTCCTGACAATTAAATTGAGACGGATGAGGTAATTTTTTATTTATTGCATTTCAAATTTTTCAAATTTTAAAAAATTCAAATTTCAAAAATTTAAAATTACTAAAACTAACAAAATTTTTAAGAAATGTACTTCCCAAGTAATAAAATTTTATATAAAAAACATTCGTAACATAATTTTTAACTTACACAACATTTTACATCTTTAACAAAATGTATATACAAATGAAATCAACTAATTCTTAAAAATAACAAAACTTAACCACAATTTAGAAAAAAATTACAACAAATTTAAATTAAAAAGAAAATCACAAATAAACTTGAAACAAATCTGCAAAAAAAAATTACGCAACAAAGTATATGAGACTTGATAAGTCTATTTAAGACGGAGTACTAATCTGATTTGTCATCGATGATAAGTTGCTTGGATCCATAATATACGTGACTGATTTTTGCTTTTTTGAAATGTGCAACTATTAACAAAATAATACAAACAAAATTAATAAAACATCATACAACAAAGAATACAAATAAAATTACTAAAAAATTACACAAAAAGCTTAATAACGAATTTTCAAACCGACCAAAACATCTCCAACGGCAGTAGATTCTGATGAAGCCGATGGACATTACGGCGAGGAAGCAATGGCAGCGACTATAGGTAGAGATCTAAAAAAAAAATAAGAAACTCAGATTTATAAATATAATATAAAGATCTAAAAAATTGTTCAGAACATGAAAAATATGTAGATATAAAAGAAAATACTTAAAACAAAACACAACACTTAAACCTTATATGATGTGGGGTGTCAATGGTGATGGCCTGATGGGTTGACGGTAGCAGGGATTTCGAAGGAGGTGGGGGTCGCGTCAGTGTGATAGGTGTTTGGTATGACGGTTGTCTCGTTGTGACGGATGTCCGGCGGTGATGGTATGAGTAGTGGTTGTGGTCGTCGGTCGGCAGCGATTTGCGTAGTGTGTTTTTTAGATCTGTGATTTGTGTGTGGTAGAGGAATTATGTGTGTTTATATTTTTGTTTTTGTGGGTGGTGACTGTGTTTTGATGGTATGATTGTGTGTTTTTTTATAGTGCTTTTATATGCTTTTGTTGGTTTGGATTTTTTAGGTTTAAGTGTTGGTTTGGTTGTGTTTAAATTTAGGTTCGGGTGTTGGTTAGGTTGGCTGAATCTTAAAATATAGGTTGGGAGTTAGGATGTTTTATTACTCCTTTATAGGGAGTATAGGGTATATATATATATATATATATATATATATATATATATATATATATATATATATATATATATATATATATATATATATATATATATATATATATATATAAGAAAATGCTAATAAAGCTATGAAATGTGAATAATAATGGGCTTTTGTACCAAAATATCGATAACAAGATTTTATCTTGTTATTTACTATTTTAAACGAAACTAACGACTAAATTGGTAATATTTTGTAATAAATGAGTAAGTAATGTTTTAGTACACGTTTATCAATAAATGTCAATTTTGGACATTTAATATTGGATAAGTAATTATTTATTTGCGTTACGTGTGCATGGGTTACGGATAACCTAGCATTAATAGTGTTGATCCGCGTGGTAGCGGACTTATTAGGTTGACGAATCTAATAAGAGCCCGCTAGGTACGTTGGGTAACCCTATTAATGGGTGACTTATCCTTATGACTCTTTAGGATACGAATGATTTATGGGATAATAAGCGACACGAATAAATGAATGAGTTTATCGAGTTGACGAATTCGATAAGGTCTAATATTTATTCCGAAACTTATTGAACTATGGAGCTTATCGTTTAGAGGTCTCATTGTATCGCATTGACTTATATATGGGTTGTTTGAGTGCATTCATGGCATCATATTGAGTCGATACACCCACATAAGGATACCAAACACTAGGATTAATGGTGAAACGAGACGTTTTTGGAAATAAAGAAATGGAATATATTGGGGTAGATAACGTTGATTTTGAGGAATATGTGTATTAAAGTTGGTCTACATTAATAGGTTGTGCCGAGTCGATAGTTGTTGTGCTGTGATTTATGTTATCTTCTGCTAGTGATATTTGTGCGTTGATTGTGCGTTGATTGCTTGAGGTGAGTTTCATAGCCCCACTTTTATATACGTTTTAACTACGTTTTGAACTATTTGGGTGAGAATCATGCTGTGTTGTTTTTGGACCGTGAAAACTATTTTGGATTTGCTTATATGCTTGACTGTTTAGATAGATGTGTGGTAGTTGTTGCCTTAGTTTAGGTTAGCCGTGCCTAACTAAGAATATACTTCTACATCGACCTAGTATGGGGTTGGCAATTGTTCTAGATTTTGCCACGACAGTGCTGGACTAGAGTCGCGAGCTCGAGTTGTCCTTGGATGCGGGACGTGTGTTATGATTGGTGATCCGGAATGGATCGGTGTGAAAACGGTGTTTATCTATCTTAGGTCTTGCATAGCAAATCATCTCTTATTGGTCCACTATGATTTTGTTGAACTTAAACCTATGAACTCACCAACGTAAGCTGACCTTTTAGCATGATTTCTCAGGTATTTGAGAGATGTTTGGATTACTTGTTGTGTGGAAGCTTGGCATGGAGGCGTGGTTCAAGGATCATTTTCTAACTCTGATAAACAATGGGGACCTATTTTATTAAACTATGTTTTGGGCCTAATAATCATACTTTTGGATTAAATGTTTTGAATATTTAAATTTGGGATTGGTTTTGAATGGTTAAATGGTTATGTTCTATTATACTTGTGTGCGATACCAATCCAATAGTAACGCCAAGAAAACTTGACTAAGTCTTCCGCTGTACCGAGATTTGGGGGTGTTACAGATTGGTATCAGAGCTCAAGGTTATAGAGAACTAGGTATTTTATAAACCCTAAACTATAACCGCTTTCAAGAAAAATTAATCCTCGACCGACGCACGCCCGCTTGCCAAGCCGAAGCTTCTTATTTGATTATGGTATGAATTATGATTTGAATTATGAGATGATATGTTATGGGATATTGTGAACTGATTATGGAAACATTATTATTGGGAGATACGATTATTGGTTTTGGAAATGAGACATGATTATTGGTTTTGGGAAAATGAGATGTGAATATTAAGATATTGCGGAATTTGATTTGAGAAAACGGTATATTGTGATTTTAGGAGTTTTGAACTCGATTGATTTGATATGGGATTATGTGATGGAATGGAACTTGTGTGTTTTATTTAAAGGCGTGTTTTGAGTAATGTGGTACCTCTATTTTTAAAGCTTACATTATGTGATATGTGTTTTGGTTAAGTTGTTGCGCTTATTAAAACTAGTTGTTTCGAACACTTATACCTACCCTATGCCGTTGTCACAAACTATGCCTTCACTAGCTTTTGATGTGTCCGAGGAAGTCCTTGTTGTTGCTAGTTCGCGACATTGACTCTCATGACGGTTGCTTGAGGTGATCCTTATGAGATTGCCCGTCACTCTAGTTCATCATCGATCGCCCTAGCTCATCTAGGCACTCACTTTACATCGGGTTTTAGCGAGAGCAGACTCCTAGGCTTGCTTATAGAACCGCCCGCATGTCCGTGCGACCACCATCATCACCTATCCGTTTAGCAGCATCACCTTGTCTTAGGAGGCCTAGATCTCATAGTGTACCACCTCAGGATTTACCTGCACAGAGACTCTGACTCATGGACTCTTCCCCTATGGATGAGGGTGAGGAGGAGCATGAGGTCGAGGAGGAGGATGAGATTGAGGAGCAGTATGTTGATGAGGATGAGAATCCTCAGTAGGAGGATGATGAGGATATCCCGGAAGGGGGTACTCCTCCTTTGCAGAGTCCTGCACATTCTCTGGACCAGTTCTCCTTTGCACGAGCTCGAGTCCCTGGATAGCCTTTAGACATCGATTTAACACCTTACTCACCTTATATAGGTAGCCCGTTAGGATCGGAGATACCATCGAGATTGCTTGGATCCCGGGCGTATGGTGAGGCGGGTGCGATGTGGGATAGGATTACCTCTCAAGGTGCTAGGTGAGTAGATTGACAGATCATTTGGTTGGAGTGTCTAGAGCTAGTATAGAGGATCTTAGAGCTGATATGGGTACTGTAGTCAGGAGGACTAGGGTTTTGCATGATGGTATGTCGGAGCTCCAGGAGCAGGTTGGGGACCTGCTTAGAGGGTTCGGGACAACTCGTGATGCTGATAGAGCGTTTGGCGTAGGATTGGTGAGTTAGAGAGAGAGAGAGGTTGCAGAGCTTAAGAGTGATCTTGATGCTCGACGTGTTGAGTTAGCATCATTGTGGAGAGAGGTTGATGACGTTAGGAAGTCAGTGAGTGATATTCGTAGACGTGGCTAGATAGTATTAGATTCATGGTTTTATACCATCTTGAAACTAAGTAGTACTTAGTTCGAGATGTAGGATTATCCTAGTTGTTTATAGTTATCGTTGTTAGGATCGTTTTTGATCTCTTCGAATCCCTCCATGTATTCCCACTTTTAAAAACTTATGAGTTATGGTTATGGGAACCTGCATCTTTAGTTATGATGCGGTAGTTGATTGTTTCGATTTTGTATAGCGTTATCCCTATTGGTTTTGATTATGTATTCAGGCGTTATTGAGTGACCCTTGGAACCCAACTCTATTTTAGGGCGTGAATTGTGAACTTATGAAACTGTTCTTCTTGCCTCCAGAATGGTGGCAACAAGACAAAACTTGCTTAGGAACAACCGAGCAGCTCCTGCTGCTGTTGTTGCCCCTGGTCTTCGTGGTCGTCGTTCGACCCCGATCGCACCACATGTTGAGAACCCGAACATTGATAACCCGGATGTAGAGAACCCGAATGTGGACAACCATGCCGAGAATGGTCCTATTCCACAAAACCCTCCACTCGTGAACCCATCCCATTGACCGGCTAGTGTCGCAGCGTGTCATTGAATCGCTAGGCGAGGCTAATCTTTCTAACATTTCTAGTGGAACCCAGGTCTGAATCGAACTCGAGGTTGTACCTATAAGGAGTTCGATTCGTGGTCCCATAGATTTTGGATTAATCGAGGAGTAGTTTACCTAACTAGGTGGTTAGAAAAACGAATCTGTGTTTCTTGTGAGTAATTGTGATGAGGATTGTAAGTATAAGTATGCAACCTTCACTTTGAAGGACGAGGCGTTGACTGGTGGAACAATTACCAAAGAGCGAGAGGAATTGATGTAGCTTATAGTATGACTTGGACTCAATTTAAGGCTCTCCTTATTAAGACTTATTGCCCTATGAATGAAGTTAAGAAGTTAGAGTGAGTTCGGAACCACAAAGTTAAGGTCTCGACATGGCGACTTATACTCGCGTTTCCAAGAGTTATCTTGGCTTTGCCACGAGATGGTTTGTACCAAGAACTTAAGATTGAAAGGTATCTTGATGGATTACCTTTGGCTACTCGAAATGATGTCATCACGCCAAACCACCAATTTGCAAGAGGCAATTCTTGTGGCAGAGTTTGATGGACTCATATGTGCTAGAAGTAGGAAGTAAGAGTAAGAGTGATAGGAGTGATAAGAGGAAGAGGAACGGTTGCTAAAGGAAATGGCAACAAACGGCAAGAATCGGCGGGGTGTTCGCCATAGGAAATGGAGGTAGGAATGATTATGAAGGTAGGAAACCCGTGTGTGGTCGTTGTAACCGACACCACCATGGACCATGCCGAATGTGTGTTGGAAGTGCTCTAAGGTGGGACATATGGCCAAAGATCGTAGGTCCCGACCACTTGCTGCACTCAAACCGCACGGGGATCGGATCGAAGGCCACCATCACATGTTTTGGATGTGGAAAGAAGGACACTTAAGGAATGAGTGCCGAGAGCCGTGGAAGAAAGGAAATCCGGTAATGTAGGAGGAATTGCTAATCGAGGTGTAGGAGGTAATGGCTTAAACCACAGAAGCGTGAGGTTGTAGGAAACCGGAAACCATGGTGTTAGGAATCGCAGAAGACATGGGAACAACGCGTGTTTAAGCTATTAGGAAGGAAGTCGGTGAGGACCCTAACGTAGTTCTGGTATGTTCCTTCGTAATAATCGCTATGCTTCCATCTTGTTTGATCTTGGTGCGGATATGAGTTTCGTATCCACCAATTTTATGCCATTACTAGAAATCTCCCAAACACCTCTAGGGTTTAGTTACGATGTGGAATTAGCGAATGGGAATAGAGAGAAGATAGACACCGTAGTTCGAGGTTGTACCTTAAGTTTCCTAGACCGCTCGTTTAGTATAGATCTGTTGCCAGTTACCTTAGGAAGTTTCGACGTCATTATCGGAATGGATTGGTTATCGAAGAACGGTGCACACATCATCTGTGATGAGAAGGTTGTGCGTTTACCGTATGGCGGAAAGGTTCTGAGCATACTAGGAGATCGGAGCGACTATGGAAGTCCTTCCCGATTGAGCATCATCTCTTGTATTAAGGCCCAGAAGTACATCGATAGAGGAGGTTGTCATTTCTTGGCTCGAATTTCTGAAAAGAAAAGTGAGGAGAAGAGTGAAAGAAAACTCAACGATGTACCCGTCGTTAGAGAATTTCCGGATGTGTTTCCCGACGATCTGCTAGGGATTCCACCTGTTCGACAAGTGGAATTTCAAATAGAGTTGATACCCGGTGCGACACCCGTAGCTCGGGCACCTTATCGACTTGCTCCAAGAGAATTGGAGGAACTGTCTAAACAGTTGGCTGAATTGTCAGAGAAGGGATTCATTCGACTAATTTCGTCGTCGTGGGGAGCACCAGTGTTGTTTGTGAAGAAGAATGATGGATCATTTAGGGTGTGTATTGATTATACGGAATTGAATAAGTTGACCGTGAATAACCGATATCCGTTACCTAGAATAGATGACCTATTCGACCAACTCAAGGAGCTAGTGTCTTTTCTAAGATCGATTTACGATCCGGTTACCACCGACTTAGAGTTCGAGAAGGCGATATCCCTAAGACTGCGTTTAGGACTTGTTATGGGCACTATGAATTCCAAGTGATGTCGTTTGGTTTGACCAACGCGCTAATGGTTTTCATGGATCTCATGAACCGAGTGTGTAAACCATACCGGATAAGTTTGTGATAGTATTCATAGACGACATCTTGATATACTCTAAGAGTAGTGAGGAGCACGAAGAGCATTTGAGGCTCATTTTAGGATTGCTAAGAGAGGAGAAGTTGTATGCCAAATTCTCTAAGTGTGAATTATGGATTTCGTCCGTGTAATTTTTAGGCCATGTGATAGATAGTCGAGGTGTTCATGTTGACCCAGCTAAGATTAAGGCCATTAAGGAATGGGCAGCTCCTAAGAACCCATCAGAAATCCGACAATTTCTAGGTTTAGCAGGCTATTATAGGAGATTCATTGAGGATTTCTCAAGATAGCTAAGTCAACACCAAACTAACCCGAAGGATGTTAAGTATGAATGGGAGAAAAGGAAGAAGAAGCATTCCAACTTCGAAGGAGAAGTTGTGTAGTGCGCCCATCCTAGCTTTACACGAAGGAAGTGAAGATTTTTCATGTATCGCGATGCTTCGCATAAAGGCTTAGGTCTTTGTTTGATGCGGCATGAGAAGGTGATTGCTTATGCATCCCAACAACTTAAAAAGCATGAGAAAAACTACACCACCCATGACCTTGAGTTAGGTGCTGTAGTGTTTGCTCTTAGGATTTGGAGACATTACTTGTATGGAACCAAGTGTGTAGTATTTACCGACCATAAGAGCTTTAAGCATATCTTAGATCAGAAGGAACTGAACATTAGACAACGTCGTTGGTTGGAATTGCTTAGTGATTATGACTGTGAGATTCGTTATCATCCTAGTAAGGCGGACATTCCACCCCTACTCGTTAGATCTTTAGGAATGACCATTGTTTCGCCCTTACCATCCTATATTTTAGTCGCCCAAGCAGAGGCATTGACGAAAGAGAACCGTCAATCTTCATGGAATGGTAGAAAGTGAAAACGGCTTGTTGAAGTGTTCCGATGGAACATTATGCTTCAAAGACAGAAGCTGGATATCATTTCATGATGGAATCCGTGAGTTGATTATGCACGAGTCGCATAAATCAAAGTACTCTATTCATCCGGGCCGATAAGATGTATCGGGATCTTAAGAAACTTTATTGGTGGCCCAATATGAAAGCCGATATAGCTTAGTATGTTAGTTGGTGCACGACTTGTTCTAAAGTTAAGGCCGAACATCGAAACCATCGGGACTTTTAGTTCAACCCAACTCCGGAATGGAAATGGGAGCGAATAACCATGGACTTTATCACTAAATTACGAGAACAATTAGCGGCAATGACGCTATCTGGTAATAGTTGATCGTTTAACTAAGTCTCGCTCACTTCTTAGCTATTAGTGAAACCGATAGTCTTGATAAGATTGCTCGATTGTATCTTAAGGAGATAGTATCGCATCATGGAGTACCGATATCTATCATTTCGATAGGGATAGTCGTTTACATCCCACTTTTGGAAGTCGTTCTGACAACGTTAGGAACAATTTGGATATGAGTATTGCTTACCATCCACGTACCGATGGTCAAAGCGAGAGAACTATTCCGACTTTAGAGGATATGCTTAGAGCATGTGTTATTGATTTCGGCAAAGGCCGGAGACATCTCCCATTGGCGAATCTCCTATAACAATAGTTATCACTCTAGTATTAAGGCCGCTCCATTTAAGGCAATCGTATGGCCGAAAATGTCGTTCTCTGTTTGTTGGGTGAAGTTGGCGAAAGTCAACTTACTGTGTCCCGAACTTGTCCTAGAAACCACCGAGAAGATAGTTCAGATTCGTAATCGGTTGCAAACCGCTCGTGATAGACAAAAGAGTTATGCCGATAAGAGACGTAAACCTTTAGAATTTCAGGTTGGAGATCGTGTTATGTTGAAAGTTTCTCCTTGGAAATGAGTGATTCGTTTTGGAAAACGTGGAAAACTCAATCCCCGATATATTGGTCCCTTTCCAATCCTGGAAAGAATCGGACCGGTAGCATACCGCCTGGAGCTACCATAGGAACTGAGTAGTGTACACAATGTTTTTCATGTTAGTAATCTTAAGAAATGTCTTTCGGAGGAAATCATAGTTGTGCCCTTAAGAGATATTAGTGTTGATGAGAAATTGAATTTTGTTGAGGAACCGATTTGAGATTATGGATCGTGAGATTAAGAGGCTGAAGAATAGTCGTATTCCAATTGTTAAGGTTCGTTGGAACTCCCGGCATGGACCGGAGTTCACTTGGGAACGTGTGGACGTTTTCCGTAGGAAGCATCCTAAACTGTTTATGACACCAAGCAACTTGGAGTGAAACCCGGGACGGGTTTCTTCCGAGGCGGGAGGTCGTGACGACCGGCAATTTAGGAGTCTATTTTAGGTAACCGCATTACGTTAAATTAAGCGGAGTTTTGCCTTTAACACTATTTTATAAACCGTGACTTGATTTTATATCGACGATTGGTTTTACGGTTTATTTCATTATTAAATGAGTTAACATATGAGTTTTAACTCTATTTGGTAGGCACTATTCGATTCGGCACTAGAAAAGCCTAAAACAAGAGTTATTGTAACTTTTAGACCTTAACTCGAAAATTGACAAATAAATAGTCAAAACTCATGGAAAAACGTAAGTAACACCAGCATACGATGAAGAAGGTTGTTTCAAAGCATACAAACCAACCTTCTCAATACCAACAACCCCATGTGCATTCGTATCAACCTTATCATTAGCATTATTAGGACTACTAGTAGCATTAACATTAGAAACCATAGGACCACTCGTATCATGAGGAGGTTTCGAATAATAACCAATAGCAGTAAGCATCTCCTCTAGCTCCTTCTGTGACTGCGGCACCTAAAGATGCTCAAATGGATTAGCCCCAATAGAATTAGTAGCATCCCCTGTCACGGCTGGTTTTAATGGTTGCCCATCGTCACCCACAAAAACAAGTTTTCCCTCAAAGATTTGTTTTTCAATAGCACGAATTTTCAATAAAGTATCATGACCCTCAGGCGTGTCATGACTAAAGCTTGAACCAAGTGAAACCGGCTCCACTTGTCCATCAGAATGAGAACCAGAAGCAAAACCAGTAAACTCATCATTCCTACTATTAGGGTTCATTGTCGATTGAAGAATCGACTCACCAAGACTAACAGTAGGCTCCTTCGCATCAAGACCAGCTGCTCCACGTGAAGTTAATAATTCCACATCCAAACTATGATCAGCACGAGGAACATCAGATTCCAATGACTTCGAGACCGTAGTATTAAGAGAAGTTGATCGTAGTGGTAGTCGTTCATCATCAGCAGTAACCCTAGACACCGTACCATCACCAACTTTCTCCATAATAATCCAGTAGTAGCAGCAAAATAATTAAAACAACCCTAAACGAAAAAAACCTAACGATAAAGACAAAGCAAAACAAAACCAGAAGCTCAACGTCAAACTTCAATGCGAATAGCCTTAATGAATTAAGACATACAATGATAGAACACATAACACTCTACCCAACATCCCTCATAATGCGCGAATGAATGTACAAAAAAAAACGATAGTCGAAACCCTAAGAAAAAACAATCAGCACCCCTAATTCAAACTGTTCGCATGAATCTGGAATAATTATAACATGACACAAATGGAATGCATAACTAGATCAGATTAGATGCTAAAGATTAAAGGAGGTGATGAGCAGAATATTAGGATAGAAGGGTTTCGGAAATCTCCTATGTCAAGAGAGAGAAATCGGTTTTAGGGTTTAATAGTGGTTATCCGTACGAACTTCAATCAAGCACCTAGCAAAACTACTACGGCCCCAGGAATCCAAGCACATTTGACTAGTGTAAGAATCTAGCATTTTCGGAGTACCAATCAATGTATCAAGGAGACTGAGACCATCATCAGAGAACATAGCAAGAGGAACATCATGAAATTTAACCCACACCTGAATGTTAGTCAAATCCTCTTTAAGCAGATTAGTATTCAATGCCCAAGTTTTAAGAATAATTGACACATTCCTAATCATCCACGGTCCGTTTTCAAGAATATCATCAACACCTTTACGAGTGAAAAACTTAAATAAAAAGAAACCCTTAGCATTCATCATAACCTTTTGAATACCATACTTGACCCACATATTACGAACATAATAATCAACAACCGAAAAAGCAATACGTTTACCAAGAAAATAACCATAAAGGGTATTCTCAAATTTAGAGTTTACCTCCTCCATTACTTTCATAGGAACGGAGAGATCCACCTCAGTAGACTTGTTACTACATTCCAACCTACGAAAATTAGGCTTGTGCTTTGTAGAATCATTGGACGTAGCACCCGCATATGAAACCGGCTTCGCAATTTGAACCTTGGGAGACGATTTAGCATTCTCCGCATTCATTAATTTAACACCATGCATAGCCTCTTCAATATTCTTACACGCCGCCAAAACAACCGGATCAAGACTTGGCGCAGCTTCATTCCCACTGTGACCAGGATATTCATCAGAACATGTTCCAAAATTTTGTGATTGACAAGCAACATTGAATCTCGAAATTTGTGGAACCGTCTCCACATGATGTTTAGTTGAAGACACATTCGGAGGACCAGGTTCATCGACATTGTTCAGTTGAATCGGCTCCACTTGTGCATTGGTCCAAACAACATCAACATCCCCACTACTTTCACCATTTGATTTAGGAGAGGTGTTATGTGGAACTTCATTCGAAAAACTCTCCATACATACAGAAAAAACCACCCTAAAAGAAAAAGAAGAAAAACAAATAGTTGCAAGTCAAGAACAGGTCCACGTTATCACAAACATATGATAAAACCCTAGTCAAAAACTAGGGTTTATAATACTATGACGAACAGCTCAACCCATATCAACCCATCTATAGTTGCTTAATGCAATACTACAAATTTGATCTTACAGACCCCCTCGTATGGTCCCTTTTCAGAAAACACAGGTCTACGACTCACTTTTTTCCCGATTAATTATTTTAAGACAGGTGAACATCATTATCATCTGTCCATAACTCGATATTGACAGGCAAATCCTCTTTTAAGCTCTGGAGTATAATTTTTTTTACTTCATTCCATTAAAACTATATCTACACAGAGTCCTCCACCTACCACCACGGTACCATTCATGAATCCAACAACCAATTTATTCTTTGTCACTCTGACCATCGTGACAACCATTCAGGGTTGTCTCCATATATAGACCAGTTATAATGATAACAACCTAGTAGTGATGCAGCCAAATATATACATGTTTTAACATATATCAGACACTTATAACCTTCAGCCAAGGTGAGTTTCTGATAGCCGTCTAGCATGTGGGAATGTGGACTTGGTGTTTTACCTAGTCATGGAAACAAATCAATATCGTGATACCAAAGATATGAATGGATTTTTTTATTTCGAGCCATGTACCTTTTTTTCTTTTATTGAATTATAAGTACAAAAATTGTGACGAGTGTTTAATTATAAACCCTGTGCTAACAAACATAATAATCTTGTATATGTTTAAATATGCAGCCAACTTAGTAGAACTGTATCCATTTCTTGATAATATGTAAATTAAAGTGTAAGCAAATAACATATACGATGATTTTGTTACAGTGGTAAAGACAATTTTTTATATGTTGAGTAATAAATAAACATTCAACATGAGTTTACAATCGTTGTCAACTCAAAAATAGTAAAAACGGAAAAACGCCTGTCAAACTCATTTGATGACACTTTCTGAGTTGTTGACAAATCGTTGACTTACTCCTTCAATTCCCTACGATTTTTAACATATGCCAAGAGAGATCAACTTATTGATTTGGTAGGCTGTCTATTTTGAGGAGAGCTCAACTTATTGATTTGGTAAACAACAATCAGTTGCTGTTCTTTCTTTACTTATTCCGCTGTGCTAGTTTGATGTAAATAATTTCATAACATTTTCACAGAGTATTATTATTGCTCTATGGTGATAGACCATGTCAACTACATCGAGCTCGTATGCGTAATGTTTTTGTGTGTCTCGGACATTTAACATTATATTTGTGGAGTCAGGTTACGTATTCGAAGACGAAACCTTTGGAAAAATCAAATGCATTTTAATTTTAGATAGAAATAATTTACATTTATTTACTGTTCACTAAAATGTAGACATATTGTCTTTTCGTGGAAAACGTTATAATAAATACATGCTAGGAGAACAGCTATAAAAAACTTTGCGAAAAACAACTTGCTTGTCGCTTCAGCTTGAGTCCCAACACCCGGGGTTCGAGTCCCACGAGTGTTATTTGTATGCATATATATTTCTGGGTAAAAGGTCAAATACCCGGTAAATATATTACTTCAAAAAACGTTTAAGTACACAGGGTATGAGTGAATCCCATATCTCAGCACGTTACATAGGCGGAAAAGCTCACATAACAAAATATTTTATATTCTCTAAACAAGAAAATAAAACACTACTCAAAAGAGAACATTAGACTCGTATAAAAACAAAATTACTTCATACCAAGGCCTTAATTCACTGGGAGATCGTAGATCTGGTCCGCATAGTCATCATAATCATAGTCATTATAATCATCTTCAAAATCATCACCACCACCAAATAGTTTCATTGGCTCATCAAAAGTGTTCACAACCTCCTCTTCATCACTGTCGGAATCAACAATCTCTCCTACCTTAGAAAATGGGTTAACCCTCTTAGTAGAAGAAGTAGACGAAAAATCCTTTTTAACAGGATTACCATCATCATCCACAAGAGTAGCTTTCCCATCAATAAGAAGCTTCTCAAGCTCCCCAATTTTCTCAACAATAGAGGTACGACCGACCTCGTTAGTTTCTATTAAATCACTCACAAGCAATTCATGCAATGTATTACTAGTCTTTGGAGACTCATTGTTCTTTTCTTTCATTGTACTACCAACATCCACATCCTTATTCACTTCCTTATTAGGAATACCAAACTCTCAGTATCATCCATACCAAGGGCATCAAATTTATTGGATGTAGCAACCTTTGTTCCACTCGTACTAGGCACATCAGCAGCCTTTTTCTTTGTAACATCGACTTGCTTAGGTTAAGCAGGAGGCTTTTTCGGTTGATATTAGAGCTTCTTACCCACATTAGGTTTCGCAAACCCTCCTTGACCCAAAACAGTTGGACCACCTTGCTTACCCTTCTTCTTATTGTTGACAGTTTGGAAACCATATGACCAAAGATCTTACACGTATCACGTCGAGGAGGTTTCCACTCGTATTCAATCCGTATCTTCTCAATAGGTGAACCCGACACGTCAAGTAGAGATATTTCAACAGTTAGGTTAGCCCTAAGTACCTCATCCGCCTTAACTTCAATCAAGCACCTAGCGAAACTACTGTGACCCCATGATTCCTTGCACATTTGGCTAGTATAAGCATCTAACATTTTTGGCGTACCAATCAATGTAGCAAGAAGACTAAGACCATCATCAGAAAACATAGCAAGAGGAACATCAGGGGAATTAAACCCACACCGAAATATTGGCCAAATCCTTTTTAAGTAAGTTAGTGTTCAAGGTACATGGTTTAAGAATAATAGGGACATTTCTAATCAACCATGGACAATTTTCAAGGACATCATCAACACCTTTCTTGGAATTAAACTTAAAGAAAAAGAACCCCTTGGCATTTATCATAACCTTATGTGTACCATAATTAGCCCACACATTGCGTACATCATAATCAACACACAAGAAAAGCAATGCGTTTACCAAGAAATAACAATAGAGAGTATTCTCATACCTAGTGTTCACCTCTTCAACCACTTTCATAGGGATAATAATATCCACATCATTCGTTATCTTGCTACTCTCCAGCCTACAAAAGTTAGATGTGTATTTCTTAGGTGCAGTTAAAGTAGCATCTACATATGATGTAGAAGGTTGTTTCAAAGCATTTTCGGCATTCTTGAATTGGACCATATGCATTGCATTATCAAAATCCTTACAAGCATCCACGACAACCTTATCAATACCATTCGGTTCCATAAACCCACTCGTACCACTCATAGATGTATAACCCTCGTTAACCTGACATCCAACTACATTGGAAAATACATCCTTATCAGCGCCAAGTGAAGTAGTAGAATCCTCCTCCACAATCGGCACATGGTTAGGGTTTGAATTATGTGGAACCGGCTCCACATGAGGTTCACAAGTAGGCGCATTAAACAGACCTATCACATTCGACCCCTTAGACGCATTCGACTTGTTGAACAAACGTTTTTCCATCTCTCAAACCCCCACAAACCACAACAGATAATCGACAAACACCAATAATCAATAGGCAGCATGCAGCACAACCAATAAAAAAAGATCAAAACCCTAACATAAAGTTAGGGTTTCGTACGCTCTAACTCAGAAACTAATCCACCATATCTTTGTCCAAAAGCAGTTAAAAAGTAAAACCATGCAGCGTAGATTACCAACATCAAACGAAAAGTAAATATATGAACTACTTTATGCACCGACCCACGATAACATAAAAGATATACAATTAATTAATCAACCGACTAGATAAAGATTAAAAAATTGTGAATGTTTCAATGATCGATAGTTAGGGAATCGTAGGATCGTATTGCCTTGTTTCACCAAAAGAGAGTTATTTTAGGGTTTTATTGTCCTCATAACTATCGTATACGATCCTAAATAACGTAAATGTTTATTTGTATGCATATATACCATATATGTAAAAAGTACAAATAACTTTGACATGTTTTTCACACTTATAAATATGTACAAGCTTTATTTATCAATAATCATGTAAAAAAATAGTCGTTCTCCTACGTCACATTTCTAGTGTGCAGTTTTTTTCTACATTTATAATAAATCTAAACTAAAATCAACTAAAAGAAATTTTTTATACAGATAAGTTTTTCTATGCATTATATTTAAATATCAATCAAATGCAAATATTTTTATATGACGAGCATGTTAAAGGAAAATTGGCAGCGTGATAAATTATTACTTTTATTTGTTGTAGACAAACATCTTTTTTGAAACAAAATACATTTGATAATTTAGACACTTAAAATTAAATGAAGGGAACGACAATCTTCACACTAAAAATTCTCCAATTTTATAACAACTTACTTTATTTGTAATGTCATCGTGCAACTAAGGCCATCAATTATTGTGAATTTTTATAATTTATTTGGATAACAAAATAATTTGATGTTACATTTAACAAACTTTATTTATTTTGACAACTTATGGTTTGTTAATTGTTATACGGTTTTGATTTCTTTGTATTAGGACACAATTTTTTTTCCATGCAATAATGCATTAAATTTGTATGTACTACAACACATTTTATGTATAATTTCACATTAATATGTATAATTATTACTAGAGTTCGATTGAAAATTCTACATTTCACTTGTTATGTTTATTTATAAAATTTGATTATTTTTATAATTTCACATTTTATAAAATTTGATTCATATATGTTTTCTAAATTAAAAGAAATTATGTATTAAACTACTATAGTAAGGAAAACAAATCCTTACACCACTACAAAAAAGACTAAAAAGAGCGGTTAGAAAGCATTAAAAAAATGGGTATCCAACCACTCTAACTAAGGGTGATCTATTTGAGGGGCAGCTATATAGATCGGTTTAGAACCGATCTTTTTAATACCTTAATTAGAACGGGGTAAATAAAAAAGCGATCTATTATGTGATTTGGGCGGGGTTGCCTTAGGTGCAGTTAGATCGGGTGTTCAACCGATCTATATGATAATTGTAATTTAAAATTATATATAGCACTAAAATTTGACTTTTTCAAAACAAAAGTGCAGGCTTCTAAAATTTAAATCACACAAAAATGCAGGCTTTTTCTAGAATTGTATTCATTACAATGCACATTAGTATTCTATCTGAGATATAGTTGAAGATTCAACATTGAGTTACAACCCAAAATAACCCGGTTAGAATAACGAAAATTGCAACATAAATCAACACCCTATAAGTACGAGCTTAACAAAGTGCTACTAAGTACTAACTACTAGCCAAAAATCCAAGTTCTTTGAGTTGCAAATATAAAGGTAGAGATCCACTCCCGTCAAAATAAGAAAAGCAATCAAGGATGCAAAGAGAAAAGCTCGATGACCTTTAAATCCATTCTTTATAGAAATCGTTATTGTTGTTTGTCGTTGTTACCGCTCTCGACATAAACATAAACTAAATCATAATCTACAAGGATAGTTTAACATAAAGTGGTGTTTCGACTAGCTTAATTATTATCCGAGGATGATTAGCTTAAGATGCCCTAGTTGATACGTTGAGTTTCTTACAAGTGGTAAACCATAATCACCCTCATACCATACTTTTATTGAATCTGTTTCAAACTTAAAACATACATCATTGTTTAACTATTTGCTATGATGTAAGCCTGTTAAAGAACTTCAGTAGTTACATTTTAAACGCAAATAAGCTCTACAAGTAGAATCATTGTTAAAATATATAAAATACTATAACACTGAAAATACTTGAATCATTTCTTGTATACATTTTCTTTTCAAATATTGCTTAGATTGGGTAGTAATATACCTCATTAGTCGCATACAATGAAAACCACGCATTGACGACGTCTATCTCACATATATATGACTTCTCTTCACCCCAAGGGAGCTATATGCACCATAATAAATAATAAAAGATATTATAGTATTTGCCATTTAGTATAAAAAAGAAAATACAAAGATATTAAACAAGTACTTACTATATTTGGAAAATCATCATGTTGATATTTTAGCACAAAGTCAAGCACCCACTTCATGACATAGAATCCACACTCCCAATTCTCCTCTTGCAGATTTACAATAGGCAACTCCCAACTTAAATGACCAACAGCCTTATAAAAAGAGAAAATAAGCAATTTCTATGTTAATGATTATAAAAATATAAGTGAACTTGAACTCAACTTAAAAATATTATTACAGTTCCACATGTTTAACAAGATAGTAGTCTTCCTTGGATCTCTTTTCTTCCCACTTATAAGAATCTAATATGAATCCCCTTCCGTGCTTTGGGCAAATAATGAGAAGAACATGATGACCACTGTATATGTGCAAACAATTACCGGACATGATGACCACTGTATAAAGCAAGTAACTTTAAAAAAATATATATAAAGATAAAGATGGTACCATCTTACCTTTGTAGGTATGGTGCAACAAAAAAATCATAACCCGAAGTCTCACAATTCAATGCTTCTGTCAAGTAAATTACAATATTGATATCCGTGTCCAAGTGTGTGTGCTGTGATCATTTCCGGGTTCAAGAAACCAGTCTTGTTATTTTGATTTGGTGAGTTTGCCTTGAGAATATAAAGTGACCTAATTAAACATAACAAACCTTGATCAAAAAGAGAAGCATAGAACATACCTAAATCATACCATAAACAAAATATAACTAAGACCCAAACACCCCTTCACAGTGACGGAACTTGAGCTATTTTCTTGGGAGGGCCAGAATTATTCTCTATTGAATGCCAATAGAGAATGGAGGTAGCTCGTCAAACTGATTATACTCGTCCTCGTCCACAACATTCTCAACACCAACTATACGGCGTTTTCCATGCATGACAATGTTCCATCTCATATCACTTGAGTCCTCAATATAGAATATTTGGGTAGCTTGTTTGGCTAGAATAAATGGATCAGACGAATAGCTTTTTGTAGAAAGATTGACACATGTGATACCATCCTTGTCAACTTTAACACCTCTTAAGTTATCGACCCATCTATATTTGAAGAGAGGTACAAAGAACGTATTGTAATCCAATTCCCAAATTTCTTCAATGACACCATAATATGACTCTTCTGCGACCGACAATCTTGAATTATCTGTTGTTGTTGCAACTAACGTCACTCCACTATTTTGAACGGTACTCTTTTCATCTTGTTCTTTAGTGTAAAACGTATATCCATTAATGTTGTATCCTTGATAATGGAAAACACGTCACGGACGGTACGCCAATTGCATTACTTCAGCTTCAACATCTGGGTATCTCGTCTTTACAGTATCTCTCAACCAGTTTAAAAATGTTCGTTTGTGCTCAGTTTCTAACCATTGTAGGCCTTGACGACTATTATTACTTTTTAAAAATGACATGTGCTCGTGTATATAAGGTGCGATAGATGTCATGTTCTGCAAAACTGTAAAGTGTGCTTGATCCAAATCATGGTTGTTCGGTGTGACATCATTACGCCCAATTGTCCCTTTCCCTTCAAGTCTACCCTCGTGTCGAGATTCAGGAACGCCTATATCTGGTATGCCATCGATATAACTTATACAAAAACTAACAACCTCCTCCGAAACATGTCCTTCAATAATACTTCCTTCCGGCCGAGATCGGTTTCTTACATACCCTTTTAAGAAACCCATATATCTCTCAAATGGATACATGTAACGTAGAAATACGGGACCACAAGCCTTTATTTCTCCTACAATATGAGATACGAGATGAAATATGACGTCAAAAAAAGAAGGTGGAAAGTACATCTCTAGTTGGCAAAGAGTAAGAATAATATCACGTTGCCATTCATCCAACTTTTGAGGGTCAATAACTTTCGAATGAATCATGTTAAAAAACAAGCAGAGCTTGTGATTGTGTGTCGGACTCGGGTTGGCAATATTCCACGAATTGCGATTGGAATCATTTGTGTTATTAAAACATGGCAATCATGGGATTTCATACCAATAAACTTTAGGTCTTTCATTGACACCAACTTCTTAATGTTAGCGAGTAACGGATGGAACTTTAACATCATGCAAGCATTGACAAAATTTAATTTTTCACCTTCAACAAGGTATAACAAGCGGCCGACAAATACGTTCTTTTATTACCAATCTCTTGTGGAGCAAGCTCATCTCTAATCCCCATTTCTACCATGTCCTTTCAAACATTAACCCCATCTTTTGTTTTTCCTTTGATGTTGAACAATAAGCCAATCAAACTTTCACAAACATTTTTCTCAATATGCATTACATCAAGACAATGTCGAACTTGTAAATGCTTCCAATATGGTAACTTCCAAAATATAGACTTTTTCTTCCAAATATTTTTGTTATTTGGAGGAGCTTTATCCTTTTTTCCAAAAACAATTTTTATATCCTTAACACGAGAGAGTGTATCACGTCCATTCAATGCTCCCACCATCCTTCTACGCTCTACTTTACCATCAAACAATTTCTTTTTTTTATGAAACATGTGTAATTCTGGAAGTGATCTTCGATGTCCCATATACACAGTTTTCTTACAGTTAGTCAACCACCGCGAGTGGGTGTCTTTTTCATAAACAGGACACGCTTTTTCCCTTTCGTTCCATATCACGACAAGTTACCGTCTGCGGGAAAATCACTTATGGTGCAAAAATCATGGCATATAATCTGAAACTCTCTTTCTTGTACGCATCATACACTTTGACACCTTTAGACCAAAGTTTTTCCATGTCATCGATTAACGGCTCCAAATATACATCAATATCGTTTCTGGGTTGTTTTGGACCCTGAATTAACAATGACATCATGATGTATTTACGTTTCATGCATAATCAAGGTGGAAGATACATGATACGGTGCTTCCGAAGGCACATTGATAATCATGATAACAACCAAGGTGGAAGATACATGATGTATTTACGTTTCATGAATGAGACGCGCATTGATAATCATGATACGGTGCTTCCGAAGGCTGCTATGGAGGTGTTTTCAACCGGTATGAAAATACACTTATTGGTTTCTTTGTTGGCAAGAATGTGGCTTTCCATTTGGTTAAGAACTACGTCTCCAACACATGGGGTAAGTTTGGTTTTCAGAAACTAATGAAGAATGATGATGGTGTTTTCCTCTTTAAATTCGATTCTAAAGAGGGTCTTGAGAATGTTCTTAAACGGGGCCCTTGGATTATTCGCAATTCTCCTCTCATTCTCACTAGATGGACTCCTGATGTGCTATTGTCTAAAAGTGAGGTTACTAGAGTTCCGTTTGGATTAAATTGCATAATGTGCCATTACTTGCATATTCGGAAGATGGGTTGAGCTTAATTGCTACTCAAGTGGGTAAGCCGATTATGTTAGATGCTTTACTAGTTCCATGTGTGTTGATTCATGGGGTCGTATTAGTTTTGCACGTGCTCTTGTGGAATTATCATCTGATTTTGAGCTTAAACATGTGGTGACTATGGCGATCCCTAATAAGGATGATAGTGGTTTTACTACGGCAAGTATAAAGGTGGAATATGAATGGAAGCCGCCACACTGTGTGGAATGTAAAGTGTTTGGGCATGATATTGCTTGTTGTCCTAAGAGTATTAAGGAGAATAATTATGTTCCCCCCACCTCAAATGCGGATGAACGTGATGATGGTTTTAAGGTAGTGCAGAATCGGAAAGCCAAACCTAAAGTTACGAAGATGACTGGTGGTATTAATATGGGTAAGGGTCCTAGATTTGCACCTAGGAAGCATGTATATGTTGCAAAGACGAAGACACCGGTAGCTGCTACTGGTAATGCTAAAGATACACCGATTACTACGTCTAACTCTTTTGGGACTCTTGAGGTGGAAGATGATGTGGGCATCCCAATCATGTGGTGATTCTTCTACTAGCAAGGTCAAGGCGGGAAGTCTTCGGTACTATTAAGGCGGTATTGATGGATCTCGGGGACGGACTCTCGTATTGATATTGGTGAAGCGTATAAGCCTCCGGAGACTGGGACTTCTTCTGCCAAGCTTGTGAGTGATTCAATGGGAACAATGGATGTTGGTTCTACTCCCATAGTCGAGAAAATTGGTAAGCTTTAAAAGCTAATTATTGATGGGAAAGCTACTCTTGTGGATGATGATGGTCAACCGTTCCGTCTACCTCTTCTACTAAGAGAGTTAACCCTTTTTCTAAAGTGGGAGAGATTGAGGTGTCGATTACGAAGATGAGGTTGTTGCTAACCCATTTGATGAGTCTGCTAATATTTTTGGTGGTGGCCAAGAGTTTGAAGATGAGTATGATGACTATGACTTCGATGACTATGCGAAGCAGTTCGTGATCTTCCGAGAATTTGGATTCCTTTAATGCCATGTATGGCACAAAGTTTCAAGGTCCTAGGAAGTAATTTAATTTTGTTGTGTCATATGTTATCATTTGAGTAGTGGTTTGTTTTCTTGTTTAGAGACTTGGAAGTATCTTGTTATGTAAGCTTTATGCCTATGTAACGGGCTGAGATATGGGATTTCACTCATATCCATTGTACTTAAACGTTTATTTGGTTAATATATTTACCATGGTGCAGGATTACTCCCCTTTACCCAAAAAAAAAAGGTAGAAGATTGTATATGCATAAAAGAACCGGCCAAGTGCTGTGGCGAGTGCTCATGTTTCCAAATGGATTAATTCCATCTGAACTAAGCCCAAACCGTATATTCCTAATCTCAGCTCCAAATTCTTCATAACGACTATCGATATTTTTCCATTGAGGAGAACCTGCCACATGTCTCATTTTCCCGTCGATTTTGCGATCTTCAGCCTGCCACCTCAACAATTTTGCATCCTTAGGGTTTGAAAATAATTGCTTAAGTCTTGGTTTGATAGGTAAATACCACAATACTTTAGCAGCGGGGCCATTCTTTGTCACGTCATCATCAAATTCTGTTAGATTTATATCTTTATACCTTGAAACCTTACATACAGGACATTTGTGTAAGTCTTTATACCCCTTTCTATACAATATGCAATCTCTTGGACACGCATCTATTCTTGTAACTTCCAATCCCAACGGACACATCAATTTTTTGGCTTGATACGTAGAAGTGGGCAACTCATTGTGTTTAGGTAACATTTTATTTAACAACTCTAATATTTTATTGAAACATACATCACTCACACCATATTCTGCTTTTAAGGTCAACAAATGCAACACGGCTGAAAGTTTGGTAAAATTCATACAACCCGTATACAATTGTTTTTCTGATTCGATAAACAGTTGTTGTAATTTCTCCATATCGATTTCAGTATTATGCTCCGCATCATGTAACATGTCATTGATATTTTGATTACTACTACCACAAATATCATCACCGCTATCATCGATATTATTGCCATTACTTTTCGAAACAACATTGTTACAATTACGTTGTGCTTCACCATGACAATCCCACCACATGTAGTTATCAGTAAACCCATTTTGAAACAAATGGTATCTAATAGTATCAATATCATCATGACAAACAAAATTTTGACAGTCTTTACACGGACATGAAATACGAGCTTCTCCTGTCTTTGCTCGATGATCCTCAGCAACCTTAATAAACTCAGACAACCCTTTAATGTATTCGAGGCTAGAACGTTCTGTATCGTACATCCATTCCCTATGATCCATCTGAAATATACAAATTCATATTTTTAATAAGATGCGTGCATGATGTAGTAGCATATAAAACTAGTTCCAAGCCGTCAACCCTAACCCACTTTTTAAATATTTAGTCTCATATGTGAATTCGTATTATAAGTCGAGTATTATTGAAGAAAAATCTGCAGCATTTCCCCTTAACTCCTCAAGTATGCGCATAAAACGAAAACTCATAGGAGTAGGGGAAATGATGTCGATTTTTCTCAAATAATGCTCAAACTCATAATACGTAATCACATCCTAAATGAGATAAAATATTTAAAAAGCAGTCCCAAATGGGGACTATCCGAAACTAACCTCTATTAGGTTAATTTCGGACGGGTATTAAACTAAGGGGATATGAATCTAAGTGAATCTATACTAAATGCTTAAATGCTACCATAAAATATGTTGTTAATATGTGATTAGCTTAGAAGTTTAGTTAAGTACCTTACTTCAACGAGTCCAATATTAGCTAGGTATCAACGTGACTCATAGAAAATTCTTCAAAGAAGCCTATATATAAACAAACCATCAAAATTAACAAACAAAGCTTCAAATAAACACAAATTTACTCAAAAATTAATTTTGTATTATCAAATGAAAGAGATAAATAGCAAGAATAGTTATAACATTAAGTACCTTCTAAATTGAGACAATATAAACACTTGAAAATGAGATTTTTTGAAGCATTAATTGTGTTTTTATAGCATTTATTGAGTTTTTTTTTGAGTATTTATTGTGGGTTTTGAGTTGTGTTAATGAAAATTGAGACCAAAGTAAACTTTGTATACCCTGTCTGCTGAACACAACTAGGTTATCTCGGAGAATGTGACATGTAAATAGATCAGTTGATATATAAAGTCCGATCTATTTATATTTAAACTTAGTTAGAACGGCTTTTATCTTAATAACCGATCTATTTGTCAACTCTCCCCCTCTTTTCACTTAGTTAGATCAGGTTTTAAGAAAACCACTCTATTTAAGGTGTTCTATATAAGCTTTTGTATAGTAGTGTTACAAGATTTTTAAACTGCTATAATTGACTTTTCTTTGATTTCTTTTTAAGGGCTTTGATAATAGGATTTATTCAACTATTTAGTGGAAAAGCTATTCTCAACATAAAAACCATAGTGGTAATTTAGTCTAAATTAAAGACTTTTCAGATAGTGAAATCTCAACCTCCCATTGAATGTTCTTTATATATGGAGTGAATTTTCTATAAATGCATGAATTATGAAGAACTTTGAGCCTGTACAAATTAAATATAAAGTTTGTTAAACCCTTCAACTGCCATGAACAAGTTGTCACAACCAATTTGTGTGTTTCACTTGCATAAAAACTTAAAGTGTACATTACCAACCTGATGTATATTTTTTGAAGGAAAACAAATTATATGCTTGTTCGCTTATAAAATTATAAATGCTTACGTTTTTTAAATAATTATAAGAGTATTTTTTTAATAAAAAAATTGTTTTTAAAGGTAATAGCCATTTGTTCCCTGAATTTGGTTGGGGAAATGCGGCGTAAAATAGATATGATGAGTTCAAATCATGTCTTTGATCATGATATCACGTGCTTTTATCTTAGTGCCCTGTGTTGGTTTTTTTTGGGTAAAAGGGAACTTCAATGCCCTGTGTTGGTTGTGAGATTGGTCGTTAAAAACGAAAGTAAAGTTACACAAAAGCAAGCGTTGATAAACGCGCATCCGAATTTCATGAAAGATCGTAGACCTGATCCGCATAGTCATCATAATCATCTTCACGATCATGACCACCACCAAATAGGTTCACTGACTCATCAAAAGTGTTCACAACCTCCTCTTCATCACTATCGGAGTCAACAATCTCTCCCACTTTAAAGAATGGGTTAACCCTCCTAGTAGAAGAAGTAGACGGAAAATTCTTTTTATTACTTAGATAATCAACCTTTTTAATTGGATTACCATCAACATCAACCATTACAACACTTGTTTAAAAACATTATAATCATTCTATATGACAAAGGAATTAAATGTTTCGTATTGCGAAGAGGTCCAAGATTTAAGGGTGGTGACATTCATGCCACACCATACCACCTCACCATACCTCACCACCCACCAATAAAATCATTCCACCTAATCTCATACCTCACTCATACCTCACAATAGTTTTTTAGTGGCAACCATGATTTGACCGTTGCCCAAAGTTTTCCTTTGCTTTTCTTCCCACACCGATTCGGCATCCATTACCGAAACCCATACCACACCACATCATGCCGAACTAGTGGCAATGGTCATGCTGTTCAGTTTCATCCCATACCAAGGGCATACCGAAGGTGATGCCACCACCCTAAGATATTTTATGTCACATATAGATTTGAAATTAAAAAAAACTGCTATAGTAAGGAAAATACATCCTTACAAGATTTTTAAACATACTGTGAGACCTATTTAGTTGACTGTGCTTTGCTTTCTTTTTAAGGGATTAGATAATATAATCTGTTCAACTATTTAATGGAAAATCTATTCTTAACATAAAAACCTTTGTGGTAATTTAGTCTTAATGAAAGACTTTTCAGATAGAGAAATCTCAACTACCTCCCATTGAACGTTCTCTATATATGGAGTGAACTTTTTATAAATGCTTGAATTATGAAGAACTTTGAGCCTGTACAAATATAAAGTTTGTTAAACCCTTCAACTGCCATGAACAATTTGTCACAAAAATTTTGTGTGTTTCACTTGCATGAAAAAGTTAAGTGTACATTACCAACTTGATGTATATATTTTGAATGCAAACTAATTATATGCTTGTTCGCTTATAAATGGTTACATTTTTTAAATAATTATAAGAGCATTTTTTTAATAAAAAAATTATTTATAAAGGTAATAACCATTTGTTCCCTGAATATGATTGGGGAAATGCAACGTCCAATAGATATCATGAGTTCAAAACTTCAAATCATGTCCTCGTGTCTTTGATCATGATATCACGTGCTTTATCTTAGTGCCCCGTGTTGGTTGTGAGATTGGTCGTTATGGTTGTCTAGCTGAATTTTATTTTTGAAGTAAGCATTTTATATATTTTCATAATCACGCAACATGACTTTAAAAGATTTAATCACTAAAAACACCGATTATGCTCCATCATCTCCAAATTCACGTTAAAAGATTAATTGCGTGCATGAATTTAGAAGAAAGAAGTTTCAAAACCACATTGCATTAATTATAGTATTCACGTTTCCATGCATGCGAGGATTGTTCTCAAAGGCTAGGCTAATACGTAGTTTCTTAAATTGTAATTTGTTTCCAGGAAATAAATTCAGAAAATAAAGAAAATTGTCCAAGTTAAGATTTGGTCTCTTACTATATTTCGTAAGTTCAATCGGTGCTTTCATTGACTTACTCCGATCGTGATCCCTACCACTCGAAGAGACGTACCATGGCTGCCATGGCCGACTCGATCTCCAAACTTATCAAAGCCACAGCTGCAAACACAAAACAACTCATTCTTGGGCAAGCTAGTGGCAATACACTCCTAACTAGATATACATTATTTTTAAACAACTTGCAACAAAAAATGAACGGATATTTGCTCACATTACCAATACCGATAAACCTGAAATCACCATGGCTAAGTTGCTTACTGCTACCGCATCATTTATCACCCATAATGCCAAGATCAGAAACGAAGTTATCATTCTTAAGTGAAATGCGTTGTTATAATCTTTGACGCTAACATGACCAATACTCGAAACATTTGGACACTGTAATTCTAGATGCTCAATCTTTGTTTCGTTGATTAAAAATTGATTTCGTAAAACACAAAAGCAAAATTTCAATCCTTTTTTTTTATTATTATTTATTTTTATTTTAATTTAGAACTGATTTGGTAAACAACAATCAACCGCTCTTCATTGTTAACTCGTTCTATTGTGTTAGTTATAAAGTAAATAGCGTTTTTCAAAAGTATTTTTTTGATAAAGGCCTTTTTTTCAGAAGTATTATTATTTTTAAGGTTTAAAACTTCAACGTTGTATGGTCATAGATTATTTTAATTTTTTTTCCGAATGGTATTTATTTCTTGAAAAGCCTTATTAGTTAAAATTTTCTTGTCTCAGGACTTACAAGTGCTCAACACTTCCTTGAAAAGCTATTTTCAAGCTATACATGCATTTTAATTGCATTTAGTCTTATAAGGAGTAGTTATAACTAAGGGTTGAAAAAATGTGAAAATTGTTGACATTTGAATTTTGAAAGTTTAGTGATTAATTTTGTCTCAATTAGTTTTAAGACATAAATATACCGTTGGTCCATAAACTTGTCAAAAAACATCATCGGCGGACAAAATTTGAGATTTTCGTCGCTATGAGTCTAAAACTTGTGATTTTGAGGCTAAAGAGGTCCCTCGACCCATAATGCTCAAGTCAAGGCCCTGTTATATGTCTTAAAATCCCGTTATCCGTTTTGTTTTGAGGGTATACTTGTCTTTTTAGCGTGATGAATTTTGTCTCTCTCTCTCTCTCTCTCTCGATGTACTAGTAGACGACGTCTAATCCATTTTTCCGCCATTTTGTCTAATATAACTAAGCCGTATACTCATTGATCATCGCCAAACTTGTTTGAAAGCTTACCAAAAAAACCCTAATGCAATGTCGATCATGACATCTAATAATCTAAGTGAAAAATTATCAAGCCCCAAACTTGGATTTACTCTTGAAAATTAGAGAACGGCCTTTCTTTGATGACCATGGGAAAGAGCAAAATCTGCAATCAGGAGATATGCTAATAGTTTTTTGGTGATAATCGTTTACGTTGATATGTTTGTATGATTGTTTAAGGTATTTTGTTTTTAGGTAAGATAACCATAATAGTGTTTTGTTATGTGTTTCAATAGCTGGTCGATCGGGTTCATTTAGCATTGGGTTTCATCACAATGGTAAATTCAGAAACTGGCCATATAGAATATACGAAGGAGGTAATGATTGTCTTCTTGATTATGTTGATATGAATGAGGTAACTCTTGATGAAATGGATGCTCTCATGACCGAAATCGGTTATGCTGAAGGACAAACCAATTACTACTACTTTGTTAAGCCTGGTAGTGTATTGGATGATGGCTTGTTTAGTTTTCGTGAAGCTGTAAATCTTGAGTTATTCAAAGACATTGTTAAAGGCAATAAGTTGATAGATGTTTATGTTGAAATAGGTAAGAGAAGATTATAGTTATCTAAAATATCCACACAATCAATTAAGACTCTATTTTGGGAGATGGATGAAAGTAGCTAGTGCTGCTATCCAATCGTGTAGTAGACGATTGATTTTAGATGACCTTGATTATGAGCCTTTAGTAGAGCCTTTTATGCAACTAACACAACCATCTACAGACGTCAATTGTATTGGGGAATCTGGCTAGTTGCTAGAAATTGATCTTGTATTTTCAACCCTTGACATGTTGTTTGCCAGCCGACCTGTTCATAACAGTGATCCTGCATTAGTACTTATTGATGAGGACAATACTATTATGGAGCCTAATAATTTTGAGGTTAATCTGTTCCAATTGACTCAGGATAAGCAGATAGAGAAAGTAGGAAGAGCATTGGTTGATGACAATAACATGTTTGAGGAGCCTGATGCTGATGTCACCCTGTTTCAAGTTACTTAGACTAGTGACTTAAGCAATGTATGTGATGACTCAATTATGGCAAATGAAGAGAATAGTTTTCAAGAGAGTGATGTACAACTTGCTTTGGTCCAAGGGGGTCAGAGTACTCAGTTAGGCAATGCAGGAACATCTACTAATATAAGGGATGACATGAATTTGGAAAATGAGTTACTTGTGATGGATGATGCCTATTATGAATCTTGAGTTAAGAACTTAAGATTATATGAGAAGAAAAGTTAAATTAGAAGGATGAGAAGAAAATCATAACCACACATTTCAGATACACCTACAAAATAAGTATGTATCCCCTTAAATTCTCATTCTTATTTAAAATGTGTGGTTATATTCTTTCTTACTCTAGTCATTTTAATTTTCCTTCTCACTGAATTTCTTCCCAATGAACATTTGCATTATTTTTATTGTTTCTATAGATCAAATTGGTCAGGTTATTATGGTTAATATTGTGAAGTGTATTTTATGGGTAAAGGGTTTTCCCTATAAAATATTAACTCAAAAAAAAGTACATAAGATGAGGGTGAATCTCATATCTCAGCCCGTTAAAGGAAAATGCACATATTGTGCTTCAAACAAAATCTATCATAAAAGAGACAAACCAATCTTATGAAGCTACCAAAATAAAACGCTAGCAACAAAACAAGAACTACTTCCTAACTCTACCATGGATACGAATGTACCATGCGTCACAGAAAGCAAGTTATTCCTCAGTTAAGCCATTAACATCACACTCGTAACTATCATAACCATCATAATCTCTATTCTCAAATAAACTTGCATCATTAGCTCCTCCACTAGCATGATTCGGATTAGCTATATATCAAGCTATGTCATCATCAATATCCTCGACTTCATCACTATCCAATCTTCTCCTTACTTTTCCATAGTAGTAATAGGTTCAGACAAATGTATACAAAATTTACCATCTCATTCTTTTTCTGGTGCTTGAGACTAATGGTAGAATACCATGTTTGTCGATTTTCTATATATCACTTGCAACTTTGATATATCCTTCTTTTATGTTCGTGCTTCAAATAAGTCCAGTTCATTTGTAATTTGTGTCTCCTTAATCAAGTTATTACGTAATTAACTTATATCTCCATTGTTGGACATGTGACTAGTCGTTAAGAGTTCGAGACCGGCGAAGGGCGCAAAAGAGAATTTTGTAACCCTAATCTAAGGGTTGATAAATGAGGATAAATCCTAAAGGGAATAAAACCCTAACAGGAGCTAAACACTAAAACACAATTATATTAACGTTCCAAGATATCTATTACAATGACAATGAGCCATATATTTTAAAACTTGTAGAGAAAGTAACCTAATTAAAGTAGCATACGACTTAAACATAAAAAGGAAATTTTGGACTCGACACCTTTATGGTGTAAACAAGAAACTTGTTTACGGTGTAAACACTTAAAAGCGTATTTAAATCCTATTCAAGAGAGCTCTTGCTTGAGGAAGAAAGGGTTACGCCATAAAGAAAATATCTTCGACTTATCTTGTTCTTGAATCTTGTCCCTATCATTCTCTATTTGAGTTCTCACTAACTCCAATCATTTGGCAAATGAACACTGTCTTCAAATCCGGTGGTTGTGTACCATTGAGGAGAATAGCTATGTTCTTTCCATAAAATTTAAACACATAAAAATTCTTCTTGCCCCAATTTATTGCATCTACTTAATGTTGCCACGACCTTCCTAACAAAACATGACTAGTACATAAATCCCCGGCATCACAAGACACCACATCACGCCAGGAATTTCAAATGGCAATTGGAACCTTCATCTCCGAACCCTTATATATCCAACCTAACTTATACGGATTAGGATGTTGTTTTGTTGATAACTTCAAGGCCTTCAATAATTCTTTAGAAACTAAATTTTCACAAATTCCCCCTTCAATAATGAACGAGAAAACGTTGTCTTCAACCAAACACATATTTTAAAAATATTGTTCCTTTGCGAAGAATCTTTTGACTTTGTTGAACCTAAAGTACGTTGCACCATTAAATTCACAACCTCACGTCCAACTTGAGCAAATTCATTAATATGTTCAAGTCATCACCCAAATCAATTCCTGTTTCTCCTTCAAGATTTTCAACATAAGCATTCAATTTTCTGTTAGGACACTCATTTGACCTATGACCTAGTAAAATACACCAAAAACACTTAGATGGTATATTTTCACATACGTGTTGGAGTTTTCCTTTTTAAGGTTTTATCACGCCATTACCGCTGGTCAAACCAGAGAAGTCAAACTTGAAAATTTCTTACAATGATCCTTTCAAATTAAAAGTTTGTTTGAATATAGACCTTTCTACCTTTATAGCTAATTTTAAGCTTGATCAACAGTCCAAATTGATAACACACTTAACTTCTTTTGATTTGATTGATTCAACCCGCTAATATACACCTAGCTTGGAATCTCAAGAACTCACTCGTGTACTCCACCATGGTTCTTTTCTCTTAAACAAAAGTATGATATTATTGATATAAATTTTGTTCAGTGTTTGGGGGTAAAAACCTACCTTGGATCATTCTCTTCATCGTTTGACATGTGTTGATTGCGTACCTGCCTTGTATTATATCATCGTTTAGCCTTCATAACTTGTAAGCTACGATCTTGACTAGTTCTTTTTTAGGAACATCCATGATATCAAAGACTTATCAACTCATACAACAAATCCAACGCAACTTCAAGGTTAAGATACCCAAATTAGCTATCTGAGCGTTAACATGGTACCTTTGTTGTTGTTCATAACCATGTCGACCCTCATTTCTCCTATTTATAACCCTAGGACCACTAAACTGTCCTCTAGGTTTTCCAGCAAGAACTACATATCCATCATCTTCTTCTTTTTCTGAAGACCTGTTGGAATTAACATGTTCCCAATTTTGATTATTAGATTGGTGACACACATGATCATCAAAGAACACATCATTGTTAGGACAGTGCTACGATCACCCTGATTATTACCCTCACGATTTGCGTGATTTTCCCTACCCCTGATTACGGATCGAATCACTTCAAGAATAGTAGACGTACTTGCAAATTTGGATGCAAGATCATAGATCGCACAAACCATGTCTATGGTCAATCATACCCCATCAACAGTACTAGTTTTTGGATCTTCTACACCACTCACCATCACGCTACAAACAAGCTCCGCTACCAACTGATGCTGGGTGCAGAAGCGAATTTGGTAACCCCAATCCAAGGGTTGATAAACGAGGATAAATCCTTCAGGGAATAAAACCTTAACAAGAGAAAAGCTCTAAAACACCACCATATTAATGATCTAAGATGTTTATTAGAATGATAATGGGCCCTATATTTTATAAGGATGTAAAACTTGTAGAGAAAGTGAGCTAATTAAATTAAAAGCCGACTTAAGAATAAGAAAAGGAATTTATGGACTCAACACTTTTATGGCATAAATAAGAAAACTTGTTTATTGCGTAAACACTTAAAAACCAAATTTAAATACTATTCGAGAGCTCTACGGTGTAACGAGAAAGAAAGGGTTACGTCGTAGAGCAAAAATATTTTCTATGTCTCTTGGTCTTGAATCTTGTCCCCATCATGAACTGTTTTATTTTTAAATGTAACAGTTTTATTCATTTTCATAATTGGGAACAACATGACTTTTTTGATGAGCTATGTAGGAAAGACGCGGACACATGACAAATTTGTAGCAGTAACGTCCCACAAAACTTAATCAAAGAGAATTGTATAAATAAAATGAAATTATGCCATCATACATGCATGCATGCAGAAGCCTTCAAAATCTAATATAGAGTTGGAAAAAAAGTTGCATCTATTATTTGAGGATGTGTTTGATGACTATATCATCGTGTACTTGTTCTACATGACTTTTTTTAATGGGAGTGAGACACCATATGTTAGCTTGTATGTTCAAACTCTTTTACTATAAAAGCATTACCAAGTTACATATAATCTCAGAAATCACTTGAGCTACCAAGTTTATTGATCAAGAAATGCATTTTTGTCTATTTCTAATGGCATTCCGTTTCCTTTTAGTTGCTCTCTTGTTGGCGACATTTTCGCTTGTTGCTTTGGCTTCGGAACCTAGTCCTCTTCAGGACTTTTGTGTGGCTGATCGAGATAGCAAAGGTAAAGGATTAATTTTCAATAACATTCATCATCATATTCAAATATACTATACTTATATGTGCTCATGGTACTTCTATTTGTGTTGTCACAGTACTAGTGAATGGTTTCATTTGCAAAGATCCAAAGATGGTGAAAGCAGAAGATTTTCTTTTCAGAGGGTTAGACAAGATGGGAAATACAACAAATGCGGTTGGGTCTAATGTGACGGCTGTAAATGTAAATCAGTTGCCAGGACTCAACACTTTTGGTATTTCCATGGTACGTATCGACTATGCTCCATGGGGTCAAAACGCTCCACACACTCACCCACGAGCCACTGAAATCTTAGTTGTAATTGAAGGCAGCCTTCTAGTCGGTTTTGTCACATCTAACACTGACAACAAGCTCTTCACACAACGTCTTGAGAAGGGTGATGTTTTCGTGTTTCAGAAGGTCTAATTCACTTTCAACAAAATGTTGGAAATGGCTATGCTCTTGCCATTGCAGCTTTGAGTAGTCAAAATCCGGTGTCATTACCATTGCAGATGCCGTGTTTGGATCCAACCCCAAAATCTCTGATGATATTCTTGCTAAGGCGTTTCAAGTTGACAAAGAAGTGATTGATAAAATTCAGTCAAATTTCTAAGCATCTATCGTGTTATAATGGTTACTTACTATCTTACAATCTTCAGTTCAATAATGTTTGTTTCGTCTTGTCTTGTTTTGCTATATCTATAAGTGAATAAAGGAAATATATTGTATTCATTGTCATTTACATTTTCATTGCCCAAAGACTTGATGAGTAATATTTTAACCGGAAGCTTTGTTATTAAGAAGAAATCATCCCTACAATAATTCGACAATTAGCTATAGATAATTAGACAATTAGCCTATATAACAATTGAGAATACTCAACCTAGTAAAGCAGTAAAGGATCACAATCCAAACAGATAATCAATGGCAAACACCCTATTAGTTATAGTACTGATATAAGTATCTAAGAAAGAAAATCGTTTTGACTACATGTCCGCGAGGGTGGCAAGTATTGTTAAGTACATGTCGTCTACATGCTTGGCGGAGCAAAAATACATCCAACATGCTTGGCGTTTCAAGAATTTTGTTTGCTAAGAATGATCTAACATCAACCCATTTATATATAGTTGCTTAATGCAATACTACAAATTTGATCGTATAGACCCCTTTCAGAAAATACAGGTCAATGTGTCACTTTTTGCCCGATTAATTATTTTAAGACCGGTGAACATCATTATCATCTGTTCATAACTCGATATTGACAGGCTTATCCTCTTTTAACCTCTGGAGTATCATTGCTTTTACTTCGTTCCCATAAAACTATATCTACACAGAGTCCTCCACCTACCACCACGGCACCATTCATGAATCCAACCACCAATTTATTCTTTGTCATTCAGCTCTGACCATCGTCACAACCATTCAGGGTTGTTTCCATATATAGACCAGTTATAATGATAACAACCTAGTAGTGATGCAGACAAATATATATATGTTCTAAGATATATCAGACACTTATAACCTTCAGCCAAGGTGAGTTTCTGATAGCCGTGAAGCATGTGGCAATCTGGATATGGTGTTTTACCTAGTCATGGACGTAAACAAATTAATATCGTGATACCAAGTTAATTAACTACGATGGATTTTTTTATTACGACCAAGTTGTTATACATAAAATATCTTCTTTTTATTTCGAGTCATGTACTTTTTTCTTTTCTTGAATTATAAGTTTGAAAATTGTGACGAGTGTTTATAAACTTTGCGCTTACAAACATAATAATCTTGTATGTGGTTAAATATACGGCCAACTTAGAAGAACTGCATGCATTTCTTGATAATATGTAAATTAAAGTGTAAGTAAATAACATATGCGATGATTTTGTTATAGTGGTAAGACATTGTTTTATATGTTGAAACATCTAGACCTGTATAGTAATAATAATAAACATTCAACATGAGTCTACAATCGTTGTCAACTTAAAAATAGAAAAAACGAAAAACGCTAGTCAAACTCATTTGATGACAATTTCTTTGAGTTGTTGTTGACAAATTGTTGTCTTATTCCTTCCCTATGATTTTTAACTTATGGTTTGTTATAGCACAGATTACCTTTGTGATCAATTTAATTAGGTTGTTTCTTAGCGTTAGATAGGCTGTCTATTTTGAGGGGAGATCAACTTATTGATTTGGTAAACAACATTCAACTGCTCTTCTTTGTTTACTCGTTCCACTGTGTTTGTTTGATGTAAATAACTTCTATTCATAACATTTTCCCAGAGTATTATTATTGCTGTATGGTGATAATGTCAACTATATCGAGCTCGTATGCGTAATTTTTTGTGTGTGTCTAGCTTTTTTAAACAAATCGACCTCATCATATTTGAGGAATCAGGTTTCGTATTTGAATGCGAAACCTTTGGAAAAATCAATGCATTTTAGTTTTAGACATAAATTACATGTGTTTACTAAATAGTTCATCCATTTCAAAATAAATTTCATGTTTTGACTTTTTGATATTTTTCTCTTTCAATTTTTTCCTTTAAATATTTTTTTATATAATACTTGATAGAAATTATACGAATAAAAATATAATTTTAAAAACCAATTCATCTTTATATTTTACATCAATTATTATTTATAGCGAATAGAGCCTTCAGCCCAACTGGATTAAGCCCATACACTTGAAACGGCCCCACTAACGCCAAAACCCATCATAGCCTACATGGGAAGCAACTTCTCAGGACACACTGGAAGCCTGACGAACACGGTCGGATAGCAGAAGGCCCTGAATTCATTCCAGGACCGTTACAACATACCCACCACGTGTCATTACCTCATTCGCATAAACGTATTGCTACGAACATCACGCTGAGACATAACAATCGTGCATGGGTCATTCGATGCACTTGGAAAATCTAAGGATACCACGCCATATCTCATTCTTGTATCATCCCTTAAATGTCCACCATGTGAACCATCCTCAACCATTGATGGCGTTTAAGGGTAGCTCAAAAGCCTAAACGCAACCCATAAATACCGGTCTCATTCCCTTGGATTGGACTAAGTTAAGTCAAGTGAATTCTAACATTCACACACGACTACACACACACTAGTCACCTCATAAGCGTTACACTTACTCATGACACCGGTTACACCTTGGGGTCCTTACCGAACGTGATAAACCAAACGAGTGACTATCCTCTTACTATGTTTCTGATGATGGTCTCAGTCTCCTTGCTACATTGATTGGTACGCCAAAAATGTTAGATTCTTACACTAGTCAAATGTGTTTGGATTCTTGAGGCTGCAGTAGTTTTGCTAGGTGCTTGATTGAAGTTCGGGTGGATAAGGTTCTTCGAGAGAGTCTCACTGTTGAAATACCCTTATTGGATGGATCGGGTTCTACTATTGAAAAGATCCGGGTTGAATACAAATGGAAACTACCAAGGTGTGATATGTGTAAGCTTTTTGATCATACTATGGGTGATTGTCCTAAATCTGTCCCACCTCCTACTCAGCCTACACATAGTATTAATGATGGTTTTCAAACGGTCAATAACAATAATAGGGGTAAGAATGGTGCTCAAAATGTTTTGGGTAAAGGGGGATATAGTAAACCTGTTTTGGGTAAGAATTTCCGTTATCAACCTAAAGCGCATCCTCCTGAACCCAAGAAGGTGGATGTCACTAAGAAAAAGGCTGATGATGTGCCTAGTACAGGTGAAGCGAGTGTTACTACATCAAATAAATTTGATGCCCTTAGTATGGATGATACTGATGACTTTGGTATTTTTACTAAGGGTGTGAATAAGGATATGGATGCTGGTAGTACAATGGAAGAAAAGAAGAATGAGTCTCCAAAGACTAGTAATACATTGCATGAACCACTTGTGAGTGAATCAATGGAAGCTAACGAGGTTGGTCCTACCCCTATTGTTGAGAACATTGGGGAGTTTGAAAAGTTTCTTATTGATGGGAAAGCTACCTTTGTTGATGATGATGGTAACCCTGTTAAAAAGGTTGATCATTCAGTTAAATAAAGGATTTTCCGTCTATTTATTCTACTAAGAGGGTTAACCCATTCTCTAAGGTGGGAGAGATTGTTGATTCCGATAGTGATGAAGAGGAGGTTGTGAACACTTTTGATGAGTCAGTGAACCTGTTTGGTGGTGGTCATAATCATGAAGATGATTATGATGACTATGCGGATCAGGTCTATGATCTTCCAGAGAATTTGAATGCTCTTTATGACACGTATCGTATCAAGCTCCAAGGACTCTAGGAAGTAATTTTGTTTTCATAGGATTCTAATGTTATCTTTTGAGTAGTGATTTATTTTCTTGTTTCGAGAATCGGAAGTATCTTTTATGTAAGCTTTCCGCCTATGTAACGGCTGAGATATGGGATTCATCCATATCCTTTGTACTTAAACGTTTCTTGGAGTAATATATTTACCGGTCTTTGACATTTTACCCAAAAAAGAAGAATAACATAACAATGCAAAACTACTTCTATAATGAAGATACGACTATGACTAGATTACAATTGACTCAACATAACATCAAATATAATCTACTTATTCTTTCAAACGTGAGCCTTCATATCAAAAGTGTCACCGAAAGCGTGTTAATCTTCAAAGATACCATGCTCATCGCACAAATTATCATCATATGGATCATAATCATCATTCTATGTTTCTTTCCATTGCTCATACAAGCTCTTGGTCCTAAGTCCACTTTCACTCACACTTCCTAATGCCAGAAACATGCCACTTTCATTATTAACTTTCTCCACCTCACATTAACTATCTTCTCTAGTGTACGCTTCTTCTTGCATCTTGCTTGTTCCAGTTTTCCTTACCGGTTGGTTGATTCTCCTCATATACATCGTCAAACAAAACCCAGCAATGCGAAAAACTAAACCCTAAAAACCAGAATGTTAGAAACCCTTGTTGCAACTCAAACTAGCAAAAATGAACAAAAACTAATGAATGAAAAAGCTACGAGAACACAACTGATCAATCACTAATGGACTCGTTCTAGCAAGAATTGAGGGAACGAATAAGAATTGATCAATCACTTTGGTGTCCTTACCAAATGTAGGAAACCAAACGAGTGACTATCCTCACCCCTAATACGTATCATACGTGAACATGATGCCATCCATGTTATACGCAACATAACAAAAAGCTACTATTTTCATTTTTTCCAGTCATTTTATCTAAACAAAAACTTTGTTTTTAAATCAGAAAGCTTACACGAAAATTTTGGAACCAAAAAATCAACAAATACCACCACCACCTCCTCCGTTTGATACATCGGACCCATTAACACCGAGGACATCACACAAACAAACAAAGGTCGAACAACTTTAACACAAAATAACCACAAAGTTATATCACAATCAACGGTGATATAACACCATTAATGCCTCAAGGCAAAACAATAACTTCATAAAACCACACATTGTACACTCAACTTCCAAAAATTGGCACTTTTCCCACTCGATTCGCCTTAAAGAACCTTGCGTATGATCCAGTCTCTTTAGTATTGTCCTACGGAACAGTCCGTTGGTTTCATTTGGTGCATTAGTATTACCTCTACATTTGCTCCCATGTTTGATTCTAGTGGTTTTTCCAAGTTAAAAGTATCCGTGTTAATAGTATACTTCTTCTATACCATAGTCACATCACCAACAAAGGATACCCCATTAATAGTTTCCTTTGCTACATTTGTAGTTGAACGATGTTGCTTTTCCTTCACACCTCTCTCTCCCCCACTCCCCTTTTGACTAAAAAAACTTCATTCCATACCCGACACATACAGTTCATACGCAAAAACCTGTAGCAGTAATCCAATCATTTCAAAATTAGCACAAGAAGCACTGTATAAACCTAGCTTCGATCCGCAATTAACCCTAGAATGATTAGAATTCAGCACCAATAGTCGATGATTAATTGAACACTCCAATAAACAAACAAAACCGAAAACGATTCAAGCAATCACCATAACATAAAAAACAAAACACACCAACCAATACTAAGTTAATAACAAGACAAAATAATGAAATGAATCTACAAGGATTGTTAATACACTCCATGAGTAATCGGTTAATATTTAGATAAGGTATGAGATGAATATGTTATATCGGTTAGAGATGTCGGAGTATTTTTGAAATATAAAGAGGATGCGTATTGGACGAACTTGGGATGCTTGCATAGTTTTCCATATTAGCCTTTTGCATAAGAAGCAGCTTCCTTTCAATTAGACTTTCAAGAATATTAATCTTTTCAAAAAGAGGTGTAGTACTTGCCTATTTATCCATGTTCCCAAATCCATTATCAAAATCCGAATCTTTACTAATAATAGGTTCCTCATCCAAATCACCAAGAGCATCAAAAGCATTCGACATGTTAATCACTTCAGCATCCTTACTTGGTTGTTTTGACGTAGATGCCTCCTTAGTAGAGTCTTTAGGATGAGAAGCATTTATATTCTTAGGATAAACCGGCCAATACTTCATTTTCTTGGTCTTAGAGACCCCAAAAACCAGCTTATAAGTGGGACCATTTCGTTTGATAGTAGTAAACCCATCATTCGATATCTCCTTAGTAGCTCCGGAAATCGGACCTTTACCTTTATTAACCGTCTTATTAACCACATGTTTAGGAGCGGCTTTAGGGCAATCATCATTCAAATGACCATAAAGCAAACATGTACCACACTCAGGTGGTTCCCACTCGTATTCAATGTAAATAGTTTCCTTAGTATACCCTTCCCCTACGAGTTTAGGAACAGTCAAAACTAAATTGTCACATTAATTTTAGAAGCATTGATTTCAATCAAAACTCATGCAAACTACATATGACTCCAAACACATGGTATTAGTATAAGAATCATCATAGGAATACCAATTTTAGATGCAATAAAACTCAACCCATCTAGAGTATAAGAAACCATAGGGACATCATGAAACTTCACCCATACCGGAACACAGGAAAAATATTCCTTAAGAAGACTTACCGATTGAGACCACTTGTTGAGAAAGATAGGAATTCTACGAATCATCCAAGGTCTATCCCTAAGAATAGCCTCAGCATCCATTAAAGACGAGAACCTGGAAAAGAAGAAATCGTTCACGTTCATTCTAACTTTCTGAATATCATATTTATACCAATTATTATGTACGAATCATTCAACCACAGGAAATGAAAATCTTTTCCCAATAAAATACCCATAAAATGAATTTTTCATCTGCTCATTAACCTCCTGAACCGAACCAATGGGTAAACCCACATCATAATTAACATCCTTAGGTACCATCTCATCAATGAATCAAAAATAATTTTTCTTAGAAGACAAAGGGCAGATTTTAGAAGCATAAGTCAAGAGGGGCCTCCACATTAGAATTAGTCAGAGTTGTTTAATCCACATTATCATTTGAAGATATGGAAGCATTGGCATTAGAAACACCATGCATTTTCTCTTCAAAACTTGTACACACAGCTTTGGTAATAGAATCCATAGACAAATTCGTATCAAAATTTTGTAACTTAAAAGACACACCAACATATGTATCTTGGGTGGTAAAACATGTTTCACCATCTTTCGTTCCAGCAGCGTCAGTAGCATCATTAGAAGTGGAAAATGCAGCATCATCATCCATCACGGCCTGCTCATGCATACCCTCGAAAGGACGTCCCACCATCTCATTCAATTCCGTACTCGTGACATCACCATCAATAGAACCACCTTTCTTTTTCTTTTTCTTACCTCCTCCAACCGAATCCAAGAACCCCGTTTGCATCATCACCAATTCACATACAAAAAACCAAGAAGAACAGTAGCGTAAATCTTCAGCAACGCAACAAACCCTAACAAGTGAGGGTTTTGAACGAAAGCACCTAACCACGTCACATGTAAACCTAATTGATTAATAATGGGAATAGATTGATCAATGAAGTACCACAGACCCAATTAACGATCAGAGGATACAAAACCTAAAAAACGAATTTGGAACCCTAGCGGCTAAAACAATAAACAATCTGCGATCAGGTAAAGATATATGATTAAGAACGAGTAATAATCATAATCCTGAACAAGAACGATGTTAGTGTAACAGCTTAATTAATCAGGTTAAAAAAATAATTGTTATGATGTATGACGTATTTGTATCTCAAGTCCTTATCATATATGTATCATGGAAAAATTTCAATTTTCATATATGGCAGACTAATCTAATTGGAGGCGCGGATATCGAACTGATTCATGACTTACATAAATAGCAACAAGAATTGCGACATTTTTAAAGTTGCGACGACTCTACGAAACATCATCATTAATAGCGGAAAGAAACAGTGATGTCACAATGTTTTAGAAACGTATTATAAGAAGTCGTTTCCCTTTTATATTTAGCGACACATTTCACAAGTCGTAAAAATTTTGACTCGTTTCCAGCGACCTGCCATCTATCGTCGCTAAGTACGTCGATGGAAAAAAATATGTCGCTATATACATCAACAACAACACACTCAATCCCGATGGAGCAGGTTAAAGGGGATGTGAAATGTAGACAGATCCAACCTCTACCACCAGGTGAAATGTGTTTATTTAAAATTCGACCAAGTTATCTATACTACATTATAAAGCATTTGGGACATTTCTAAAATGGAATGCTTAAATAATTAAAATTCAATACTTGCTTATAATGCCCAATTTTACTAAGTGCATCTATAATAACATTGGTTACAACACTTTAAAGCAGTTTTTATAGACATGTTCAAAGTAATTTAATATAAGAAAAAAAAAATTATAACAATAATTACATAATAAATGTTATTTTTAAAATACCCTAATATGCAAAATGCTTGTTATTATACATATTGTACAAAACACACAAAACTTAATACAATTTATATGTAAATAAGTTGATGGTACATATGGTTTTAAAAGCGGACCAGCACCAACGGGTTCAATCGGTAATCGAGTCACCACCGGTTCGGCTAGCCCATAAAAGTCGTCCGAAAACAATATTATTAAATTAATTTAGTTTCAAATGCATACTAAATTACCATGTTCAAAAAATATTATTAAATCGCAAGAGTGTCTCGAGAACCAACATTTACACCTTTTATAAATTTTTTGATAAAACTTACTGTAAAAACTAAAAACTTTGTTTTATAAAAATCGGATAATTTTTTCAAAGCAAAAGATGCTAAGTGCTAAGTATATATTATATATATATTTGCATAATAAATATAATACTTTTAAAAGTAACCAACATGATTTCTTGAAATATTTAGTTTTTCTTTATCTTTATAAGTACTCTTTTACTTGTATTATCTATCTATTTGGAACAAATATAACAAACATTGTTTTTAAAGAACTAAATTTTCTTGTATAATGTTAGTGAATTTTAAAATTCGCTATTATGTTATTATTTAATGATAACTTTGCCACTATCGACCATTGTAAACTAGTTTAACTTCATACCTCTTTAATATACGAGCTACCAACTCAGTATTGTTGTAATATCACGTGGATAATCTACAATTTTTATATGAAATATATTGTTATTGCATGAAATTATTCAAAACTAAAATCATCCTTATATCTATTGTATCGTAAAATATAAAACTAAAAAAAAATTCGCTAAATATTTTAATTGCATTATACCTGCCGCTGCAACTCACGGATACCTTGCTATTATACATAAACCATGTTCTACGTTACATTTGTTTATAAATCTATATGCAAATAGAAGTATAGTCTTATACTACGTATGTGTCTACAAGTACAGGCCTAATCAATGAAGTTTACCCGTTTCTAATTAACTTGTAGATTAAAGCGTTCACCACTTATATCATAGTTGTAATTTGGTCATTCAAAAAAATTAAAAGTAGTAGAACCTGGTTGTAAAAAAAAACTGTATTCAGACAATATCATCGTGCAAGTAAATATTCAACATGTGAGTTTGCAATCATTTTTTATGAGATAAAAATATAGGAAACACATCAATCAAACTCATTTGGTGAATTTTTTTATAATTTATTGACAGAAACGTGGTTTTGCCCTTTTACTTCTTCCAAATGATTCTTTTACTTGAGGCAAAATTAAAGAGCATATCCTAGTTTATAATACAATGGATTTCATCAAGTTGTTGACATAATCGTTATTCTAGACCTCTACGTATCCTTTTCGATCCCTTAAATAACAAGTTTTAGCGGATCAGTTTAATGAAATGGATTTCAACTTGGTCCAAAGTCCCGATATTAATTATAGGTGTCAAACGTAACAATTTGGGATATTAAATATATATGTGAACTTTATAAACTTTGACGATATCAAGAAAAAGACCCGAAATATTTAAACCCTGCTCAATCTTCTTTTCTTTAATTAATAATAGATCTGGTAATAGTCAAAATGTTTAATCTTTGTTTTAATTAATAATTGATTTGGTTAACAGCAATCAACTGCTCTTATTTGTTTCTCAAATATTATTATCATTTTAAATATTAAGAACTTTACACTTCTATAGTTATAGATCATATATAGGGACGGATGCAGGGGTTCTCACGAGATCCCTGGACACCTATGGATTTTTCGGATATAGTGTTAACTTTTTAAAAAAACATTGATTTTTTTTAAATGCATCTTAAATACACCATGTTCATCGAAATGTGTTTCTTGTATTATTTAATTTGTATACTTACAATAAATTTTGAGCATCCGGTCATATTTGATCCTGGTTTCGTCCCTGATCATATTTATTTTATTACTATATCTTCGTTTACTCTTTCTGCATGATATTTTTAATGGGAGCGAGTCACCATATGGTAGCTTTTATGTTCAAATCCTTCTACTATAAAAGCATTACCATGTTAAACATAATCTCACAAATCACTTGAGCTATCAAACATTGATCTAGAACAAGTTTTTTTGCCCCTCACAAATGACGTCCCGTTTCCTTTTAGTTGGTCTCTTGTTGGCAACATGTTCGCTTGTTGCTTTGGCTTCGGATCCTAGTCCTCTTCAGGACTTCTGTGTGGCTGATCGTGATAGCAAAGGTAAGATCAATTTCAAATAACATTGATCACATTCAAATATACTACAATTATATGTGCTTATGTTACTTCTATTTGTGTTGTCACAGTACTAGTGAATGGTTTCGTTTGCAAAGATCCAAAGATGGTGAAAGCAGAAGATTTTCTTTTCAGAGGGTTAGACAAGATGGGAAATACAACAAATGCTGTTGGGTCTAATGTGACAGCTGTGAATGTAAATCAGTTGCCAGGACTCAACACTTTAGGTATTTCTATGGTTCGTATCGACTATGCTCCATGGGGTCAAAACGCTCCACACACTCACCCTCGAGCCACTGAAATCTTAGTTGTAATTGAAGGCAGCCTTCTTGTTGGTTTTGTCACATCTAACCCTGACAACAAGCTATTCACAAAACGTCTTGAGAAGGGTGATGTTTTCGTGTTTCCAGAAGGTCTAATTCACTTTCAACAAAATGTTGGAAATGGCTACGCTCTTGCTATTGCAGCTTTGAGTAGTCAGAATCCGGGTGTCATTACCATTGCAAATGCCGTTTTTGGCTCAAACCCCGATATCTCTGATGATATTCTTGCAAGGGCCTTTCAAGTTGACAAAAAAGTGATTGATGAAATTCAGTCAAAATTCTAAACACGTATGTTGTTATAGAATGGTTCTCTATCGAGCATTATAATCTTCGGTTCAATAATGTTTGTTTTGTCTTGTATTGTTTTGCTATTATAATTGAATAAATGAAATATATTGTGTGCATCGTCATTTTTATATTCTATGTTTATTGAGTCGATAAGTAACATCTGAACTCAAAATTTTGTTAAACAAAAGGAATCATTATCCATTCCGTAATCTATCAATTAACAATACTATTATATAAATCATTTTATATTGTCCAGATAGGTTCAAGTAATTCTTTGTACACATCAAATTGGCCAGGTTAGTGTGGCTGATATGTGAATACTTTTTTGTGTATCTTACATTTTTATTAATAGTTAATACGCTAATTATGATTACGGGAACAACGTAATACAATATTATTCAGAACCTTTCAGGGCCGTTCAACGAATTTATAATTTTTTGAAGGAATGTTATATATATATATATATATATATATATATATATATATATATTAGTAATGGCATTATTGTAATTTAACGAAACATGAGTGTCATTTCTTAATCGTTATAAGATATTTATGTACCTAACGTGCCTCATAATTCGCTTTGATCATCTTCTTTTTTAAATATTTTCTTTTCGAAATCTTCCTTTTCTTTTGTCCAGCGATAGAACATTTTTTCTAATTTATGTATATACCTCCTTTTACTCATGCACCAACTAGAGACAAATAAATTAATGGTTGGCTTATTTTTGTTAAATTATACATGATACACGTAAATTGATACTCACTTTATTTTATTCAAAAACATGATACACAACAAATTTTTTAAACAAACTATTTACTATACATCAGATAAAAAAATATATATCTGATTCACAAAAAAATGATACACATAATTTAAAGTTTATGGTATATATAAATTAACTAATCACTAACAATCTAGTGATGCATAAAACTAAAAATAAATCGAGACATGATTAGTATATTTTGATACATATATAAATAATAAACAAATGAGACCCAATATCTACTAGTAAAAGACTAGTAATTTGGTCTCACTAAACTTAAGTATTCTTTAACGACCCATACACAAAGTACACAATCAATATCATCTATAAAAATAAAATTTATAACAAAAAAAATACACATATACACCAGCTATTTAATGATACATACCAGTCAAAATATAAAAGCCATATTCGGCGAGGCTGAGTGTGGTTAAGTCAATAGTGATGCACCTTTAATAAATATAATACACAAGTATTTCAATGTGACAAAAGCCATGAAAAAAAAATACAAACTATATCTTGAGTTGAAACCAATCAAGAATTCTAGATGCGAAATCATCTTGACAAAATAACATCTTTATCACTATCAACATGCATCACTTGCATCTATTATCATCTTAAACTTGTATAAAGACAGTGGGCGCATTTGAACCCAAAAGGCGGTCGACCGGTAGTGCAGCGACCTTTAAATCGAACCGTCGGAAATAAATAAATGGGAAGGGACGATGGTGGTGGCGGTGGTGTGTGTATTCAAAAGAATATCGAAGATTGCGGTTGTGTCTCCGACCGAATGGGATTTTCAATTCGATGATGGTAGGCATGCTCTATCTAACTTGTCTACGATGAAGTTTTATAACCCGCCGGAAAAGACACGACCGAAGCGAGTTGGACCGCCGACTAAAGCCGACGGTCGGAAGGAAATTTCTAGAGTGGCGTGTGTTTTCGTGTTTAGATTCAATAGTGTTTAAAAAAGATGGAAAAGTGAGTGACTTCATATGATAAAAAGGAGTTGGTGGCTGCAAGGGTTGTTGGCAATCACAGATTTTTAGTGAGATGAGATCGAGAGAGGGAGATGGGTTTAGTGGTTATAGTGTTTTTTTTAAGAACAGTTAATAAATGACGAATTTTATGATTTTATTTGAGACATTTGAGATAGTTAATTACCAAGTTACCCTCAGACATATACAATTTAGTTTTGTATTTGTTTTAATTGAAAAGGACACATGCTTACTTTTTATTGGTTCCTATTGTTTTTATGTTAAGGCGGTCACTACATGAGCAAATCTATATATATATATATATATATATATATATATATATATATATATATATATATATATATATATATTGTGTCACCATTTATACGATATATAATTCAATTAGTTATCTAAACGTTATAACATATATTACTCATTTAAAATATTTTCTTATATAAATATTTTTTTCTTTGTAAAAAATATGTGTACACATACATATATTTATTAATGGGACAAACTTTGGGGCCCTTAAAAATTTTGAGGCCCTGAGCGGTCCTGGAACCTTTGCATAAAAATGAGTTTTTTTATACATCACATTGGAGAGGTTTGGTCTTGAGTCAAATTAGATGATAGTTTATATTTGGTCTTGAGTCATATGTATTTTAGTGGGTAGTCGTTTGTTTCCTTTGATTTTTTGGGTAAAAAGTCAAAGACCCGGTAAATATATTACTCCAAAAAACGTTTAAGTACAAAGGATATGGGTGAATCTCATATCTCAGCTCGTTACACAAGCGAAAAAGCTTACATAACAAGATATTTCGTATTCTGTAAACAAGAAAATAAACCACTACTTAAAAGATAATATTAGACTCCATTGAAAACAAAATTACTTTCTACCAAGGCCTTGAAGCTTGATACCATACGTGTCATAAAGCATCCAAATTTCCTGAAAGATCGTAGACCTGATCCACATATTTATCATAATCATAGTCATCATAATCATCTTCGCGATCATGACCACCACCAAATAGGTTTATTGAGTCATAAAAAATGTTCACCACCTCCTCTTCATCACTGTCGGAATCAACAATCTATCCTACCTTAGAGAATGGGTTAATCCTCTTAGTAGAAGAAGTAGACGAAAAATCATTTTTATTAACCGGATAATCAACCTTTTTAATAAGATTACCGTCATCATTCACAAGAGTAGCTTTTCCATCAATAAGAAGCTTTTCAAACTCCCCAATTTTGATAACAATAGGGGTAGGACTAACCTCGTTAGCTTCCATTGAATCGGTGGCACCCTCATCCATCACTTTAGGAGCCACCACAGGCTCCTTCACTTTGTCATCAATCACAATTGGATCTTGTGATACACTACTAGTCTGTTGAGACCCCTCCTATTTAGCATCCATTGTAGTACTAGATTCAGCCAAAATCCCTTCCTTGGTAACATTAGTAGGCATGGTACAATTATCAGTATCAATCGTGTTAAGCGCTTCAAACGCATTAGATGTAACAACCTTAGTTCCACTAGTGCTAGCCACATCCGCCGCATTTTTCTGTATACTATCAACCTTTTTGGTCACAGAAGGTGCTTTAGGTGGATAACAAACCTTAATACCCATATTAGGTCTAGTAAATCCCCTTTTACCCGGAACACTTTGACCACCATTCTTACCCCTATTCTTGCTAATGACCGTCTGGAAAACATATGTTATCGTGATACGTTTGTGGGAGGGTTGAATGCTGCTGATGTTGCTTCTACTTCTGGTCCTAACGTGAATGCGTCTACTTCTGGTCCTAACGTGATTGGTAGTGATAATAACGAAGTGAGGTCATTTGCTAATGTATTAAACCCGGGACGTGTCTCTAGGAAAGTTAACTTTCGTCCCTTGGTGAATGAGACTTGCATTGAAAATCATGATACTGTGCTTCCAAAGGCTGCTATGGAGGGTGTATTCAACGGTATGAAAATACACTTGTGGGCTTCTTTGTTGGCAAGAATGTTGCTTTTCATTTGGTTAAGAACTACGTCTCCAACACGTGGGGTAAGTTTGGTTTTGAAACTAATGAAGAATGATGATGGTGTTTTCTCTTTAAATTTGATTCTAAAGAGGGTGTTGAGAATGTTCTTCAACGGGCCCTTGGATTATTCGCAACTCTCTCTCATTCTCACTAAATGGACTCTGATGTGCTATTGTCTAAAAGTGAGGTAACTCGAGTTCCGTTTGGATTAAATTGCATAATGTGCCATTACTTGCATATTCGGAAGATGGGTTGCTTAATTGCTACTCAGTGGGTAAGCCAATTATGTTAGATGCTTTTACTAGTTCCATGTGTGTTGATTCATGGGGTCGTATTAGTTTTGCACGTGCTCTTGTGGAATTATCATCTGATTTCGAGCTTAAACATGTGGTGACTATGGCGATCCCTAATAAGGATGATAGTGGCTTCACTACGGCTAGTATAAGGGTGGAATATGAATGGAAGCCACCACACTGTATGGAATGTAAAGTGTTTGGGCATGATAATGCTTGTTGTCCTAACAGTATTAAGGAGAATAATGATGTTCCCCCCACCGCTAATGTGGATGAACCTGATGATGGTTTTAAGGTGGTGCAGAATCGGAAAGCCAAACCAAAAGGTACGAAGATGACTGGTGGCATTAATATGGGTAAGGGTCCTAGATTTGCACCTAGGAAGCAGGTATATGTTGCAAAGACAAAGACACCGGCAGCTGCTAGTGGTATTGCTAAAGATACACCAATTACTACGTCAAACTCTTTTGGGACTCTTGAGGTGGAAGATGACTCGGGCATCCCATGTATTGTGGCTGATTCTTCTACTGAAACGGTGAAGACTGGAAAGTCTTCTGGTACTACTAAGGAAGCAGGTATTGATGGCTCTCGGGGGAAGGACCTTGGTGAGGCGTCTAAGTCTCCGGAGATTGGGACTTCTTCACGCTAAGCTTGTGAGTGATTCAATGGGATCAATGGATATTGGTTCTACTCCATTCTTGAGAAAATTGGTAAGTTTGAAAAGCTAATTATTGATGGAAAAGCTACTCTTGTGGATGATGATGGTCAACCTATTCCGCCTACCTCTTCTACTAAGAGAGTCAACCCTTTTTCTAAAGTGGGAGAGATTGTGGTGTCGATTCGAAGATGAGGTTGTTGCTAACCCATTTGATGAATCATAATATTTTGGAGGTGGCCACGAGTTGGAAGATGAGTATGATGACTATGATTTCGACGACTATGCGAAACAGTTCGTGATCTTCCGGGAATTTGATTCCTTTAATGCCATGTATGGCACAAAGGTTCAAGGTCCTAGGAAGTAATTTTATTTTGTTGTGTCATATGTTATCATTTGAGTAGTGGGTTGTTTTCTTGTTTAGAGAATAGGAAGTATCTTGTTATGTAAGCTTTATGCCTATGTAACGGGTGAGATATGGGACTTCACCATATCCATTGTACTTAAACGTTTATTTGGTTAATATATTTACCGAGTGCAGATTACTCCCTTACCCAAAAAAAAAAAAAAAAACCATCATTAACACTTTGTGTAGGCTGAGTATGAGATGGGACAGATTTAGGTCAATCCTCCAGAATATGATCAAAAAGCTTGCATGTATCACACCTTGGCGGTTTCCATTCGTATTCAACCCAAATCTTTTCAATAGTAGAACCCGACTCATCAAGTAAGGGTATTTCAACAGTGAGACTCTCCCGAAGCACCTTATCCGCCCGAACTTCAATCAAGCACCAAGCAAAACTACTGCGGCCCCAAGATTCCAAGCACATTTGATTAGTGTAAGAATCTAACATTTTCGAATTACCAATCAATGTAGTAAGGAGACTAAGACCATCATTAGAGAACATAGCAAGGGGAACATCATGAAATTTAACCCACACCGGGATGTTAGTCAAATCCTCTTTAAGCACATTAGTATTTAACGTCCAAGTTTTAAGAATAATTGGCACATTCCTAATCATCCATGGTCTATTTTCCAGAACATCTTCAACACCTTTACGAGTAGAAACTTAAAGAATAAAAAACCTTTAGCATTCATCATAACCTTTTGAATACCGTGCTTGACCCACGTATTACGAACGTAATAATCAACAACGGAAAAGCAATACGTTTACCAAGAAAATAACCATAAAGGGTATTCTCAAATTTAGATTTTACCTCCTCAACCACTTTCATAGGAATGGAGAGATCCACCCCATTAGACTTGTTACTACATTCCAACCTATGAGGTTGGTACTCCTAGTGTTACTGTTAACTTGATTAAAGATGGGGCTAATGGTACTACTCCTATTGTTGAGAAAATCGAGAAGCTTGAAAAGCTTATTATGGAGGCAAAAAGTTACTTTTGTGGATGATGAAGGTAAACTTATAAAAAAGGTTGATTTGAAAGAGAAGGAGGATGATGCGGCTACTACTATTAAGCCTAGTTCTTCTTCTCCGTATTATATGGTGGGTAACCCATTTTCTAAAGTGGGGGATGTGGTTGTTTCTGACATTGATGATGAGAATGTGCTTGAGCTGGATAATCCTATTAGTAAATTTCTCTGGATGATAAGCTTGAAAAGCTTATTATGGAGGCAAAAAGTTACTCTTGTGGATGATGATGGTAAACCTATAAAAAAGGTTGATTTGAAAAAGAGGGAGGATGATGCGGCTACTACTATTAAGCCTAGTTCTTCTTCTCCGTATTATATGGTGGGTAACCCATTTTATAAAGTGGAGGATGTGGTTGTTTCTGACTGTGATGATGAGAATGTGCTTGAGCCGGATAATCCTATGAGTAAATTTCTCGCATCGACTGGCGGCGGTCATGAGCTTGAAGATTATTATGATGATTATGCGGATCGGGTCTACGATTTACCAGGGAAATTGGATGCTTTTTATGACATGTATGATATCAAGCTCCAAGGCCTTGGTAGAAAGTAATCTAGACGTTAGTTTATGTTTGGTTTTATGTCAAATGTAATCTAGTGTATAGTGGTTTGCTTTCTTGTTTTAAGAATATGAAGTGTCTTGTTATGTTAGCTTTACCGTCAATGTAATGGGCTGGGATATGGGACTTCACACATATCCTTTGTACTTAAATGTTTTTTGGAGTAATATATTTATCGGGAAAACCCTTTACCAAAAAAAACTCAATATTGTCACAACATCACGTGGATAATAATATACAGTTTTTATATGAAAAATATTGTTATTGCATAAAATTATTAAAATCTAAAAATTATCGTTATCTATATATCTATTATATTGTACTGTAAACTATAGAATTAAAAAAAAAAAAATCGTTGAATATTTTAATCGCATGATACCCGCTGCTGCAACGCGTGAATACCTTGCTACTATATACAATAATGATCCAAAGTCTAGAAGGGCCCACCACCCTCCGCTCTTGCTCGATAAGTAGTATCAAATGGTTATCATGATTCATGACACCTAACTGCAATTGAACGATTATACAAGACCTTATTATATTGCAAGTGATATAAATATCATGATAAGAGTTTGTTATCTGTTTTTTAAAGGTTATATTTCAATAATAATTAATTATAATACAAGTAACGGATTTATCAATTCACAAAGTATAATAAGTGTGAAACGTAACAATTCGGGTTTTTAAAGTAAAGAAACGTTTTTATAATCTTTGACAATATCATGCAAAGGCCGGAAACATTTAAACACTGATTAAAAATTGAGTTGGTAAAACGCGTATGCCAAATTGTTCAATTAACTATTAATTTGGTAAACAAAAATCAACTGCTCTTCTTTGTTTACTCGTTCTACTGTACTGGTTTGATGTAAATAATTTCATTATAGTTTCCTTAAATATTATTATTGCTGTGTGCTTATATATAGATCCTGCCAACTATTGACCTCTTCTGCATAATTGTTTTTGTGTGTGTCGGGCTTTAAATTAAATCGAGCTCATTATTTTTGTGGAATCAGGTTACATACTTGAAGATGAAACCTTTGGATAAAATCAATGCATTGAAAGCATTACAACAATTTGTATTGTTTGCACACACCCACTTATAGAGAAAATTAAAAATGATCCATTTTTAAGCTAATCAGGGAAGTCAAACATTTCTTTCAAATGTACGCGGTCTGAACGGTAATTCTGTGGCCGTTTCAAGACTTCTCTATGACATTTCACCACTAGCTAGGTGGTTACATACCCACATATAAAACATACATATAATCTTGACATGTTTTCTGCACTTATAACATGTACAAGTGGTATTTACATCTACAGACGTGAATGAAGGTCATAAACAATTTTCTCCGATGCCAGTAAGCTATAATGACTTATCTTATTTGTCATGTCATCATGCAACAAATTTCAACCTATATGTGTCGTATCGTATTTATTAGTCTTTGAAAGACCTAACTAGTTGAATTTGGCTTGTTTTAAGGACTGGAAATTCTTCAGTTTTTCGTTGAAAAGCTCTTCGATCTCAACAACCTATACACTTTCTATAATTATAAAAACAAAAATTATTATAATCTGGTATGTGTTTATAAATGTCACAATTTGTCCCCGTATATGGTTAGGCATGCATCGTAAAGCGGATGCCATGAGTTCAAATCCTTTTCACGTGTCCCCTTAATCATGTTATTAAGCGATTTACATATCTCTACAATGTTGGTCGTGTGACTGTCCATTGAGGACCGGAGACTTTTTTTAAAATGTTACCGTTTTATTTATTTTCATTATTGCGAACAACATGACTTTTTTTTTTGATGATCTATGTATAAAAGGCATGGGCACCTGAGAAATTTGTTGCAGTAACATTCCACAAAACTTAATCAAAGAGAAATTTGTATATAAATAAAATGAAATGATGCCATCATACATGCATGCCTGCACCCAGGAGCCTTCTAAATCCAATTTAGAGTTGGAAAAAAAAGTTGCATCTATTATTTGAGGATGTGTTTTATGACTATATCATCGTTTACTCGTTCCACATGATTTTTTTAATGGGAGCGAGATACCATATGGTGTAGCTCGTATGTTCAAACTCTTTTACTATAAAAGCATTACCAAGTTACATGTAATCTCACAAATCACTTTGAGCTACCAAGTATTGATCAAGAAATACATTTTTGCCTATCCCTAATGGCATCCCGTTTCCTTTTAGTTGGTCTCCTGTTGGCGACATTTTCGCTTGTTGCTTTGGCTTCGGACCCTAGTCCACTTCAGGACTTCTGTGTGGCTGATCTTGACAGCAATGGTAAATGATAAATTTCATATAAAATTCATCATATTCAAATATATCATACTTATATGTGCTTATGGTACTTCTATTTGTGTTGTCACAGTACTGGTGAATGGTTTCGTTTGCAAAGATCCAAAGATGGTGAAAGCAGAAGATTTTACTTTCAGAGGGTTAGACAAGATGGGAAATACATCAAATGCGGTTGGGTCTATAGTGACAACTGTAAATGTAAATGATTTGCCAGGACTCAACACTTTTGGTGTTTCTATGGTTCAGACGACTATGCTCCATGGGGTCAAACGCCCACACACTCACCCTAGAGCCACTGAAATCTTAGTTGTAATTGAAGGCAGCCTTTTAGTTGGTTTTGTCACATCTAACCCTGACAACAAGCTCTTCACACAACGTCTTGAGAAGGGTGACGTTTTCGTGTTTCCAGAAGGTCTAATTCACTTTCAACAAAATGTTGGGTATGGCAATGCAGTTGCTATTGCAGGTTTGAGTAGTCAGAATCCGGGTGCTATTACAATTGCAAATGCCGTGTTTGGATCCGACCCCAAAATCTCTGTTGATATTCTTGCCAAGGCGTTTCAAGTTGACAAAGAAGTGATTGATAAAATTCAGTCAAATTTCTAAACACCTAGGTGGATGGTTATCTATTAAGCTCCGGATCTTCGGTTCAAGAATGTTTGTTTCTTTTAATGTGATTCTGCAATAACTGAGATATAGTGTACGTAACTGTTGGAGCTGCTTGTCTCCTTCAGTAAGTATTGGTCTCTTGAGGTCATGTTTTGGGTGTTTGGTCTTCCTTTCTTAATTTCCTGTTCTCAGCCTATATATAAAGGCTCTCTTTCTATGCTAAGTCATATATCAATAAAGCATCAATGATACATTGATATGCAGTATCAGTTTACATATATACTTCCACTGTCCTTTGTTGTTAATCTCTCAAATAACCAACAAGTTTGCTATATCTATATATAAGTGAATAAAGGATAATTATTTTCGTCGTTTACATACTGCACACTTCCCAAAGTGTTGATAAGTAACATCATATATAAGCTGAACACTACAGTATGTTATTTAGCAGGAATCATCCCCAAATATAAATTGAGAATACTGAAATATTAACATGAATGAGACATTCCTTAGGTAACATCTCATTAATAAATCAAAAATTAGCTTTATTAGAAGACGAAGGGTTGATTTTAGAAGCATAAGTCGAGGGGGCATACACATTAGAATTAGTCGCAGGTGTCTTAACCACATTTTCATTTGAAGGTATGGAAGCATTAGCATCAGAAACACCACAAAGTGCCTCTTCAAAACTCGTACACGCAGCTTTGTTATTAAGAAGAAATCATCCCTACAATAATTCGCCAAAGAAATATAATTTTACATTTTATTTTTATAGTTATACATAATCAGGCAATTAGCCCATATAACAATTGAGAATACAAAACCTAGTAAAGAGTTAATCTTTAGGATCACAATTTAAACAGATAATGAGTGCCAAACGCCCTATTAGTTGTAGTACTGATATAAGTACCTAACAAAGAAAATGGTTTATTACTACATGTCCGCGAGGGTGGCAATCATTGTTAAGTACATGTCGTCTCTAAGCTTGGCGGAGCAAAGATACATCCAACATGCTTGGTGTTTCAAGAATCTTGTGCGCTAAGAATGATCTAACTTCAACCCATCTATAGACCCCCTCGTATATATAGACCCTTTTCATAAAACACAGGCCAGTGTAATATTGAACTTTAATAAGAGCACTCCTTATGGTAACTTAGGTTAAACTTTAACACCATGCCACATCAGCTTTAACACTTCACCTTAACTCAACAAAAAAACACCCCTTATCATAGCATTCCCAAGTTAAACCTTAACTCACCAACAATTTACATCTAGTCTATAACGCGTTATCCCTTAACATGATGTTAAGGTTTGCCTAACACCACACATGGTGTGGTTAACATGGCTTAACACTAAAATGTTAAACCTTAACCTCCACATACATGTTACCATACCCACCACTCTAAGGATATAATTGTAATTTCCCTATTATTTTAAGACCGGTGAACATCAGTATTATCTGTCCATAACTCCATATGCATGTAGACAGGCTTATCCTCTTTTAAGCTATCATTTATTTATTTATTTTAACTTAGTTCCCATAAAACTAGATCTACACACAGTCCTCCACCTACCACCATGGCACCATTCATAAATTGAACCACCAATTTGTTCTACGTCACTCCAATCATCGTCACAACCATTATGGGTTGTTTCAATATACAGAACATTATAATGATAACAACCAAGTGGTGTTGCAGACAAATATATACATATGCTAACAAATATCAACCACTTATAATCTTCAGCCACGGCGAATTTTTGGACTGTTTAGCATGTGGCAATGTGGACTTGGTGTTTCACCTAGTAATGCATCTTTAGACAATTTATTTACTTATGTAATGTATGGGTCAATATGGGTTAAAATTCGTTTGGGTCAAAACTCTTAACCCAAACACCCCGTTAGTATTAGTTAAGTTAGTTTGACAGTTATGTATTTGACAGTTACAAAATGGTTATCTTGAAGAATCGACACAATGGTTGACCTTTGAAAGGTTGTGTCGCTTCACAGGATATAAATACTCTAGGATTATGTCAATGTAATTAAGTCCTTTTATATATTTAATGTTTCATTGTTTTACTCACTTACAAACAAACACAAACCAAACATTGCACATAATATTTATGGCAAACATCAAACACTTGTTAGAATGCAATTGTCTTCGACCAAAACCTGTGAAAAGACCCCAACAATGGTATCAGAGCGCATGTTCTGATTCCTGGAGGAAGCAATTGCAAAAGAAAAACAAGGCACCTCTCAATACGCATAACTTACAACGAGAAGCCCAACCTAATACCCCAAAGTGGCCTAAACACAAAAAATACATATCCCCTGAGGGAAAACAATTACTTAAGAAGAAAATGGAAGAAGTTGTTTCGTTCAACGCCTTAAAAACTAAACACCCACTAGGAAGTAGTTACAAACAAATTGGAGAACCAAGCAAATTGTCCAGAAGAGAAAAGCGTGCACGTTGCTATATTTGCAAGATAAGAGGGCACGTTTATTGGAAGTGCACAAAGGAGAAGAAGGCTTGTGATACAGAAAACATGGAATCAATCACCACGAATACTGCAAACCCAGAACCATTCAAATACCAACCAGAGACTGTGCATGTAACATCAGACTATATGGTTGAGGGCTCTGATTTGAACAAATGGGATGACATATGGTATGTCAGTACTATATATAAGAAGCATATGTGTCCCATGAGGCACTTGTTCAAGCGAATGATACAGAGATTCAAAGTCGAGGGGACAGAAGAGAGGGAAAAGAAATTCATAGTTTCATATGGCATAGGAGAGGCATATGTGGAGACAAGAGAAGGGAGACTGGTGATACCAAATGTGACTTTCACACCAGAAGTTACATTGAATATTATGAGTTTAGAGCAATTGGAAAACCAAGGATTCATGGTAAGTTATGAAGGAAATAGATGCAATATTTGGTACATGTTCAATAACATGGAAGAAGAGTTCGAATATAACAACACCATAGAAGCAGAAAATGAAGAAAGCATCAAAGAAAGTCATGACAGATTCTTGGATGGGTACTTTAGATCTTTGGATCTTGATGAAGAATGCTCCCTGATTAAAGGCATGGAAGAAATGAATATGGACAGTAAAGGAGATCATGATTATGTAGATAGTGAGTATCTAAGCATGAATGGGACTTTGTATTTTATGAAGGTAAACACTTTCAAAAGATTTATTGCATTTCTAGACTTATTGAAATCAGATAAATTGGTATATGCAAACTAGGAAGTGTTTAATGGGAAATTCATGGAGATGCTAGATTGGTTTTACATAGGATTTTTAAGGCAGCAAGAATTAGGAGAATTACCCGTATATAGGGCCAACTAAGATTGATTTATTAGCCTTATACAAGATTGTTGATGTTACTTTCAATGGAAATTGGCATCAAGTTGCAAGGATATTAGGATTGGCACATGAACATTCTGAGGCAGTAAAAGAGATGTACAAAGAGTATATTGGCATGGTTAAGGTGTATTATGAAGAGGCAAAGAGGGTGCAAGGAAAGCCAGATGATGAGGCAGAGAATGGCAGAGATGCTGCAGACATTCAGTGGCCACAGGTTGATGCACAGATTATTGCAGGAGTACCAGACATGCTAGAAGAAACTCCAAAGAAATGGAGCAAGACTGTTGAAGGAGATACATTCATGGAAGATGCCAACAATGGAAGCAAATATGAAAATGCAGTGGAAGGAATGGATGCAAGTAGCAGTGATGATTTTGAAATCATTACTTGAAGATTAAACCAGGAAGCAAGTGGAACTTGGCATTAACGCATTAGGAGGGAAAATGTGAAACTTTATTAATGCTTGTAATGCATCTTTAGACAATTTATTTACTTATGTAATGTATGGGTCAATATGGGTTAAAATTCGTTTGGGTCAAAACTCTTAACCCAAACACCCCGTTAGTATTAGTTAAGTTAGTTTGACAGTTATGTATTTGACAGTTACAAAACGGTTATCTTGAAGAATCGACACAATGGTTGACCTTTGAAAGGTTGTGTCGCTTCACAGGATATAAATACTCTAGGATTATGTCAATGTAATTAAGTCCTTTTATATATTTACTGTTTCATTGTTTTACTCACTTACAAACAAACACAAACCAAACGTTGCACATAATATTTATGGCAAACATCAAACACTTGTTAGAATGCAATTGTCTTCGACCAAAACCTGTGAAAAGACCAAGACCCCAACATTATAATCTTCAGCCATGGCGAATTTTTGGACTGTTTAGCATGTGGCAATGTGGACTTGGTGTTTCACCTAGTCACGGACGTAAACAAATTCATACCGTGATACCAAGTTAATTACAATATGAATGGATTTTTTTTTTTTTTATGACCAAGTTGTTATATATAAAATATGCTCTTTTTATTTCGAGTCATGTACCTTTTTTTTCTGGAATTATAAGTGTGAAAATTGTGACAGAGTGTTCATAAACTTTGCGTTTACAAACATAATAATCTTGTACGTGTTTAAATATACGGCCAACCTAGTAGAAATATATGCATTTGTTAATTAAAGTGTAAGCAAATAACGTATGTAATGAATTTTTTTATAGTGGTAAGACAATGTTTTTTATGTTGAAACATCTAGACGAGAGAGGTCTATAGTAACAAATAAACATTCAACATGAGTTTAGAACCTTAGTCAATTTAAAAATAGAGACAAACAACAGTCAAACTCATTTTATGACAATTTCTTTAAGTTGTTAACAAATCGTTGTCTTACTCCTTCCCTACGATTTTTAACTTATGACAAGAGAGCATATGCTGGTTTGTTATAGTACATATTACCTTTGTGATCAATTTTGATAGTTTCTTTGCGGTAGTTAAGCTGTCTATTTTGAGGAGAGCTCAACTTATTGATTTGGTAAACAGTAATCAACTGCTCTTCTATCTTTACTCGTCCTTTCCTCAAAAACATTATAATAAATACTACATTCGTCCCAAAATAAATGTCATGTTTTGAAGTTTTTAAGTATATTTTTTTTATTTTTGACCTTAAATTTTTTTGTCTGTGTTATATAATATTTGATAAAAATTATATAAACGAAAATACATTTGAAACTCAATCTATTCATATACTCTGAATCAACTATTAGCGTATAGAGCCTTCAGCCCAACTGGCTAAAAGCCTATACAATTGAAACGGGCCTACTATAAGGCCAAAACCCATCACAGCCTACCTGGGAAGCAACAGGACTGTAAGCAATAGGACTGGAAGCCTGACGAACAACTCAGATAGTAGAAAGCCTAGAACTCAGTCCAAGACCGTTACAACTTACTCAACACCACATGTCATTACCTCATTCGCATAAAGGTAGTGCTACGAACATCACGCTAGCACATAGCAATCATGCATGGATCATTCGATGCACCTAGCAGAGCTAAGGATATCACACCATGCGTCATTCTTGTCTTCTCCATTGGATGTCTACCACATGGACCGTCCTCAACCATTGTTGGCGTTTAAGGCTGGCTCAAACCCTAAACACATACCCATAAATACTGTTCTCATTCCCTTGGAATTGACCAAGCTAAGTCATGTGAATTCTAACATTCAAACACGACTACACACACACACTAGTCACCTAGTGAGCGTTATTCCAACTCTTGACTCCAGTCACACTTTGGGGTCCTTTTTTTTGGGTAAAGGGTTTTCCTGGTAAATCTATTACTCCAAAATGCGTTTAAGTATAACGAATGTGGGTGAATCCAAGATCTCAACCTTTACATAAGCGGAAGAATAACATAACAAAGATACTAATTCTTATTGTAATGTTCGTGGGGAGGCTGATGAACTTTATGCTCGTATGCAACGATTAAAGGCCGTTAACGATGGGAATTTGGGTGTTACTCAGCCAGATTCTGATGTTAACGAACCTGCCATTGAGGCTACTACTGCCCCTAATTCTCCTCCACCATGGGCTGTGGTTGATTCTAAGGGTGTTAAATCAATGGAGAATGTGGATAAATCTGGTGCAACTTCTAGTGATCCATCCCCCATCAGTCTTGGTGAGTCAGTTTATGAATCGATGATGAGCCCTAATGGAGGTGCTAGAGCTGCTTTTACTGGACCTCAAGTTACTTTGGCTAATAATGCTAAAAACACCTGTAGTACTTTGGCTAAGAATTATGGTCTTGATCCGGTAGTTTTGGAGGCGTGTAGGACTTTTGAAGAGGCTATGTGTGGTGTTGAAGTCACGAATGCGGAGAATGTGGACAATGATACTAATGTTGCTTCTAATTCGTCTCCCAAAGTTCATATTCAGCCCCATCTAACGGGTGTCCCGAGTGTGAAGCCGGTTTCATATGCGGGTGCTACGTCCATTGATACTACGAAGCGCAAGTCTAATTTTCGTAGGTTGGAATATAGTAACAAGTCTAATGGGGTGGATCTCTCCGTTCCTATAAAAGTCATGGAGAAGGTAACCTCTAAATTTGAGAATACCCTTTATGGTTATTTTCTTGGTAAACGTATTGTTTTTCCCGTCGTTGATTATTATGTTCGTAATACGTGGGCCAAGCATGGTATTCAGAAGGTTGTGATGAATGCTAAAGGGTTATTTTTCTTTAAGTTTTCCACTCGTAAAGGTGTTGATGATGTTCTAGAAAATGGAGACCGTGGATGATTAGGAATGTGCCAATTATTCTTAAAACTTGGACGTTGAATACTAATATGCTTAAAGAGGATTTGACTAACATTCCGGTGTGGGTCAAATTTCATGATGTTTCTCTTGCTATGTTTCTGATGATGGTCTCAGTCTCCTTGCTACATTCATTTGTACGCCAAAAATGTTAGATTCTTACACTAGTCAAACGTGTTTGGATTCTTGGGGCCGCAGTAGTTTTGCTAGGTGCTTGATTGAAGTTCGGGTGGATAAGGTTCTTCGAGAGAGTCTCACTGTTGAAATACCCTTACTGGATTGATCGGGTTCTACTATTGAAAAGATCCGGGTTGAATACAAATGGAAACCACCAAGGTGTGATATGTGTAAGCTTTTTGATCATACTCTGGGTGATTGTCCTAAATCTGTCCCACCTCCTACTCAGCCTACACATAGTATTAATGATGGTTTTCAAATGGTCAATAACAAGAATTGGGGTAAGAATGGTGCTCAAAATGTTTTGGGTAAAGGGGTATATAGTAAACCTGTTTTGGGTAAGAATTTCCGTTATCAACCTAAAGCGCATCCTCCTGAACCCAAGAAGGTGGATGTCACTAAGAAAAAGGCTGATGATGTGCCTAGTACAGGTGGAGCGAATGTTGCTACATCTAATAAATTTGATGCCCTTAGTATGGATGATACTGATGACTTTGGTATTTTTACTAAGGGAGTGAATAAGGATGTGGATGCTGGTAGTACAATGGAAGAAAAGAAGAATGAGTCTCCAAAGACTAGTAATACATTGCATGAACCACTTTTGAGTGATTCAATGGAAGCTAAAGAGGTTGGTCCTACCCCTATTGTTGAGAAAATTGGGGAGTTTGAAAAGCTTCTTATTGATGGGAAAGCTACCCTTGTTAATGATGATGGTAACCCTGTTAAAAAGGTTGATCATTCTGTTAAATAAAGGATTTACCGTCTATTTATTCTACTAAGAGGGTTAACCCATTCTCTAAGGTGGGAGAGATTGTTGATTCCGATAGTGATGAAGAGGAGGCTGTGAACACTTTTGATGAGTCAGTGAACCTATTTGGTGGTGGTCATAATCGTGAAGATGATTATGATGACAATGATTATGATGACTATGCGGATCAGGTCTACGATCTTCCAGAGAATTTGAATGCTCTTTATGACACGTATGGTATCAAGCTCCATGGACTCTAGGAAGTAATTTTTTTTTCATAGGATTCTAATGTTATCTTTTGAGTAGTGATTTATTTTCTTGTTTCGAGAATCGGAAGTATCTTTTATGTAAGCTTTCCGCCTATGTAAAGGCTGAGATATGGGATTCACCCATATCCTTTGTACTTAAACGTTTCTTGGAGTAATATATTTACCGGGTCTTTGACATTTTACCCAAAAAAGAAGAATAACATAACAATGCAAAACTACTTCTATAATGAAGATACGACTATGACTAGAATACAATTGACTCAACATAACATCAAATATAATCTACTTATTCTTTCAAACGTGAGCCTTAATATCAAAAGTGTCACCGAAATCCTGTTAATCTTCAAAGATACCATGCTCATCGCACAAATCATCATCATATGGATCATAATCATCATTCTATGTTTCTTTCCATTGCTCATACAAGCTCTTGGTCCTAAGTCCACTTTCACTCACACTTCCTAATGCCAGAAACATGCCACTTTCATTATTAAGTTTCTCCACCTCACATTAACTATCTTCTCTAGTGTACGCTTCTTCTTGCATCTTGCTTGTTCCAGTTTTCCTTACTGGTTGGTTGATTCTTCTCATATGCATTGTCAAACAAAACCCTAGCAATCTGAAAAAACTAAACCCTAAAAACCAGAATGTTTGAAACCCTTGTCGTAACTCAAACTAGCAAAAATGAACAACAACTAATGAATGACAAAGCTACGAGAACACAACTGATCAATCACTAATCGACTCGTTCTGGCAAGAATTGAGGAAACGAATAAGAATTGATCAATCACCTTGGTGTCCTTACCAAATGTAGGAAACCAAACGAGTGACTATCCTCACCCCTAATACGTATCATACGTAAACATGACGCCATCCATGTTATACGCAACATAACAAAAAGCTACTATTTTCATTTTTTCCAGTCATTTCATCTAAACAAAAACTCTGTTTTTAAATCAAAAAGCTTACACGAAAATTTTGGAACCAAAAAATCAACAAATACCACCACCACCTCCTCCGTTTGATACATCGGACCCATTAACACCGTGGACATCACACAAACAAACAAAGTTCGAACAACTTTAACACAAAATAACCACAAAGTTATATCACAATCAACGATGATATAACACCATTAATGCCTCAAGGCAAAACAATAACTTCATAAAACCACACACTGTACACTCAACTTCCGAAAATTGCCACTTTTCCCACTCGATTCGCCTTAAAGAACCTTGCGTATGATCCAGTCTATTTAGTATTGTCCTACGGAACAGTCCGTTGGTTTCATTTGGTGCATTAGTATTACCTCTACATTTGCTCCCATGTTCGATTCTAGTGGTTTTTCCAAGTTAAAAGTATCCGTGTTAATAGTATACTTCTTCTATAGCATAGTCACGTCACCAACAAAGGATACCCCATTAATAGTTTCCTTTGCTGCATTTGTAGTCAAACGATGTTGCTTTTCCTTCACACCTCTCTCTCCCCCACTCCCCTTTCGACTAAAAAAACTTCGTTCCATACCCGACACATACAGTTCATACGCAAAAACCTGTAGCAGTAATCCAATCACTTCAAAATCAGCACAAGAAGCACTATATAAACCTAGCTTCGATCCGCAATTAACCCTAGAATGATTAGAATTCAGCACCAATAGTCAATGATTAATTGAACACTCCAATAAGCAAATAAAACCGAAAACGATTCAAGCAATCACCATAATATAAAAAACAAAACACACCAACCAATACTAAATTAATAACAAGACAAAATAATGACATGAATCTACAAGGATTGTTAATACACTCCATGAGTAATCGGTTAAGATTTAGATCAGGTACAGATGAATATGTTATATCGGTTAGAGATGTCAGGAGTATTTTTCGAAATATAAAGAGGATGCGCATTGGACGAACTTGGGATGCTTGCATAGTTTTCCATATTAGCCTTTTGCATAAGAAGCGGCTTCCCATCATCACCCAGAAACATAAGCTTCCTTTCAATTAGACTTTCAAGAATATTAATCTTTTCAAAAAGAGGTGTAGTACTTGCCTATTTATCCATGTTCCCAAATCCGTTATCAAAATCCGAATCTTTACTAATAATAGGTTCCTCATCCAAATCACCAAGAGCATCAAAAGCATTCGACATGTTAATCACTTCAGCATCCTTACTTGGTTGTTTTGACATAGATGCCTCCTTAGTAGAGTCTTTAGGAGGAGAAGCCTTTATATTCTTAGGATAAACCGGCCAATACTTCATTTTCTTGGTCTTAGAGACCCCAAAAACCAGCTTATAAGTGGGACCCTTTCGTTTGATAGTAGTAAACCCATCATTCGAAATCTCCTTAGTAGCTCTCGAAATTGGACCTTTACCTTTATTAACCATCTTATTAACCACATGTTTAGGAGCGGCTTTAGGGCAATCATCATTCAAATGACCCTAAAGCAAACATGTACCACACTCAGGTGGTTCCCACTCATATTCAATGTAAATAGTTTCCTTAGTATACTCCTCCCCTACGAGTTTAGGAACAGTCAAAACTAAATTGTCACATTAATCTTCGGAAGCATTGATTTCAATCAAAACTCATGCATAACTACTATGTCTCCATGACTCCAAACACATGGTATTAGTATAAGAATCAAGCATCATAGGAATACCAATTTTAGATGCAATCAAACTCAACCCATCTAGAGTATAAGAAACCATAGGGACATCATGAAACTTCACCCATACCAAAACACAGGAAAAATCTTCCTTAAGAAGACTTACCGATTGAGACCACTTGTTGAGAAAGATAGGAATTCTACGAATCATCCAAGGTCTATCCCTAAGAATAGCCTCAGCATCCTTTAAAGACGAGAACCTGAAAAATAAGAAATCGTTCGCGTTCATTCTAACTTTCTGAAGATCATATTTATACCAATTATTATGTACGAATCATTCAACCACAGGAAATGCAAATTTTTTTCCAATAAAATACCCATAAAATGAATTTTTCATCCGCTCATTAACCTCCTGAACCGAACCAATGGGTAAACCCACATCATAATCAACATCCTTAGGTAGCATCTCATCAATGAATCGAAAATAAGTTTTCTTAGAAGACAAAGGGCAGATTTTAGAAGAATAAGTCAAGGGAGGCCTCCACATTATTTTTTGGATAAAGGGGAGTAATCCTGCACCCTGGTAAATATATTAACCAAAAATACGTTTAAGTACAATGGATATGAGTGAAATCTCATATCTCAGCCCGTTACATAGGCATAAAGCTTACATAACAGGATACTACCTATCTATACTACTTATAAAGCATGCATATCCCCAACCTAATACCAATCCTAAATTTTAAGATTCAGCCTCACGAACCAATATCCGACCCTAAATTTACACACACCCAACCAACATCCACTCCTAAAAATCCATTAAGAGACACAACCCATCCAATAAATACCACCCTCTCAACCCCAAGAAAACTTTTTATAGATCTCGAGTTTCTTTAGATCTTAGTTGTTATAAAGTACTTGGCTTTTTTCTTCAATTCGCCTACCACCGCTTAGAATGTATAACCGTTGTTGTCGCCATGACGTCACCTATAACTCGTGTCATTAGTAAAAGTAAGGTTTCTTTTAGAGGTTGTTGCTAATATTTGGTTAATTGTGTTAGATCTATATCATTTTGAGGATATGATTTATAGGCATTTATATATATTTTATAGTTTTTTTCATAACAACTTTGACAATATTTTAGATCTCATTGCTAAATCGGTTGTCGCCGTAATTTAGTGTTGCACTGTTGATTCTACGTCATTGTCATCATCGCTATCGCTTCTATCGCCGGTAAACGTATGGGTTGTAAATTTTTTAATAAAGTTTATTTAGAGTTTGTTATAAAGTTTCTGTAAGTTTGTCACAAAAGGTTATGTAAAGTTTATTTAAATTTTGTTCGATTAACTTTACCTAAATTTTTCTATTTTGTGGTTATAAAGTTGATATAAAATTTGGTGTGTAAATTTGTTTGTAAGTTTATATTGTGTTGGTAAGTGTGTAACATATTTTGTGTAAACATTAGGTGCATTTTTGTGTGAACATTTGATCGATTCTTGATTACATTTCAAAGAATGAAGTTATCTTATGATTATATATGTGGATTAGCGAGAAGTTATCTTATGATTATATATGTGGATTAGCGAGCTGTAGACCTGTAGTGGTTAATAGTGGAAAATAATTTCATCTTTTTAGTTATATTCTTGGGTAGGAAAGTTTGAATAAATTGTGTGGAGATTAATTTATGCATAACTGGCCTGTCTTATCTTTTTGGATTAAACTTCTATAATTTTTAGAAAATTGAAAAATTTGAAAACAATTGTACTTTTGAAATTTGAAAGTATTCGCTATTCACATAGCCACACAAAAGTTGAACTAAAGGGTAACCTATCGTCAAAAAAGAAAATGTAGCCACCTTTAATTTTTGAATTTACTTTCACAAGGTTACACTACTATAAAGTATGAGTATAGGACACGCTTATCTATGACCCCATTTATAGAACTCATATGTACCATCTTTTTATCGGTGAGTGGTGTTTATTTTTTTCTTCTTCATATGAGCCATTTAATGAGGGAAAATAATTAGGAGATCTAACTTATGTGATTAAATTTTAGCATAATTATATGTGGCATTATCTGGATGGTTTATAAAAAAAGTGGGTTTTTTAGCTGCAACTATCATGATGATGGCGCATAGTTTAGGCATATCTTTAGGTTTCCTAATTACTGCTCTTTAATGAGTGGGTCCAACTATTATTCTTATTTCATTTTATTTTAAGAGTTATGATATATGAGCCGAACTAAAGAGATCTAAAAGGAGAACTAATGCATAAATGAATTGTATAGTACTGTTACTGTACAATTCATTTATGCATTAGGTCTCATTTTAGGCCTCTTTAGTTAGGTTCATTTATCATTTTCCTTATTTTAATGAAGGGAGTTGCAAAAGTGGCTCATAAAAATGGCCATGTTATTTATTTTAGTAAACAAAGCCTTAGTCGGTACACTAGGGTCAAAAAAGAAAATGTGAGTTTGATTTATTGGAGTATAGTTAATTAATATTATAAAATAAAAATTAGAAGTTCTTGAGTGTTTGAATCTCAAAATGAAAATTTTAAATATTTGCAATTTTTTACACGTCATGCACAAACACCAAAGTTACATTATAAAGCTTTGCACCATCTCACATTATTTTCAAAATTTAGAGTACCCATACTTGAGTAGCTTTTACATTAACATATTTAACCTCTTTTATATAAAAGTAAAAATGTATATATATATATATATATATATATATATATATATATATATATATATATATTAAATACATTTATACTTGAAAGTTAATTGAATGGCCCGAATTTAAAATTGTATGATTGTTATTATGACATGTAACTTTTATAAATATATTTTTTTACATATAGGAAAAAAATGGCTCTTAATTTACATATTATTAATAAAATTTTCAAAAGTTGAACATCTTCATTTTTAAGCTTATCCATCTTATTCTTTTTTTTGGTATCACTATAAAAGAAGCCTTGAAACAATGTATCGAAGACAAAATATCCTAATCACCTAACCATCTTTCCTAAATTAACACAAAAGTTGTGCCCAAGGAAAAATTTGACACCTGCTAAATTGATTCTAACATAATTTATTAGCCGCTAGCGTTATGCGCATAATATACAATGTCGTAAACCTCACTTGAGGATACAATAGAAAACACACACAAATATCAACGCAACCGGATTTTGTCAATAACTAAACGCTACCACGTGATCACGAAAAAACATTTTTCGAGCAAGATTATGTAACCATACAAATACCGTTTGTCGAAGTAAAATTAATCGCATCTTAAAACTATTGTCGAAAACTAGACATTGCTGCCGCTAGAAACCGATGCCGCTAGGCACGGGTACTCGCCTAGTTTTCTAAACAAGAAAACAAACAAGCAAACCACTACTCAAACGATAACATAGGACTTAACAAAAACAAAATTACTTCCTAGGTCTATGAAGCTTGGTGCCATACATGGCATTAAAAGCATCCAAATTCCTAGAAAGATCAGAAACCTGCTTCGCAAAGTCATCATAGTCATAGTCATCATACTCATCTTCATACTCTTGGCCACCTCCGAATAGATTAGCAGACTCATCAAATGGGTTAGCAATCACCTCATCTTCAGAATCAGACACCACGATATCTCCCACTTTAGAAAAAGGGTTAACTCTCTTAGTAGAAGAGGCGGGCGGAATAGAAGAATCACTAGTTTTAGGAGCCACATCCGACTCCATCTCTTTCAAATCACTCACAGGGGTTTCTTGTGATGCATTACCTGCTTAGTAGACTTATCTTCATTAGCTTCCATTGTACGACCAGGATCCTCATCCTTGTTGGTGTCATTAGGAGGAGTACCAAAAACATCCGTAGATTCCATATTAAAGGCATCAAACTGGTTAGATGTAGAGATCTTAGTTCCACTCGAACTAGCTACATCAGAAGCATTCTTCTTAGTGACTTCCACTTTTTTCGGTTCAGGAGGAGCCTTTTTGGGTTGATATTGAAACTGCTTACCTACAACAGGTTTAGTAAACCCTCCTTTACCCGGAATAGTAGAACCACTTTGCTTTCCCTTCTTCTTATTATTGACCGTCTTGAAACCATCATTAACAGTAGGCTGAGCAATAGGTGCAACAATTTTCGGACATTCAATAAGAGTATGACCAAAAATCTTACATTTATCACAATGAGGTGGTTTCCACTCGTATTCAACCCGTATCTTCTCAATAGTCGAACCCGATCCATCAAGTAATGGTATCTCAACATTAAGGCTGTCCCTAAGCATCTCATCCGACTTCACTTCAATCATGCATCTTGCAAAACTACTACGGCCCCACGAGTCCTTGCACATTTGGCTAGTAAAGGCATCTAACCTTTTAGGCGTGCCTATCAATGTCGCAAGGAGACTAAGGCCATCATCAGAAAACATAGCCAGAGGAACATCATGGAATTTAACCCACACCGGGATGTTGGTCAAATCCTCTTTAAGTAAGTTGGTGTTCAAGGTCCATGGTTTAAGAATAATAGGAACATTTCTAATCAAACACGGACCGTTTTCAAGCACATCATCAACACCTTTCTTCGAATTGAACTTAAAGAAGAAGAACCCCTTTGCATTCATCATTACCTTTTGTATACCAAACTTAGACCACGCATTGCGTACAAAGTAATCAACAACAGGAAAAGCAAGGCGTTGACCAAGGAAATACCCATACAAAGTATTCTCAAACCTAGTGTTCACCTCTTTAACCACTTTCATCGGGACAGAAAGATCCACACCATAAGCATTCGTACTACACTTCAACCTACGAAAGTTTGACGTGTGGTTCTTTGGTTCAGTAGAAGTAACACCAGCATACGATGAAGAAGGTTGTTTCAACACACCAACCTTCTCAATACCTACAGCCCCATGTGCATTCGTATTAGCATTAGAGGCTATAGGACCACTCTTATCTTGAGGAGATTTTGAATAATAACCAATAGAAGTAAGGATCTCCTCAAACTCCTTCGCGATCACGGCACCTTAAGATGCTCAAATGGATGAGCCCCAGAGAAGTAGTAGTATCAATCGTCACAACTGGTTTTAATGGTTTCCCATCGTCACCCACAAGAACCGCTTTTCCTTCAAAGATTTGTTTTTCAATAGCACGAATTTTCAATAAAGTATCATGACCCTCAAAGTGAGGCATGACTAGGTGCATCTGGCTAAGGCTTGAACCAAGTGAAACCGCTCCACTTGTCCATCGAACGAGAATCGGAAGCATTACCAGTCCGCTCATCATTCCTACTATTAGGGTTCATTGTCGATTGAAGAATCGACTCACCAGACTAACATGAGGCTCATCATTGTTTAAATCATCAACCTTGTCCATAACCACAAACAAGAAAGTAAAGCAACCCTAAAAAACGAAAACCAAAAAGTAGTAGCCGAAACCCTAAGAAAACGAAACACCAAGAGAGCAAGAAGATCCACGTCAATCTTCAGTCACGATAACCTTAGTAACAATAAGGCATGATTAAAGCACAAGATACTAACCAACATCAATCATGATAACAGGTTCGGTAATTTAATAACAAACCCGATTCATTGTCGCACACAGAGTAAAAAAGATTATTCAAAGATACCCTAATAATTATTAAAACCCCACGACTGAAGCAATATCTAGCAATCCAAATGCAAATCAATGCATTAATTATGATAACGTCGGTTGGAATTAAAAAACGAATATAGGTTGTAAGGGTATCGACTTTCGCCAAAAGGGTTAAGTGGGTTATGTTGGTTTTTACAAGCATTTGCAGCTAAAATATGAGAATTTATATTAGTTATTGGAACGAGAATTTAAAAAGGGTTAAGTGGGTTAAGTGGGAGGCCTCCACATTAGAATTAGTCACAATTGTTTAATCCACATTATCATTTGAAGATATGGAAGCATTGGCATTTGAAACACCATGCATTTCCTCTTCAAAACTTGTACGCACAACTTTGGTAATAGAATCCATAGACAAATTCGTATCAAAATTTTGTAACTTAAAAGCCACACCAACAGATGTATCTTGGGTGGTAGAACATGTTTCACCATCTTTCGTTCCAGCAGCCTCAGTAGCATCATTAGAAGTGGAAAATGCAGCATCATCATCCATCACGGCCTGCTCATGCATATCCTCGAAAGGACGTCCCACCATCTCATTCAATTCCGTACTCGTGACATCACCATCAATAGAACCGCCTTTCTTTTTCTTTTTCTTACCTCCTCCAACCGAATCCAAGAACCCCGCTTGCATCATCACCAATTCACATACAAAAAACCAAGAAGAACAGTAGCGTAAATCTTCAGCAACGCAACAAACCCTAACAAGTGAGGGTTTTGAACGAAAGCACCTAACCACGTCACATGTAAACCTAATTGATTAATAATGGGAATAGATTGATCAATGAAGTACCACAGACCCAATTAACGATTAGAGGATGCAAAACCTAAAAAACGAATTTGGAACCCTAGCGGCTAAAACAATAAACAATATGCGATCAGGTAAAGACATATGATTAAGAACGAGTAATAATCATAATCCTGAACAAGAACGATGTTAGTGTAACAGCTTAATTAATCAGGTTAAAAAAATAATTGTTATGATGTATGACGTATTTGTATCTCAAGTTTTTATCATATTTGTATCATGGAAAAATTTCAATTTTCATATATGGCAGACTAATCTAATTGGAGGGGCGGATATCGAACTGATTCATGACTTACATAAATAGCAACAAGAATTGCGACATTTTTAAAGTTACGACGACTCTACGAAACATCATCATTAATAGCGGAAAGAAACAGTGATGTCACAATGTTTTAGAAACGTATTATAAGAAGTCGTTGCCCTTTTATATTTAGCGACACATTTCACAAGTCGCAAAAATCTGTGACTCGTTTCCAGCGACCTGCCATCTATCGTCGCTAAGTACGTCGATGGCAAAAAATATGTCGCTATATACAACAACACACTCAATCCCGACGGAGCACGTTAAAGGGGAGGTGAAATGTAGTTATATCCAACCCCAACCACCATGTGAAATGTGTTTATTTAAAATTCGACCAAGTTATCTATACTACATTAAAAAGCATTTGAGACATTTCTAAAATGGAATAATTAAATAATTAAAATTCAATACTTGCTTATAATGACAAATTTTAATAAGTGCATCTATAATAACGTTGGTTACAAGACTTTAAAGCAGTTTTTATAGACATGTTCAAAGTAATTTAATATAAGAAAAAAAAATCTATAACAATAATTACCTAATAAATGTTATTTTTAAAATACCCTAATATGCAAAATACTTGTTATTATACATATTGTACAAAACACACAAAACTTAATACAATTTATATGTAAATAAGTTGATGGTACATATGGTTTTAAAAAGCGGACCAGACCAACGGGTTCAATCGGTAACTGGAGTCACCACTGGTTCGGCTAGCCCATAAAAGTCGTCCGAAAACAATATTATTAAATTAATTTAGTTTCAAATGCATACTAAATTACCATGTTCAAAAAATATTATTAAATCGCAAGAGTGTCTCGAGAACCAACATTTACACCCTTTATAAATTTTTTGATAAAACTTATAAAATCGGATAATAAAACTAAAACTTTGTTTTATAAAAATCGGATAATTTTTCAAAGTAAAAGATGCTAAGTGCTAAGTATATATATATATATATATATATATATATATATATATATATATATATATATATATATATATATATAATAAATATATATATATTTATATAATATATATATATATATATATATATATATATATATATATATAATAAATATAATACTTTTTAAAGTAACCAACATGATTTTTTGAAATATTTAGTCTGTCTTTATCTTTATAAGTACTTTTTTACTTGTATTATCTATCTATTTGGAACAAATATAACAAACATTGTGTTTAGATAACTAAATTTTCTTGTATAATGTTAGTGAATTTTAAAATTCGCTATTATGTTATTATTTAATGATAACTTTGCCACTATCGACCATTGTAAACTAGTTTAACTTCATACCTCTTCAATATACGAGCTACCAACTCAGTATTGCTGCAATATCACGTGGATAATCTACAATTTTTATATGAAATATATTGTTATTGCATGAAATTTTTCAAAACTAAAACTATCATCCGTATATATATTGTATCGTAAAATATAAAACTAAAAAAAAATTCACTAAATATTTTAATTGCATTATACACCATGAAGAACGACATACGGATACCTTGCTATTATACATAAACCATGTTCTACGTTACATTTGTTTATAAATCTATATGCAAATAGAAGTATAGTCTTATACTACGTATGTGTCTACAAGTACAGGCCTAATCAATGAAGTTTACCCGTTTCTAATTAACTTGTAGCTAGATTAAAGCGTTCACCACTGATATCATAGTTGTAATTTGGTCATTCAAAAAAATTAAAAGTAGTAGAACCTGGTTGTAAAAAAAAACTGTATTCAGACGATATCATCGTGCAAGTAAATATTCAACATGTGAGTTTGCAATCATTTTTTATGAGATAAAAATATAGGAAACACATCAATCAAACTCATTTGGTGAATTTTTATATAATTTATTGACAGAAACGTGGTTTTGCCCTTTTACTTCTTCCAAATGATTCTTTTACTTGAGGCAAAATTAAAGAGCATATCCTAGTTTATAATACAATGGATTTCATCAAGTTGTTGACATAATCGTTATTCTAGACCTCTACGTATCCTTTTCGATCCCTTAAATAACAAGTTTTAGCGGATCAGTTTAATAAAATGGATTTCAACTTGGTCCAAAGTCCCGATATTAATTATAGGTGTCAAACGTAACAATTTGGGATATTAAATATATATATGTGAACTTTATAAACTTTGACGATATCAAGACAAAGACCCGAAATATTTAAACCCTGCTCAATCTTCTTTTCTTTAATTAGTAATAGATCTGGTAACAGTCAAAATGTTTAATCTTTGTTTTAATTAATAATTGATTTGGTTAACAGCAATCAACTGCTCTTATTTGTTTCTCAAATATTATTATCATTTTAAATATTAAGACTTTACACTTCTATAGTTATAGATCATATATAGGGACGGATGCAGGGGTTCTCACGAGATCCCTGGACACCTATGGATTTTTCGGATATAGTGTTAACTTTTGAAAAAAACATTGATTTTTTCTAAATGCATCTTAAATACACCATGTTCATCGAAATGTGTTTCTTGTATTATTTAATTTGTATACTTACAATAAATTTTGAGCATCCGATCATATTTGATCCTGGTTTCGTCCCTGATCATATTTATTTTATTACTATATCTTCGTTTACTCTTTCTGCATGATATTTTTAATGGGAGCGAGTCACCATATGGTAGCTTTTATGTTCAAATCCTTCTACTATAAAAGCATTACCATGTTAAACATAATCTCACAAATCACTTGAGCTATCAAACATTGATCTAGAACAAGTTTTTGCCCCTCACAAATGACGTCCGTTTCCTTTTAGTTGGTCTCTTGTTGGCAACATGTTCGCTTGTTGCTTTGGCTTCGGATCCTAGTCCTCTTCAGGACTTCTGTGTGGCTGATCGTGATAGCAAAGGTAAGATCAATTTCAAATAACATTGATCAGATTCAAATATACTACAATTATATGTGCTTATGTTACTTCTATTTGTGTTGTCACAGTACTAGTGAATGGTTTCGTTTGCAAAGATCCAAAGATGGTGAAAGCAGAAGATTTTCTTTTCAGAGGGTTAGACAAGATGGGAAATACAACAAATGCTGTTGGGTCTAATGTGACAGCTGTGAATGTAAATCAGTTGCCAGGACTCAACACTTTAGGTATTTCTATGGTTCGTATTGACTATGCTCCATGGGGTCAAAACGCTCCACACACTCACCCTCGAGCCACTGAAATCTTAGTTGTAATTGAAGGCAGCCTTCTTGTTGGTTTTGTCACATCTAACCCTGACAACAAGCTATTCACAAAACGTCTTGAGAAGGGTGATGTTTTCGTGTTTCCAGAAGGTCTAATTCACTTTCAACAAAATGTTGGAAATGGTTATGCAGTTGCTATTGCAGGTTTAAGCAGTCAAAATCCAGGTGTCATTACCATTGCAAATGCCGTTTTTGGATCAAACCCCGATGTCTCTGATGATATTCTTGCAAGGGCCTTTCAAGTTGACAAAAAAGTGATTGATGAAATTCAGTCAAAATTCTGAACACCTATGCTGTTATAGAACGGTTATCTATCGAGCATTATAGTCTTCGGTTCAGTAATGTTTGTTTTGTCTTGTATTGTTTTACTATATATTTATAATTGAATAATTGAAATATATTATTTGTGTGCATCGTCATTTTCATATTCTATGTAAGATGAGTCGATAAGTAACATCTGAGCTCAAAACTTTGTTATTCAAAAGGAATCATTATGCATACAACAATTCCGTAACCTATCAATTAACTATACTATTAATTACATACATCATTTTATATTTCTTATTGTCAAGTAAGTTTAGATGGTTCAAGTAATTCTTTTGTACACGTCAAATTGGCCAGGTAGTGTGGCTGATATATGAATACCTTTTGTGTATCTTAGATTTTTATTACTAGCTAATACGCTAATTATGATGAGAGGAACAACGTAATACAAAACTATTTTAAACCTTTGTATGAAAATAAATTCTTTTATACATCATATTGGATAGGTTTGGTCTTGAGTCAAACTAGACGATAGTTTCTACATTTTTTTTCTTTTTGAAAAGCAATGAATTTTATAACACCAACAAAAAAGAAGGCAACAAGCCAAACACCTAAGGCCTCCAAGAAAGAGACCAACCAAAAAGAGCAAGACGAAAGCAAGAAAAGAACAACAATGACAATAGGTAATCTACACCATCTCCTATAAGATGAATACTAGAAGGATTAGTTATCCAAGCTTTCGAATTGAATTGGCCCTTAGAGATCCGATTGGAGATCCATAAAAGAACATTGGACTGAATGAGCGTGAAGATATCTTCACTAACCACAACCAATTTATCCTCAACTCTAGAATGAACCATTTTGTTTCTCCGCATCCAAACAACCCATATTGTAATGAAGCAAACGCCCTCAAACACTTTATGAAGATGAGATGGGTTATGTTGACAAAACGACCCGTTTATCACATTAGTGAAATCCATTCCAACATCAGGAAATTTAACCCCCACCAACAGAAACATTTACGTAATGAGCTTTACCTTGGACAAGCAATTAAAATATGATCTAAGGATCCGGGAACCTCTTCACATAAAGACATAGAACAGTAGGAATGTCAATTTCGCGTGTGTCACTCTTTGTCAAAACTGGGAGCCTATTCAAAACTGCCCTGCAAACAAATATGTTGACTTTCTTTAAAATGCCATTCTAAAAAAAAAAAAAAAAAAAAAAAAAAAAAAAAGGTAATATTTAATCTTGAGTTAAATGTATTTTAGTGGGTATTTGTTTTCCTTCTTATTGGAATAATCTTGTGTTGTTATATTAACTTTACCGCCTATGTAACGGGATCAGATGCAGGATTCACACGCATCCTATGTACTTAAACATTTTTTAGAGTAATATTTATTTACCGGGTATAAAAACCTTTTACCTAAAAAAAAAAAAAATTGGACAGGTTATTGTGGTTGATATTGTGAAGTGTATTTTGATACCATCTCTTTCTTTTGAGGTGCTTTAGGCTGATGGCGGTAAAATACCGTGTCTATTTTGGACTCGACACTTTTACGGGCGTAAACACTTAAAAGCCAAATTCAAATCCTATTGAGAGCTCTATGGCGTGGCGAGGAAGAAAGGGTTATGCCGTAGAAAATATATTCTACGTATCTTGGTTTTGAATCTTATCCCCTGAACTCTTTTATTACTAAATGTAAGTGGTTTATTCACTTTCATAATCAGGAACAACATGACTTTTTTGGATGATCTATGTAGAAAAGACGCTGACACATGAATTTTTTTTTTTGCAGTAACGTTCCACAAAACTTAATCAAAGAGAAATCTATTAAAAAAAAATGAGATGATGGCACCATACATGCATGCAGGAGCCTTCTAAATCAAATTTAGAGTTGGAAAAAAAAGTTGCATCTATTATTCATGGATGCGAATGGTGGTGACTATATCATCGTTTACTCGTTCCACATGATTTTTTAATGGGAGCGAGGCACCCTATGGTAGCTTGTATGTTCAAACTCGTTTACTATAAAAGCATTACCAAGTTACCTTTTGTTTTTTTTTTTTTTTTTTTTTTTTTTTCTCTTTATTTTATATATATATTTTTTTAAGATCCATATAATTACATATATTTTTTCGATTTACATAGAAGTGCAAGGCAAACGAGAAACAAGCTACGCCACTAGCCCTTTTTAGATTCCAAAGCCAATTCTTTTAAAAACTACGTTTGTATATCTATGTACCATAACATTGCTATGCATAACTCGTCAGACTCTGTTGAGGAGTTCCACAGCCTCAGGTGCAAGGAAACCAAATGTATCAAATGCGAAAGGAATAAAAACATATTGATTATCAATGCACGCTTTCTCATCTTTAGCCATTTTATACAGGGCTCTCAAGCGACTTGTCCTATTGTAAAACCCTAACTACTCAAACACACGAGAGGAGAAACCCTTGTTAGATCCACACATGCATGTTTTCTTCCAACCCATCCAAACACCAAAGCGTCTCGCCGGTCTGAGGTAGATCTTCAAGTTACATATAAACTCGTTTACCCTAATGGCATTCCATTTCCTTTAGTTGGTCTCATGTTGGCGACATTTTCTCTTGTTGCTTTGGCTTGGACCCTATTCCTCTTCAGGACTTCTGTGTGGCTGATCAAGATATATAGCAATGGTAAAGGATTAACTTCCAATAACATTAATAATCATATTTAATTATTCAAATATACTATACTTATATGTGCTTATGTTACTTCTATTTGTGTCAGTCAGAGTGCTTGTGAATGGTTTCGTTTGCAAAGATCCAAAGATGGTGAAAGCAGAAGATTTTCTTTTCAGAGGGTTAGACAAGATGGGAAATACAACAAATGTGGGTTGGTCTAATGTGATAGCTGTAAATGTAAATCCGTAGCCTGGACTCAACACTTTTGGTATTTCCATGGTACGTAATGACTATGCTCCGTGGGGTAAAACACTCCGCACACAAATGTGGTTTGGTCTAATGTGACATCTAACACTGACAACAAGCTCTTCACACAAGGTCTTGAGAAGGTGATGTTTTCGTGTTTCGAGAAGGTCTAATTCACTTTCAACAAAATGTTGGAAATGGCTATATATGCTCTTGCTATTGCAACTTTGAGTTGTCAAAATCTGGGTGTCATTACCATTGCAGATGGCTTGTTTGGATCCGACCCCAAAATATGTGACGATATTCTTGCCAAGGCGTTTCAAGTTGACAAAGAAGTAACTGATAAATTTAGTCAAATTTCTAAGCATCTATGGTGTTATAATGGTTACCTACTAACTTACAATTAATCTTCAGCTCAATAATGTTTGTTTCGTTGTCTTGTTTTGCTATATCTATAAGTGAATTAAGAAAATATATTGTATTCATCGTCATTTGAACTGAAAACTTTGTTATTTAGAAGAAATCATCCATACTACAATTCGCCAAAGAAATATAATTTACTTTTTATAATTATAGTTATACATAATCAGTAGGGGTGAGCAAAACAAACCGAAAAAACCGAAACCGAACCATAAACCGAAAAAACCAAACCAAAAAAACCGATTGAAACTAAAAACCGATGGTTCGGTTTTTTACTTTTTCAGAAACCGAAAAATGCAGTTCGGTTTTGGTTTTTGTCCAAAAACCAAACCGCGAAAACCGAACCAAACCGAGACCGGTTTTATAATATAATAATGGGCAAATGACAAAAAAATGCATCGGACTTGACACTTTTTATGATTGTGTGTAGCCAACTATTTTTTCTTATTGTGTGTCTTGAACTTTCAAAATTAGACTATTGTGTGTTTTGTGACCATTTTACCCTTAATTTTTCAAATTTTGAAGGTAAATTGTCATTTACATGTGAGAATAGTCACAAAATACACATAATGATCAAAATTTAAAAGTTCAAGACATACAATAAGAAAAAAAATAGTTGGCTACACACAATCACATAAAGTGTCAAGTTCGATGCATTTTTTTGTCATTTGCCCTATAATAATATATCTAACTAATATAATATTATTTAATAAATAAATAAATCAAATTTATCAATTCATATTCATTTTGTGAGTGGATTTATAATATATCTATCTTAACGTTTATATTTATATGTGTGTTTGTCATGTCACGTGTTTTGTATGAGTATATTAATAAGTATACGATAATGACCATACTACGTGTATGTTCACTTGTACTTGTATATGTATGTCTCGTTTATATGTTTGTAATTGTAGTTATACATAATCAATTAATCGGGAAATTGGCCCATATAACAATTATTAATACTAAACATAGAAAATCCGAATTTTCTTTCTTGTGCGAAGGCGTGAGGTCTAGGGGTTTTCCTTCGCGGGTCTCTCCTAGTGGTTCGGGTCCTGGGGCCTGCCCGTTCAGATGGTTTAACTCGGGGGTCGGATTTCAAGTGTAATGTCGTTCTTAAAAAATATTAAATATAGTAAAGCATTATACTTTAGGGTCACAATCTAAACAGATAATCAATGCCAAACACCCTATTAGTTATAGTCTTGATATATGTATCTAACAAAGAAAAGCAGTTTTGACTACATATCCGCGAGGTGGCAAGTTTGTTAAATGCGTGTAGTCTACATGCTTGGAGGAGCAAAGATACATCCAACATGCTTGGCGTTTCAAGAATGTTGTTTGCTAAGAATAATATACCATCAACCCATCTATAGTTTTTTGGGTAAAGGTCAAAGACCGGTAAATATATTACTCAAAAATATTTAAGTACAAAGGATATGGGTGAATCCCATATCTAAGCCCATTACATAAGTGGAAAGCTTACATAACAAGATACTTCCTATTCTCTATATAAGAAAACAAACCACTACTTAAAAGATAACATTTGACTCCTATGAAAACAAAATTACTTCCTACCAAGGCTTGGAGCTTGATACCATACGTGTCATAATAGGCACCCAAATTCCTGGAAGATCGTAAACTTGATCCGCATAGTCATCATAATCATAGTCATCATAATCATCTTCATGATTATGACCACAACAAAGAGGTTCATTGACTCATCAAGCGTATTCACAACCTCCTCATCATCACTATCGGAGACAACAATCTCTCCCACCTTAGAGAATGGGTTAACCCTCTTAATAGATGAAGTAGATGTAAAATCCTTATTACACGAATAATCAACCTTTTAATAGGATTACAAGCATCATCAACAAGAGTAGCTTTTCCATCAATAAGCTTTTCAAGCTCCCAATTTTCTCAACAATAGTGGTAGGGCCAACCTCGTTAGCTTCCATTGAATCACTCATGCGGTTCTTGTGATACATTCTCGTTCTTAAAAGCCCCAACCTCCTTAGCTTCCATTGAACAACCAGAATCCAATACATCATTAGGAGTACCACATTCATCAGTATCGATTATGTTAAGTGCATCAAAGGTTTTAGATGTAGCAATTGTCGTCCCACTCGTTCTAGCCACTTCAGTGGCTTTCTTAGGATTATCCACCTGCTTGGGGTAGGGGGACCTACCTTATCAGGAACACTTAAGAGCCCCAACCTCCTTAGCTTCCATTGAAAACTACCTTATCAGGAACACTTGGACCACCATTCCTACCCGTATTCTTGTTATTGTGGTTTGAAACCATCAATAACACTATGTTTAAATGGGTAGCGGTGGAACATATTTAGACAATCAAGAAGCGTGTGACCAAACCGTTTACACGTATCACACCTAGGCGATTTCCATTCATATTCAAGAACCTAGTAAAACTACTAGTAAGGGTATCTCAATAGTGAGGCTTTCTCGAAGAGCCTTATCCTCACGAACTTCAATCAAGCACCTAGCAAAACTACTACGGCCTCAGGAATCTAAGCACATTTGACTAGTGTAAGAATCTAGCATTTTTGGAGTACCAATCAATGTATCAAGGAGACTGAGACCATCATCAGAGAACATAGCAAGAGGAACATCATGAAATTTAACCCACACCGGAATGTTAGTCAAATCCTCTTTAAGCAGATTAGTATTCAATGTCCAAGTTTTAAGAATAATTGACACATTCATAATCATCCACGGTCCGTTTTCAAGAACATCATCAACACCTTTACGAGTGGAAAACTTAAAAAAAAGAAACCCTTAGCATTCATCATAACCTTTTGAATACCATACTTGGCCCACGTATTACGAACATAATAATTAACAACCGAAAAAACAATACGTTTACCAAGAAAATAACCATAAAGGGTATTCTCAAATTTAGAGTTTACCTCCTCCACTACTTTCATAGGAACGGAGAGATCCACCTCAGTAGACTTGTTACTACATTCTAACCTACGAAAATTAGGCTTGTACTTTGTAGAATCATTGGACGTAGCACCCGCATATGAAACCGGCTTCGCAATTTGAACCTTGGGAGACGATTTAGCATTCTCCGCATTCATAAATTTAACACCACGTATAGCCTCTTCAATATTCTTACACGCCTCCAAAACAACCGGATCAAGACTTGGCTCAGTTTCATTCTCAATGTTACAAGGATATTCATCAGAACATGTTCCAAAATTTTCTGATTGACAAGCAACATTGAAGCTCGAAACTTGTGGAACCGTCTCCACATGATGTTCAGTTGAAGACGCATTCGGAGGACCAAGTTCATCGACATTGTTCAGTTGAATCAGCTCCACTTGTGCATTGGTGCAAACAACATCAACATCCCGCTACTTTCACCATTCGGTTTAGGAGAGGTGTTATGTGGAACTTCACCGAAAAACTCTCCATACATACGGAAAAAACCACCCTAAAAGAAAAGAAGAAAACAAATCGTTGCAAGTCAAGAACAGGTCCAACGTTATCACAAACGTATGATAAAACCCTAGTAAAAAACTAGGGTTTATAATACTATGACGAACAGCTCAACCCATATCAACCCATCTATAGTTGCTTAATGCAATACTACAAATTTGATCTTCCAGACCCCCTCGTATAGTTCCTTTTCAGAAAACACAAGTCTATGACTCACTTTTTGCCCGATTAATTATTTTAAGACACGTGAACATCATTATCATCTGTCCATAACTCGATATTGACAGGCTAATCCTCTTTTAAGCTCTGGAGTATCATTTTTTTTACTTCATTCCCTTAAAAAACTATATCTACACAGAGTCCTCCACCTACCACCACGGTACCATTCATGAATCCAACAACCAATTTATTCTTTGTCACTCTGACCATCGTCACAACCATTCAAGGTTGTCTCCATATATAGACCAGTTATAATGATAACAACCTAGTAGTGATGCAGCCAAATATATACATGTTTTAACATATATCAGACACTTATAACCTTCAGCCAAGGTGAGTTTGTGATAGCCGTCTAGCATGTGGGAATGTGGACTTGATGTTTTACCTAGTCATGGACGTAAACAAATTAATATCGTGATACCAAAGATATGAATGGATTTTTTTTATTACGACTAAGTTGTTATACATAAAATGTGTTCTTTTTATTTCGATCCATGTACCTTTTTTTCTTTTCTTGAATTATAAGTACAAAAATTGTGACGAGTGTTTAATTATAAACTCTGCGCTAACAAGCATAATAATCTTGTATGTGTTTAAATATGCAGCCAACTTAGGAGAAATGTATCCATTTCTTGATAATATGTAAATTAATGTAAGCAAATAACATATACGATGATTTTGTTACAGTGGTAAGACAATGTTTTATATGTTGAGTAATAAATAAACATTCAACATGAGTCTACAATCGTAGTCAACTCAAAAATAGTAAAAACGGAAAAACGCCTGTCAAACTCATTTGACGACACTTTCTGAGTTGTTGACAAATCGTTGTCTTACTCCTTCAATTCCCTACGATTTTTAACATATGACAAGAGAGATCAACTTATTGATTTGGTAGGCTGTTTATTTTGAGGAGAGCTCAACTTATTGATTTGGTAAACAACAATCAGTTGCTGTTCTTTCTTTACTTGTTCCGCTGTGTTAGTTTGATGTAAATAATTTCATAACATTTTCACTGAGTATTATTATTGCTCTATGGTGATAGATCATGTCAACTATATCGAGCTCGTATGCGTAATGTTTTTGTGTGTCTCGGGCTTTTAACATTATATTTGTGGAGTCAGGTTACGTATTCGAAGACGAAACCTTTGGAAAAATCAAATGCATTTTAATTTTAGATAGAAATAATTTACATTTATTTACTGTTCACTAAAATGTAGACATATTGTCTTTTCCTGGAAAACGTTATAATAAATACATGCTAGGAGTAAGTTCAAAAAAAATACATGCTAGGAGAACACTTATAAAAACTTTGAGAAAAACAACTTGCTTGTCGCTTCAGCTTGAGTCCCAACATACACCGGGGTTCGAGTCCCACGAGTGTTATTTGTATGCATATATATATATATATATATATATATATATATATATATATATATATATATATATATATATATATATATATATATATATATATATATATATATATATATAAAGGGAGTAATCGCACTGGTAAATATATTAACAAAAAGCGTTTAAGTACTATGGATATGAGTGAAGTCTCATATCTCGACCCGTTACATAGGCATAAAGCTTACATAACAAAATACCTCCTATTTTCTAAACAAGAAAACAAGCCACTACTCAAATGATAACATATGACATAACGAAGAAAATTACTTCCTAGGACCTTGAAGCTTGGTGCCATACATGGCATTAAAGGCATCAAATTCCCGGAAGATCAAGAACTGATTTGCATAGTCATCGTAGTCATAGTCATCATACTCATCCTCAAACTCTTGGCCACCACCAGAATAGATTAGCGAGACTCATCAAATGGGTTATCAACCACCTCATCTTGAATCGAAACCACGATCTCTCCCACTTTAGAAAAGGATTAACTCTCTTAGTAGAAGAGGCGGGCGGATTACAAGAATCACTCGTTATAGGAGCCACACCGACTCCATCTCTTTCAAATCACTCACAAGGGGTTCTTGTGATGCGATTACTGTCTTAGTAGACTTATCTTCATTAACTTCTATTGTCGACCGAATCCACATCCTTGTTGGTGTCATTAGAAGGAGTACCAAACGCATCCGTATGTTCCATATTAAGAGCATCAAACTGGTTAGATGTAGAGATCTTTGTTCCTTTCGAACTAGCCACATCGAAGCATTCTTCTTAGTGACTTCCGCTTTCTTAGGTTCGGGAGGAGTCTTTTGGGTTGATATTGAAACTACTTACCCACAACAGGTTTAGTAAACCCTCCTTGACCCGGAATAGTAGACCCGCCTGCTTTACCTTCTTCTTGTTATTAACCGTCTTGAAACCATCATTAACACGCTTAGTAGGTGAGCGGGATGTTCAACAACTTTAGGACATTCAATAAGAGTATGACCAAAATCTTACATTTATCACAATGAGGTGGTTTCCACTCATATTCAACCCGTATCTTCTCAATAGTCGAACCCGACCCATCAAGTAACGGTATCTCAACGATGAAGGCTGTCCCTAAGCACCTCATCCGACTTCACTTCAATCATGCATCTAGCAAAACTTCTACGGCCCCACGAGTCCTTGCACATTTGGCTGGTGAAAGCATCTAACCTTTTGGGCGAGCCTATCAATGTGGCAAGGAGACTAAGGCCATCATCAGAAAACATAGCAAGAGGAACATCATGGAATTTAACCCACACCGGGATGTTGGTCAAATCCTCTTTAAGTAAGTTGGTATTCAATGTCCATGGTTTAAGGATAATAGGTACATTTCTAATCAACCAAGGACCGTTTTCAAGAACATCATCAACACCTTTCTTCGAATTGAACTTAAAAACAAAGAACCCCTTTGCATTCATCATTACCTTTTGTATACCAAACTTAGCCCACGCATTGCGTACAAAGTAATCAACAACAGGAAAAGCAAGTCGTTTACCAAGGAAATACCCATACAAAGTATTCTCAAACCTAGTGTTCACCTCTTCAACCACTTTCATCGGGACAGAAAGATCCACACCATTAGCTTTCTTATTACACTCCAACCTACAAAAGTTTGACGTGTGTTTCTTAGGTTCAGTAAAAGTAACACCAGCATACGATGTTGAAAGGTTGTTTCAAAGCATCCACACCAACCTTCTCATTACCAACAACCCCATGTGCATTCGTATCTACCTTATCATTAACATTATTAGGACTACTAGTAGCATTAACATTAGAAGCCATAGGAACACTCGTATCATGAGGAGGTTTCGAATAATAACCAATAGCGATAAGCATCTCCTCTAGCTCCTTCGTGGCTTGCGGCACCTTAAGATGCTCAAATGGATTAGCCCAGTGAAGTAGTAGCATCCACTATCACAATGGTTTTAATGGTTGCCCATCGTCACCCACAAGAACAAGTTTTCCTCAAAGATTTGTTTTTCAATAGCACGAATTTTCAATAAAGTATCATGACCCTCGATCATGTCATGACTAGGTGCATCATGACTAGGGCTAGAAAAAGAGAATCGACTCCTCTTTTGTATTTCGTTTATTATGGTCGGGTTTATCAAGGGTGAAGTGCGATCAAAGGTGCGTTTGAGAGCACTTACACGAGGGCTATTGCCCAAGTTAGAATCAAACTCCAACATGTTAGAATCGATATTAACAGCAGGAAGTGTCATATTATTGTGGTCAAGTTTACCTCTACCCTTATCCCTCTCTCTCGTAACCCCCATCATGACAAAGTCACAGCAAGATGACTCTCAAAATCACCACCAAAATCAATGAAAACTGATTCCCAACCAATAACCGATCCACGAAGAAAAATCACAAACGAACAGCCCTTAGTCCAACGTGCCAAAATAATAATACACGATCGTCAATATAAACAAGCATGCAAATTATGTAACCTTATAATATTTAATGGTTGTATACATCAGCAATAGCATGCACGTTGAAGAGTCAAAGCAAAAAGGCCACCAAAAGTGAATGATATAGATTAATAACACCGACCCACTATATAGAAGAAACCTATTAATTATTTAACCGACCAAGAAGAAGATTAAAGAAAAAAGGTTACAGATCGTTAGGGAATCGTGGGAGGGTGAGTTGCTTTTTGTCGCCAAGAGAGAGATCGTAGTTAGGGTTTTTTTATGCATATATATTTTTGGGTAAAAGGTTAAATACCCGGTATATATATTACTTCAAAAAACGTTTAAGTACAAAGGATATGGGTGAATCACATATTTCAACACGTTACATAGGCGAAAAAGTGTACATAACAAAATATTTTATATTCTCTAAACAAGAAAATAAACCACTACTCAAAAGATAACATTAGCCTCGTATAAAAACAAAATTACCTCATACCAAGGTCTTAATTCCCTGGGAGATCGTAGACCTGGTCCGCATAGTCATCATAATCATAGTCATTATAATCATCTTCACGATCATGACCACCACCAAATAGGTTCATTGACTCATCAAAAGTGTTCACAACCTCCTCTTCATCACTATCGGAATCAACAATCTCTCCCACCTTAGAAAATGGGGGTTTTTGGGTAAAGGTCAAAACCCGTAAATATATTACTCCAAAAACATTTAAGTACAATGGATATGGGTGAATCCCATATCTCGACCGTTATATAGGCGAGAAGCTTACATAACAAGATACTTCCTATTCTCTATATAAGAAAATAAAATATTACTCAAAATATAACATTAGACTCCTATGAAGATAACATTACTTCCTACCAAGGCCTTGGAGCTTGATACCATACGTGTCATAATAGGCATCCAAATTTTACGAAGATCGTAAACTTTGATCCGCATAGTTATCATACTCATAGTCATCATAGTCATCTTCACGATCATGACCACCACCAAATAGGTTACTCGACTCATCAAAGGTGTTCAATACCTTAGAAAATGGGTTAACCCTCTTAGTAGAAGAAGTAGCGAAAATCTTTTTAACAGGATTACCATTATCATCCACAAGAGTAGCTTTCCCATCAATAAAAGCTTCTCAAGCTCCCAATTTTCTCAACAATAGAGTGCGACCAACCTCGTTAGTTTCTATTAAATCACTCAAGCAGGTTCATGCAATGTATTACTAGTCTTTGGAGACTCATTCTTCTTTTCTTTCATTGTACTACCAACATCCACATCCTTATTCACTTCCTTATTAGGAATACCAAAGTATCGATATCATCCATACCAAGGGCATCAAATTTATTGGATGTAACAACCTTTGATCCACTCGCACTAGGCACATTAGTAGCCTTTTTCGTTGTGACATCGACTTGCTTAGGTTCGTGAGAGGCTTTTTGGTTGATATTAGAGCTTCTTACCCACATTAGGTTTCGCAAACCTCCTTGACACAAAGCAGTATGATCACCTTGCTTACCCTTCTTCTTGTTGTTGACAGTTTGGAAACCATCATTAACACTCTTAGTAGTTTGAATAGGGGGTAATGCAAATTTTAGACATTCAACAAAAGTATGACCAAAGATCTTACACGTATCACATGGAGGAGGTTTCCACTCGTATTCAATCCGTATCTTCTCAATAGGTGAACCCGACACGTCAAGTAGGGATATTTCAACAGTTAGGTTATCCCTAAGCACCTCATCCGCCTTAATTTCAATCAAGCACCTAGCAAAACTACTGTGACCCCGTGATTCCTTACACATTTGGCTAGTATAAGCATCTAACATTTTCGGCGTACCAATCAATGTAGCAAGAAGACTAAGACCATCTTCAGAAAACATAGCAAGAGGAACATCAGGGGAAATAAACCCACACCGGAATATTGAACAAATCCTTTTTAAGTAAGTTAGTGTTCAAGGTCCATGGTTTAAGAGGGACATTTCTAATCAACCATGGACAATTTTCAAGGACATCATCAACACCTTTCTTGAATTAAACTTAAAGAAAAGAACCCTTGGCATTCATCATAACCTTCAGATACCATACTTAGCCCACACATTGCGTCATAATAATCAACAACAGGAAAAGTAATCGTTTACCAAGAAATAACCATAGAAAGTATTCTCATACCTAGTGTTCACCTCTTCAACCACTTTCATAGGGACGATAATATCCACATCATTCGTTATCTTGCTACTATCCACCTATGAAAGTTAGATGTGTATTTCTTAGGTGCATTTGAAGTAGCACCTACATATGATGTAGAAGGTTGTTTCAAAGCATTCTCGGCATTCTTGAATTGGACCTTATGCATTGCATTATCAAAATCCTTACAAGCATCTCGACAACCTTATCAATACCATTCGGTTCCATAAACCCACTCGTACCACTCATAGATGTATAACCTCGTTAACGACATCCGGCTACATTGGAAAATACATCCGACCTATGTTGAGACTTATCAATTCCCACATCTCCATCTTTCCCACCATGCGATTGAGAAGAAAGTTGTGGAGACTGAAGCAAGTTATCAACATTACCAACACCATTACCCTTATCAGCGCCAAGTGAAGTAGTAGAATCCTCCTCCACAATTGGCATATGGTTAGGGTTTGAATTATGTGGAACCGGCTCCACATGAGGTTCACAAGTAGGCGCATTAAACTGACCTATCACATTCGACCTCTTAGACGCATTCTACTTGTTGAACAATAGACAAACATTTTTCCATCTCTCAAACCCCCACAAACCACAACAGACAATCGACAAACACCAATAATCAATAGGCAGCACGCAGCACGACCAATAAAGAAAGATCAAAACCCTAACGTAAAGTTAGGGTTTCGTACGTTCTAACTCAGAAACTAATCCACCATATCTTTGTCCAAAAGCAGTTAAAAAGTAAAACCATGCAGCGTAGATTACCAACATCAAGCGAAAAGTAAATATATGAACTACTTTATGCAGGACCCACGATAACATAGCACCGACCACGATAACATAAAAGATGTACAATTAATTAATCAACCGACTAGAAAGATTAAAAAGCGTGAATGTTTCAATGATCGATAGTTCTGAATCGTAGGATCGTATTAAACTTGTTTCACCAAAGAGAGTTATTTTACGGTTTTATTGTCCTCATAACTATCGTATACGATCCTAAATAACGTAAATGTTTATTTGTATGCATATATACCCATATATGTAAAAGTACGAGATAACTTTCACATGTTTTCACACTTATAAATATGTACAAGCTTTATTTATCTATAATCATGTAAAAATAGTTGTTCTCCTACGTCACATTTCTAGTGTGCGCTTTTTTCTACATTTATAATAAATCTAAACTAAAATCAACTAAAGGAAAATTTTTATACAGATAAGTTTTTCTATGCATTATATTTAAATATCTATCAAATGCAAATATTTTTATATGACGAGCATGTTAAAGGAAAATTGGCAGCGTGATAAATTATTACTTTTATTTGTTGTAGACAAACATCTTTTTTGAAACAAAATACATTTGATAACTTAGACACTTAAAATGAAATGAAGGGTGCGACAATCTTCACACTAAAAAGTCTCCAATTTGAATAAATCTATAACAACTTACTTTATTTGTCATGTCATCGTGCAACTAAGGGCATCAATTATTGTAAATTTTTATAATTTATTTGGATAACAAAGTAATTTGATGTTACATTTGACAAACTTTATTTATTTAGACAACTTATGTTTTGTTAATTGTTATACGGTTTTGATTTCTTTGTATTAGGACACAATTTTTTTTCCATGCAATAATGCATTAAATTTGTATGTACTACAACACATTTTATGTATAATTTCACATTCATATGTATAATTATTACTAGAGTTCGATTGAAAATTCTACATTTCACTTGTTATGCTTATTTATAAAATTTGATTTTTTTTTTATAATTTCACATTTTATAAAATTTGATTCATATATGTTTTCTAAATTAAAAGAAATTATGTATTAAACTGCTATAGTAAGGAAAATAAATCCTTACAAGATTTTTAAACTGCTATAGTTGACTTTTCTTTGATTTCTTTTGGGGCTTTGATAATAGGATTTATTCAACTATTTAGTGGAAAAGCTATTCTCAACCTAAAACCTTAGTGGTAATTTAGTCTAAATGAAAGACTTTTCAGATAGTGAAATCTCAACCTCCCATTGAATGTTCTTTATATATGGAGTGAAATTTCTATAAATGCATGAATTATGAAGAACTTTGAGCCTGTACAAATTAAATATAAAGTTTGTTAAACCCTTCAACTGCCATGAACAATTTGTCACAACCAATTTGTGTGTTTCACTTGCATAAAAACTTAAGTGTACATTACCAACCTGATGTATATATTTTGAAGGAAAACAAATTATATGCTTGTTAAACATAAAGTTATAAATGCTACGTTTTTAAATAATTATAAGAGTATTTTTAATAAAAATTGTTTTTAAAGGTAATAGCCATTTGTTCCTGAATATGGTTGGGGAAATGCGGCGTAAAATAGATATGATGAGTTCAAATCATGTCCTCGTGTCTTTGATCATGATATCACGTGCTTTATCTTAGTGCCCCTGTGTTGGTTGTGAGATTGGTCGTTAAAAGCGAAAGTAAAGTTACACAAAAGCAAGCGTTGATAAGCGAGGATAAATCCTCCGAAATAAAACCTAACAAGAGAAAAATTCTAAAACACCACTATATTAACGATCTAAGATGTTTATTAGAATGATAATGAGCCCTATATTTACAAGGATGTAAAAACTGTAGAGAAAGTAAGCTAATTAAATAAAAATCCGACTTAAGCATAGGAAAAGAAAATTATGGACTCGACACCTTTATGGCGTAAACAAGAAAACTTGTTTATTGCGTAAACACTTAAAAACCGAATTTAAAGACTATTCGAGACCTCTACGGCGTAACGAGAAAGATAGGGTTATGCCGTAGAGCAAAAATATCTTCTATGTCTCTTGGTCTTGAATCTTGTCCCCATCAGAAATTGTTTTATTTATAAATGTAACAGTTTTGTTCATTTTCATAATTGGGAACAACATAACTTTTTTTGATGATCTATGTAGAAAAGACGCGGACACATGAAAAATTTGTAGCGGTAACGTCCCACAAAACTTAATCAAAGAGAATTGTATAAATAAAATGAAATGATGCCATCAGACATGCATGCCTGCATGCAGAAGCCTTCAAAATCTAATATAGAGTTGGAAAAAAAGTTGCATCTATTATTTGAGGATGTGTTTGATGACTATATCATCGTGTACTTGTTCTACATGACTTTTTTTAATGGGAGTGAGACACCATATGTTAGCTTGTATATTCAAACTCTTTTACTATAAAAGCATTACCAGGTTACATATAATCTCAGAAATCACTTGAGCTACCAAGTTTATTGATCAAGAAATGCATTTTTGTCTATCCCTAATGGCATTCCGTTTCCTTTTAGTTGCTCTCTTGTTGGCGACATTTTCGCTTGTTGCTTTGGCTTCGGAACCTAGTCCTCTTCAGGACTTTTGTGTGGCTGATCGAGATAACAAAGGTAAAGGATTAATTTTCAATAACATTCATCATCATATTCAAGTATACTACAGTTATATGTGCTTATAATATGGTACTTCTATTTGTGTTGTCACAGTACTAGTGAATGGTTTCGTTTGCAAAGATCCAAAGATGGTGAAAGCAGAAGATTTTCTTTTCAGAGGGTTAGACAAGATGGGAAATACAACAAATGCGGTTGGGTCTAATGTGACAGCTGTAAATGTAAATCAGTTGCCAGGACTCAACACTTTTGGTATTTCCATGGTGCGTATCGACTATGCTCCATGGGGTCAAACGCTCCACACACTCACCCACGAGCCACTGAAATCTTAGTTGTAATTGAAGGCAGCCTTCTAGTCGGTTTTGTCACATCTAACACTGACAACAAGCTCTTCACACAGCGTCTTGAGAAGGGTGATGTTTTCGTGTTTCCAGAAGGTCTAATTCACTTTCAACAAAATGTTGGAAATGGCTATGCTCTTGCTATTGCAGCTTTGAGTAGTCAAAATCCGGGTGTCATTACCATTGCAGATGCCGTGTTTGGATCCGACCCCAAAATCTCTGATGATATTCTTGCCAAGGCGTTTCAAGTTGACAAAGAAGTGATCGATAAAATTCAGTCAAATTTCTAAGCATATATGTTGTTATGATGGTTACTTATTATCTTACAATCTTCAGTTCAATAATGTTTGTTTCGTCTTGTCTTGTTTTGCTATATCTATAAGTGAATAAAGGAAATATGTTGTATTCATTGTCATTTACATTTTCATTGCCCAATGAGTAATATTTTAACCGAAAACTTTGTTATTAAGCAGAAATCATCCCTACAATAATTCGCCAAAGATATACAATTTTACATTTTATTTTTATAGTTGTACATAATTAGACAATTAGCCCATATAACAATTGAGAATACTAAACCTAGTAATGCATTAAACTTTAGGATCACAATCCAAACAGATAGTTATGGTACTGATATAAGTATCTAACAGAGAAAATCGTTTTGACTACATGTCCGCGAGGGTGGCAAGTATTGTTAAGTACATGTCGTCTACAAGTTTGGCGGAGCAAAAATACATTCAACATGCTTGGCGTTTCAAGAATTTTGTTTGCTAAGAATGATCTAACATCAACCCATCTATATATAGTTGCTTAATGCAATACTACAAACGTGATACACTACAAAATAATTGTTGATTGTACACGTTTATATTTCCACGGTTTAATAAGCGTGTAGATTTATTTTGGGTTTATCCACGGTTATATACGTTTAGATAATTAGTTACGCTTTTAAGTGTGGATTGAAAACGAATGCACGTATAAAAGCGTGTACAAAGGTTGTAGTAGAAAGAAGTATAAATTACACCATGTATTCACTACAAAAAAGTTCACTACCAAAAGCGTGTACATCTTATAAAACTTAACTAAAAAATAATTGAACAATAATTTACACATAAGAGCGTGGACTTTCTAAAAGATGAGAAAGTTAATTTTTTCACCCCAACTTTCTTAGTAAACATATCTAGTCCTTTCTTTTAGCTTTGCATCGGATAACATTCCTTTTGAAAACACAAAATTAAAAACGGATTCAGACTATCATCAACCAAAACCCTAACTCCGTCATGCTCCGGCCACATTCCGTCACCATCTTCGATCACTGTAACCGTCGTCGATCACACCGTAACTATCTTCGATCATTGTAACCGTCGCCGATCCCCGTTACCATTGTAGATCACCTTCATCGGTCATCAATTTATCAATTTAGGTACATAATACAACGATTCCTTTACTTATTGATTTGAAATTTTGTGCGTGTTAACATTTTATCATATTCATGTACAGATTGTAATAATTTTCGTTTCAGTATGGTTTTCAAAGTTAGGGTTTCAAAATCGAACCAATTGAGTAAAAATCGAATCAACCAAAGTTAGGGTTTCGAACGGATGATCAAGCACGAATTGAATCAATCAAAATGGAACGGATGATCAGGTGTGATTCGAATTGATTCAAGCGATGTCGAACTGATTATCGTCTTCAATCGATATAAAGGTTTGATGATAGCTAACTTATTTGTTAATTGAAAGTAACATTGAGTTTTCTAATTGATTATGATGCGGAGTATTGATTTTGTGCTAGTCGAATTTGTACATGTATTGCCTATGATGTTATTGTGGATTTTTCAGTGGTTTATATGATTGAGCTACAATGCTGATAAAAGCGAGATTGAATTCATGACGGTGTTGCTTTTGATTTTGTGTTAGACCGATTTGAAACGGTAAGTTTTTAAGTGTATATGATTATTTATGTAATTGCGGCCAGGTAAGGGTGAGCTTTAATTTAAGTGTATATGAAAGTGATAAAGTCTGTTGAAACGTAACTTAGTGAGTAGCTTATGGTAGCATATTAAGCAATATAACTTGATTCATCTTGTTATTGTTGATACGCTAAATAAATTTAGAAAAAAGAAAAGAAAAAAAAGAAGCTTATTTGTGTTATGATCGAATGATTGTATCTAGGCGATTCTGTTTTAGTTGGTGCGAGTTAATATGCATGCAATGTTTGTTTGAGAAAATAAGTTTGTAATTTTATGCATTTCTATTTGTTTCGAAAACGTTTAGTCACTAATCTTACACTAGATCCGGTTTATGGTAGAGTTTATTTAGCAAGTATTGAACAGCCCTGTTTTTGTTACTCACATTCTCTACTTATGATACTGCTACAGTTTGGTACGACTTGCTTCATACTCTTGCAAATTTATAATCTAAGCTTTTTAAAATTACCTCCTAGAAGTTTATTATCGTTGATATTGAAATTACGTCGGACATTGATGCTCATTCTACCTATCATTGGAGCATCTATGACACGCTTTGACCTAATGATGCCTCGTACCATTTGTTGCAGTGGGTGAAGCTGTGATGTATGCATAATTGGGGAAAAGCATGTGTTCGTTGATTATTAGAGAATAAATACAACTAAATAACTTATTGACTAACATTTTTTTGCAGTAGGTGAAGCTTTAATGTATGCGGAAGTTGGCATATCTTGTGGAGGTGCAGTATTCGAGTACTGGGTTGAGGTAGCAAAATAAGGGCTGCTGCTTGTAAAGGTAAAAATGTTGCTATACTTGCTTAGTATTCTAATGTTTTCATCATAATTGTTGAATTGTGAATTCGTCGTTAGATAATCTGTGATTCGATAAGTTATACAGTCTATACGTTGTTTTCCCATGATATATGCAAATATTTGATGTGTATGCTAACTAGTGGAAGTTAGGTTTACTAACTAGATTTTTCGTTTATAATTTTGCAGCTAAACAAGTTGAGCAGAGTGCATTGTGGCAGTGATCAATAAAGACAGATTGACTTGCTCGAGGTAATAATTTTGAGCATTAGTTACGCGCGAAAAAGACAATTAATGGTATACATATACTAGAATATCCTTTCTGTAAGAACTTTGATTTATGAACTTAAAACTTAAAAGCGTATGCACTGCTTTTGTATCCCGCTTCTATTTCTGCTCGTACATCTGACAAACATGTGGCTAGTTAAGTGTTTTATGTATTATTTCATTACCCGGGTATATTTCTTTACGTTAATTAATTCATATTAGGGTGTTTTTGGGGCTTAGGCTTCTTTATATCACGAACTACAGTTTCGAGGGTGTTTGGACTTTTTTATCAAAGCTGCTTATATGATTGATTATATATGCGAGTGAAATAAGCCGGCAATCACAATAACCCCTTTAATGGTTTGCAAAGTAATATTTTAATGAGAAAATTTACATCGTAATCTAGGAATTTTTTTTAGATGAAAGTGTAGGACTTATCCTGTTTTCTAAAATTTAAAATTGCAATAATCAGTTAAAATGCACAATAAATGCATGCCATATTTAACCATTGTAGCCCAGGAAGATCAACTGCTTAGAAATTGAGTTTAATTGGCCTATATTGAGGTAAAAATGTTGCTATACACTGTGAAAACCTTTTTTTTGGTAACCATGATTTCCGACCTTTTGGCCGACTAATCTACGGGGTTTGAACCCACCACCACACAGACTTAAACTAGGTAAAGCCCTCCTTTTTCCGGAGGTTGACGTGGCCACTAAAGGTTGTTTGCACCTAGCAGGAATTGAACTTGAGACCTCACACATTTTAGAGTGATAGTCGCAAGCCCTTTTGCCACTACCTTAAATGGTTCTACACTGGGAAAACTTGTAACATATTGTATGCTAATTACTCGCAGTAACTAGTTCAGTTTCTTTCAGCTATTCACTTAGGCTTGATATAGATAAGAAGGGAAATTTATGAAGCTAGCCAGTTTTAACTTTATGTTTAACTACCATTTATGTTTAGGCTACTATCGAATGGACTGGAGTGTCATAAGGTGGTTAGGTTTGTGCGTAGTTTCATCAACTATTGAAATTGTAGTTATGAGTGATAACTTGTATTTGTTTTGTATTAATATACTGAGGATTTTATAGCTGCTATATGGATAATAGTTAGGTTGTTTAAAGTTTGCTACTGATGTGGGAAACCTTTCCATATGAGGGATAGTTACAGGTCAAATTGGTATAAGCGGCTTACATATAGGGCCATGTTAAAATCTATTTTAATGTGCTACTCAAGGGTTATATGATTTGTAAGGTGTTATGTGAGGAGCTTGTAGATGATCTTTTTACATAGAATAATTTTTGGTTTTCTTTCTCATCATATAGGAGCTTGTTGAAGACGAAAGATCAAAGAAGCCTTCAATGGATTTCTGATTGGTGTAATGTTTATGAACAGCTGAAGACGAAATATCGAAGAATATTCCAAAGATATATTGTAAACATACTTAGATATCCTTTATCTAGATTTCTTGGTTTACATTAGTTTAACAAATACAGTAGTATGTTATGCTGCAGAGTGTTATATTTTATAAGAAATTGGTATTTTTATACTGAATGAAGTATAATGTGTTACAGAATTTGTGTATTTTTCTATGATAAAGGGTATGAATTGTAAAATTATAATGTATTTGTATATATATTTAAAATACAGGGTAAGAATTGTAAATTTATCAAATATACATATTGGGGGGTTTTGCCACGCTTTTAAGTGTAGACATTGGATCGATAGTCCACGATTGCAAGTGTGAAGACTTCAAAAAGTCTTTTCACTATTAAAAGCGTGGAGATTTAATAAACTTTTACACGCTTTTAAGCGTGCAACCAAATTAGTTTCTGCACGCTAAATGATGTCCATAATTTTGTGACGCCTGTTTTTTCCACGCATAAGCATAGCGTGTACTTCAAATTTTAACACACTTATAACCGTGTAAATATACCCCAATATGTGTGTATAATTACACAATTTGTTGTAGTGGCCGGATCTTCTAGACCCCCTCGTATATATAGACCTTTTTCATAAAACACAGGTCAATGTCACTTTAGCCCGATTAATTTAAGACCGGTGAACATCAGTATTATCTGTCCATAACTCTATATGCAAGTAGACAGGCTTATCTTCTTTTAAGCTATCAATTTTTATGTTATTTTATCTTTTTACTTCGTTCCCATAAAACTAGATCTACACCGAGTCCTCCGTCTTCCACCATGACACCATTCGTAAATCGAATCACCAATCTATTCTTCGTCACTCCAACCATCGTCACAACCATTACGGATTGTTTCAATATCTGAGCAGTTATAATGATAACAACCAAGTAGTGATGCGAGATAAATATATACATATGCTAACAAATATCAAACACTTATAATTTTCACCACAACAAATTTTGGACTTGGTGCTTTACCTAGTCGGGGTCTCGAGGGCGTAAACAAATTAGTACCGCGTGATACCAAGTTAATTACAATAAGAATGGATTATTATTATTATTATTATTATTATTATTATTATTATTATTATTATTATTATTATTATTATTATTATTATTTTTTTTTTTTTTTTTTTTTTAACATCACTTTATTAAAAACTCAAAGGGTTCTGAAATTAGTGGGAAGCCAGAAACCAACCTGGGCTCACTCCTACAGAATAAGCTAAACTAATCGATTAAAAATATGAGCAACACGAGCCCCAATGTCTTGAGTCGAGGAGAAAAGTCTAATACGCTTTATTATTATTATTATTATTATTATTATTATTATTATTATTATTATTATTATTATTATTATTATTTTCTTACGACCAAATGCTCTTTTTATTTTGAGTCATGTACCTTTTTTTTACGGAATTATAAGTGTGAAAATTGTGACAGAGTGTTTATAAACTTTCCGTTTACAAACATAATAATCTTATGCAGCGTTTAAATATCGGCCGACTTAGTAGAAATATATGCACTTCTTAATTAATAATATGTAAATTAAAGTGTAAGCAAATAACGTATGTGATGAATTTTTACGGTGGTAAGACAATGTTTTAATGTTGAAACATCTAGACCGAGAGATGTCTATAGTAACAAATAAACATTCAACATGAATCTAGAATCTTAGTCAACTTAAATATCGAGACAAACAACGGTCAAACTCATTTGATGACAATTTCTTTAAGTTGTTAACAAATCGTTGTCTTACTCCTTCCCTACGATTTTAACATACGACAAGAGAGCATATGTTGGTTTGTTATAGTACTGATTACCTTTGTGATGAATTTCGATAGTTTCTTAGCGGTAGTTAGGCCGTCTATTTTGAGGAGAGCTCAACTTATTGATTTGGTAAACAACAATCAACTGCTCTTCTTTCTTTACTCGTTCATTGTGTTAACTATATCAAGGTCTTATGTGTAATGTTTTTCATTCGAGTACCACGAGTGTTATTTGTATGCATGTATACCCATATATGTAAAAAATACAGATAACTTTGACATGTTTTTCACCTTTATAAATATGTACAAGCTTTATTTAGTGTGCAATTTTTTTTCTACATTTATAATAAATGTAAACTAAAATCAACAAAATGTTATTTTTATATGCATTTAAATATCAGTCAAATGCAAAAAATTCTATATGAAGAGCATGTTAAAGGAAAATTGGCAACGTGATAAATTATTCCTTTTATTTGTTGTAGATGAACATCTTTTCTGAAACAAAATAAATCAATAACTTAGACATTTAAAATGAGATGAAGGGAACGACAATCTTCACACTAAAAATTCTCCAATTTGAATAAAGCTATAACAGTTATTGTGAATTTTATATATTATTTTGATAAAAAATAATTTGGCGTTATGTATTTTGACATATTTTATATATTTTGACAACTTATGTTTTGTTAATTATTATACGGTTTTAATTTCTTTGTATAGGGATATAACCCTTTTTTTTTTTTTTTTTTTTTTCTTCAGTGCATTAAATTTGTATGTACTACAACACATGTTATGTATCATTTCACAGTAGTATGCATAGTTACTACTAGAGTTTGATTAAAAATTCTACATTTCACTTGTGATGCTTATATTCATTTTATAAAATTTGATTCATGTATGTTTTCTAAATTAAAAGAAATTTTGTATTAATATAAAATATTTAAAGTTTGAATTACATATATAATAAAACTTCCGAAAAACCAGTTCGCAACAATGTGTGGCCATCACAACACTTGTTTAAAAACATTATAATCATTCTATATGACAAAGGAATTAAATTTTTCGTATTGCGAAGAGGTGCAAGATTTAAGATATTTTTTTTTTGGTAAAAGGTCAAAGACCCGGTAAATATATTACTGTAAAAAACATTTAAGTACAAAGAATATGAGTGAATTCCATATCTCAGCCCGTTACATAGGCGAAAAGCTTACATAACAAGATACTTCCTATTTTCTATATAAGAAAATAAACCACTACTCAAAGATAATATTAAACTCCAATGGAGATAAAATTACTTCCTAACAAGGCCTTGGAGCTTAATACCATATGTGTCATAATAGGCATCCAAATTTCCGGAAAGATTGTAAACCTGATCTGCATAGTTATCATAATCATAGTCATCATAATCATTTTCGCGATCATGACCACCACCAAATAGATTACTCGACTCATCAAAGGTGTTCACAACCTCCTCTTCTTCACTATCAGAATCCACAATCTCTCCAACCTTAGTGAATGGGTTAACCCTCTTAGTAAAAGAAGTAGACGGGAAATCCTTATTATAACCTTGATAGTCAACCTTTTTAATAAGATTACCGTTATCATCAACAAGAGTAGCTTTCCCATCAATAAGAAGCTTTTCAAACTCCCCAATTTTCTCAACAATAGGGGTAGGACCAACATCGTTTGCTTCCATTGAATCACTCACAAGCGGATCTTCTGATACATTACCTGTCTTGAGAGACCCAACCTTCTTTGCTTCCATTGCATTACCAGAATCCTCTTGTTGATGATAATGGTAATCCTATTAAAAAGGTTGATTATCAGGGTTATAATAAGGATTTCCCGGCTAATTCTTGACTAAGAGGGTTAATCCATTCACTAAGGTGGGAGAGATTGTGGATTCTGATAGTGATGATGAGGAGGTTGTGAACACCATTGATGAGACGAGTAATCTATTTGGTGGTGGTCATGATGGCGTAGATCACTATGATTATGATAACTATGCGGATCAGGTTTACGATCTTCCAGGAAATTTGGATGCCTATTATGACACGTATGGTATCAAGCTCCAAGGCCTTGGTAGGAAGCAATTTTATCTCCATAGGAGTCTAATGTTATATTTTGAGTAGTGGTTTATTTTATTATGTAGAGAATAGGAAGTATCTTGTTATGTAAGCTTTTCGCCTATGTAACGGGCTGAGAAATAGGATTCACCCAAATATATTTACCGGGTGTTTGACCTTTTACCCAAAAAACGTTTTTACCATTTTTACCATCTTAAGATCCTATGGTCAAGATTAGGATCCTATAAGATCCTAAGTGTGCTAAGATCCTACATAGGATCCGGATCATTTTTTGTGTCGTAAAATCATAAAATCGTAAGATCATAAGATCAGGATCGGCCTCCTGACAACTATGATATAAATATAATGATAAGAGTTTGTTATCTATTTTTTCGAGTTTATATTTCAATAATAATTAATTATAATACAAGTAATGAATTTATCAATTCATAAAACTGTAATAAAAGTGAAACCCTAAACTCTCTCTCTCTCTCTCTCTCTCTCTCTCTCTCTCTCTCTCTCTCTCTTTGGCGAAGTTCCGAAACCCTAAACTCTCTAAATCGTTTTTCAAAAATTGCTCCTAGACCTTATGTTTTGTGCTTCGTCTTGTTAGGTTAGTGTTTTGCATTCTTATTTAACATTAATTGATCGAGTTCCAAGCCTAAATCATGTCGTTCTTAGGTTTTTTAATCAATCGATTTAGGGTTCTTAATTTTTCAAACCATCCTGATCGATTTTTTACTAATTGTTTAGGGTTTTTGGTTCCTCTTTAGTGTATATCGATCAGTAGTATTATTCTTATTCATCCTTTGATCGTATTCTTGGCTGGGGGTTAGCTTTTTGGTGCGCATGATTAAAACCCTAACGTTTTAGTGGTTTAAATGAGATGGAGAGGGGTTTCTAAACAATAATAGTGCATCTAAAGGTGCTGGTGAACCAATACAATCTACGATTGCTAATATTGTTTGTACAATTGATTCTGATGTTGCCTCTCGTGGAGATGTGACTTCTGCGTCTTCAGGTCAGTTTAATGCGTCTACTTGTGAACTTTATGTGGAGCAGGTTCCACAAAATTCAAACCTTAACCATGTGCCAATTGTGGATGTGGATTCTACTATGGGTGTCGAATCTCATGGTAATGTAACTGTTATGTACCCTACTGTTAGTCTTGGTGAGTCGCTTCTACAATCGACAATGAACCATAACAGTGAGAATGAGGCAGAGCCGAATTATGGTGTTGATCCGGTTGTTTTGGAGGCTTCTAAGACTTTTGAAGAGGCTATGCGTGGTGTTGAAGTAATGAATGCGGATAATGTGGTTAATGATACTAATGTTGCTTCTAATTCGTCTCCCAAAGTTCATATTCATCCCATCCAACGGGTGTCCAGTGTGAAGCGGTTTCATATCTTTGGTGCTACATCCATTGATTCTCTGACCTTGAAGTCTAATTTTCGTAGGTTGGAATGTAGTCACAAGTCTAATGGGTTTGATCTCTCCATTCCTATGAAAGTCGTGGAGGAGGTAAACTCTAAATTTGAGAATACCATTTATGGTTATTTTCTTAGTAAGCGTATTGCTTTTCCGGTTGTTGATTATTATGTTTGTGTCGTGGGCCAAGTATGGTATTTAAAAGGTTATGATGAATGCTAAGGGTTTCTTTTTCTTTAAGTTTTCCACTCGTAAAGGTAGTTGATGATTTTCTTGAAAGCAGATGGTGGATGATTAAGAATGGGTCAATTATTCTTAAAACTTGGACGTTGAATACTAATCTACTTAAAGAGGATTTGACCAACATTCCGGTGTGGGTTAAATTTCATGATGTTCCTCTTGCTATATTTTCTGATGATGGTCTCTGTATCCTTGCTACATTGATTGGTGCGCCAAAAATGTTAGATTCTTACACTAGTCAAATGTGCTTGGATTCTTAGGGCCGCAGTAGTTTTTCTACGTGCTTGATTGAAGTTCGGGCGGATAAGGTTCTTCAGGAGAGCCTCACTGTTGAGATACCCTTACTGGATGGATTGGGTTCTACTGTTGAAAAGACTCGGGTTGAATACGAATGGAAACCGCAAGGTGTGATACGTGTAATCTTTTGGTCATCTGTTGCTGATTGTCCTAAATCTGTTCCACCTTCTACTCAGCCTAAATAGAGTGTTAATGATGGTTTTCAAACTATCAATAACAAGAATAGGGATAGGAATGGTGGTCAAAGTGCTCCTGGTAAGGGAGGTACTAAACCTGGTGTGGGTTCTAAGTTTAGGTATTAACTTAAAGCGCCTCCCCCGACCCCAAGAAGGTCGACAATACAGAGAAGAAAGCCACTGAAGTGGCTAGTACGAGTGGGATGAAGATTGCTACATCTAATCGTTTTGCTGCACTTAATATGATCGATACTGGTGAATGTGGCACTCCTACTGATGTAGTGGATTCTGGTAGTTCAATGGAAGCTTAAGAGGTTGGGTCTCTTAAGAAGGAATGTATCACAAGAACCGTTTGTGAGTGATTCAATGGAAGCTAACGAGGTTGGTCTGTTGGGGTTAGATCCCGAGCGAGGTTAAGACAATCAATAGCGGTAGCAATACCACTAGGTGGTTACGGATATCACTTGGAATCGTGTGATCACTTTCCAAAGTAAACTATTCGACCCTAATGCACGGGTATCACGAATATCTACTTGGGATAAGACCAAATGCGATTAGAGAATTAGGCACAATTCTATAACCCTTTCGCTTATAAGTATTTAGTGTTTTCTATGTGTGTCTCATGCATGTTCGGATCTCCTATATAGGAGGTTACTCTTGAGCTATTCAATGGAATTATGAGTATTAATCGGCCCATTAATAACCTCATAATTATCCCCATTATAGCCGTTAGTGGTTACATGACCAATTAAGCGTGGTCATAAAGAGCGCCATTTAGCGATACTTTCCATAAGATACTTTCCACTAGCGGTACTTTCACTTACGGTGGAAATCTGACTATCGATGGAAACACCGCTTATCGATGCTTTCATAGCATTAGTACTTTCACGGTTGCTACGGTGGAAACACGCCTATCGGTGAAAGCTTTGCTTATCGATGGAAACCACAAGCGGTACTTTCCACAAGCGATACTTTCACCGGTACTTTCACCAAGCGGTACTTTCACGGTACTACCAATACAAACCACTATATGAGTCGAGGTGTTCATGGGCCTTATGGGTGTACACTCCGTACCTCTAACCCATTACAAGGTGTGAACTAATCCCACAAGTGCACTAAATTTTCCAACAATCCTCCCAATTTAGTTCACTTCCTTTGCATGAAAAATAAACATCAATCAAAACATGTGCATAAATGAAAATGTCACGAGGATTGAATTTCCATCTTAGTAAATTATCGTTCAAATATTCGAGAATCGGGTGTTCTAAGAATTGAACCCTTCAACCCATTTGAATAGCGAAGATAAAATACACACAAGTTTTCAAACACTTAAAAGCTCGACACTATACAAGCCATGTGTCCATATCCAAATTCATAAATGTTGTAAAGCTAAAAGTCCAAAGCTTTACGAGCGGCAAAACTTCAACATTTACATAGGTGGTTCCTCTTTAGTCATGCTCACATAAGCACTTTTTCAAAGAAAATTAACCATTAAGTAAAGACTTCATCCTCCTTTCGGCAGTTTCGAGCACAACCTTGGGATGTAAATAAAACATGTGCTCCAATCCAATCGAATGTTCGACTTTCCACATTGAACTCGGCTCCTAAGTTTCCTCGGGAGGAGTTGGGTGTCCTAGCATTCGATGACTAAGTTGGACTTAAACCCATCCATTTAGCGAGACTTAATAACCAAGTCTCTAGCCGACCCTTCGTCAAGTGATCGCCTAAGTTCTGTTGAGATCTCACAAACTCTATAGATACCACCCCATTCATCATAAGCTCACGAATCATGCTATGCACGACACCTAAGTGTCTAGACTTACCATTGTACATCGGCTATAAGCCTTAGCCAATGTAGTTGCACTATCACACCGGATAGAAATAGGTGCTATAGGTTTAGGCCACAATGGAATCTCAAAAGTAAGTTTTCAACCATTCGACTTCTTTACCGGTGTTGCTAGAGCCACAAATTGATTCCATTGTTGAGCGGTGATGCAAGTTTGTTTCTTGGATGCCCAAGAAATTGCACCTCCACCAAGTAGGAATACCCGACCATCGGTGACGAATTGTCTTGATATTCGATCCAAATTGCATCATTGTAACCTTCCAACATCGATGGGTAACGATATATGAGACTATAATCCATAGTTCTCTTCAAATACTTGATACCCTCGAGCGCTTGCGATGATGAGCACTAGGATTACTAGTATACCGCTCAATTTTCCCACCGCAAAACCAATATCGGGCCTTGTACAAGTCATGGCATACACCAGCAGCCAATTACCTAGAATACTCAAGTTGAGATACGACCTTGCCATGATTAGGCATCGACTTCTCACAAGTATCCATAGGAGTACTCATCGGAGTACAATCAAAGTAATTGAATTTCCTCAGTACCTTCTCAATATAATGAGGCCGAGAGATAGAAATTCTTTACTTTCATGTTTAATCCTAATACCAAGGATAACATCACCTCCCCATGTCCTTCATGGAGAACCTTGATGACAAAAATTCCTTTGTCGGTCAACTGATTTTGGTCGGTGCCAAAGATCAACATGTCATCAACATATAGACAAATGATGACTCCTTTACCGATTCATCAAATTTGCTATATACACATTTGTCGACTTGGTTAAGAACATAACCACTAGACAAAACCACTTCATCAAATTTTGATGCCATTGTTAGGTGCTGCTTAAGTCTATAAAGAGACTTAATCGGTTTACACCTTGTTTTCATTGCCGAGCATGATGAAGCCATGAGGTTGGTTCATATACACCTCCTCTTCCAATTCACCATTCAAGAAAGCGGTTTTCACATCCATCCGATGAATAACCAGATTGTGAATAGATGCCATAGCAATCGGCCAGTCTTATGGTAATCGTCACGAGCCACGTAATAAGTATCAAAATAGTCTATCCCGACTTTTGTTTAAAGCCACGAATAACTAATCTAGCCTTGAACTTTTCAATAGTTCCATCTACCTTCATTTTTCTTTTGAAAATCCATTTGCAACCCAAAGGTTTGTAACGGAGGTAGATCAACCAACACCAGTGTTGTTGCCCATGATGGAATCCATCTCATCATTGATTGCTTCTTTCCGTAAAGCAATATCACAGGACTTCATTGCTTCTTCAAATGTTTTGGGGTCATCCTCAACAATGAAGCAATAGGAGTATTGGTGCGAGACCTCATCCCTAGTTCCTTCAACCAAGTATAGTTGAAACTCGGTCCAAATGACTTTGGAGTCCTGTCCTTTTTGCTCTTCCCGAGCATAGGTTCGAGTTGTTGAACCACAACCTCATCGGGGACCACCGATGGTTCATCATCGAGGACCTCGATACACCGATGTCATGAGTTCCATTAGAAATCCTCGACTTGGTCTAGGGATGATGAGAATCTATTCTCATCAAATTACGCATCCCTTGATTCAATTATTGAGTTAAGCGAAACATGTTCATTAGGTTCAATAACATAGAACCTAAAAGCCTTGGAATGCTCAAGATATCCAACAAAGATGCGATCAATGCCTCTTTCACCCAAAGTCTTTGCTTTGGATCGAAGTCTTACAATGACCTACAACCCCAAACCACGAGATAGTTCAGTTGGGTTTCCTTTTAGTCCGAGTTCATAAGGGGTAACCTTGTTCCTTTTGTTGGGAACCCTATTTAGCAAATAGCAAGTCATTAACATAGCTTCACCTCGTAACCCTTAACTCGATCTGAATAGGACAACATGGAATTAACCATCTCCTTGACACCTGTTTTTCCTTCGAAATACCATTTCTTTGAGGAGTATAAAGGCGATCGTTTCATGGATTATTCCAACAGATGAAATCTTGAGTATCCATGTACTCACCTCCCTATCGATCCTTAATCTTTTGATCAAGGACCCAAGTTGAAATTCAACTTGAGTTTTAAACACTTTGAATTTATCTAATGCTTCATCCTTGGTATGTAGCGATAGGCGTAACAAAATCTAGAAGCATCATCAATAAATGTCACAAAGTACTTCTTATTTCCCAAAGAAGGGTGACATGCAAATCACACAGTCACTTGTGAATAAGCTCAAGATCTTAGTCTCACGACTAACACCACGAAAGGGTTTCTTTGTTATCTTGGTCAACATGCAAGTTTTACACTTTTCGGTGTCCATGTCAAAGCGAGGATTAAACCATCCCTAGACATATCTTGCACCCTTTTATAGTGAACATGACCAAGTCTAGCATGCCAAAGGCTAGAATCACTCGATCATATGTGGTCACAAAAGTTGAAATAACACCGCGGTGGTAATATTAAGCTCGAACATTTGATTACATAAATAACCAAAACCAATAAAAACACCACATTTAGAAAGAACAAATTTATCGATTCAATAACTTGTTTATATCCATGATTATTCAAAACACTACTTGAAACCAAGTTTTCCTTATATCGGGAACATGAATAACATTAAACAAAGTTACAATCTTTCCGAACTAAACCTAAGATCTACACAACCACGACCATGCACCAAGGTTTGACTCATTTCCCATGTGAAGAATAGAACCATCATTCGGTGACTCATAAGTCTTGAACCGGTTTCTATCTTTACACACATGAACTGTTGCACGAGTCAACCCACCACGCAACATCATCATCCCCGCACATAAAAGATTCGAGATACATATGTAACATAATAAATCGAAAAGACTTATTAAACATATTCGACCTTTCGGTGAGTTGGTTGAACCACCACTCCACGAACCATTAGTGCACGATCCATTGGTTTTACCACCAATTTTAACACCCTTGCGGTCTCTTTTAATGTGACCGGTCTTGCCACATTTCCAACAAGTAGGTGTTGCCTTCTTGTTAGGATCGCCCTTGTGTTATCATGATACTTGCGTTTGCCTTTGTTGTCATTGTACAGGTGGAGTTGTTATGCTCCACCATATTGACAACAGATGGTCCAAAGCATTGCCACTCTTTGGCTTGTCATTATCACGCACCTTGAGAGATTCCTCAATGCGCGGATGATCGCCCAACTCAACGAGTTAACTCCTCCTTCTTATGTTTCAAGGTATGCTTGAAATCTTTCCAAGAAGGAGGAGTTTATCAATAACACAAGAGACCGAAATAGCCTCATCCATGTGCATATTGTGTTGTGTAAACCTTCCAAGTATTCCAAGAAGTTCATTGTATTGTTCCATAACTGGTCTTGAATCGGTCATTTTGTAATTTGTGAAATTACTAACAAGGAACTTCTTACTTGATGCATCCTCAACCATATATTTGGCATCCAAGGAATCCCAGTTCTTTGGAAGATTCAAAGTTCGATAAATATCAAGCAGAATCGGACATACCATTGAGAATCGAGACATACCATTGAGAATAAGTCCTCTGCATATGTAGTCATCATTCTCCCACTTGCTCCTCCTCCCGATCCGCTCCACGGTAGCATCATCACCATCATCGAGAATTGGGTAGTCGGCACATAGACCACACTCATGCTTGGCGACAAAGAAGTGCATCTTCTTCGCCACCTCCTAAAGTCCACCCTTCAAACTTGTCCGGCTTAGCAAAGTTTGAAGCCATGTGTTCATTGCGGCGGTTGCCATCGGTGGTTACCCATCGGTGTTGGAAGGTTACACCGATGCAAGTTGGATCGATGTCTTGAAGATAATTCGTCTACCGGTGGTGGGTATTCCTACTTGGTGGAGGTGCAATTTCTTGGGCATCCAAGAAACAAACTTGCATCACCAGTTCAACAATGGAATCAATTTGTAGCTCTAGCATTTCTGGTAAAGAAAGTTTGAATGGTTGAAAACTTACTTACTTGAGATTCCATTGTGGCTAAACCTATAGCACCTATTTCTATCCGGTGTGATAGTGCGGCTACATTGGCTAAGGCTTATAGCCGGATGTACAATGGTAAGTCTAGACACTTAGGTGTCGGGCATAGCATGATTCGTGAGCTTATGATGAATGGGGTGGTATCTATAGAGTTTGTGAGATCTCAGCGAACTTAGTGATCACTTGACGAAGGTGCGGCTAGAGACTTGGTTATTAAGTCTGCTAAAGGAATGGGTTTAAGTCCAACTTAGTCATCAATGCTAGGACACCCAACTCCTCACGAGGAAACTTAGGAGTCGAGTTCAATGTGGAAAGTCGAACATTCGATGGATTGGAGCACATGTTTTATTTACATCCCAAGGTTGTGCTCGGAACACCTAAAAGGAAGATGAAGTCTTTACTTAATGGTTAATTTTCTTTGAAAAAGTGCTTGGCGGGAGCATGACTAAAGAGGAACCACCTATGTAAATGTTGAAGTTTTGCCGCTTGACTTTGGAATTTTAGCTTTTACAACATTTATGAATTTGGATATGGACACATGGCTTGTATAGTGTCGGGAGCTTTTAAGTGTTTGAAAACTTGTGTGTATTTTATCTTCGTATTCAAATGGGTTGAAGGGTTCAATTCTTAGAACACCTGATTCTCGAATATTTGAGCGTGTAATTTACTAAGATGGAAATTCAATCCTCGGGACATTTTCATTTATGCACATGTTTTGATTGATATTTATTTTTCATGCAAAGGAAGTGAACTAAATTTGGGAGGATTGTTGGAAAATTTAGTGCACTTGTGGGATTAGTTCACACCTTGTAATGGGTTAGAAGGTGCAGAGTGTACACCCATAAGGCCCATGAACACCACGACTCATATAGTGGTTTGTATTGGTAGTCTTGGTGAAAGTCTTGCTTGGTGAAAGTCTTCTTTGGTGAAATCGCTTGTGGAAAGTCTTGCTTGTGGTTTCCAGCGATAAGCGATGCTTCCAGCGATAAGCGATGTTTCCACCGTAGCACCGTGAAATCTTGATGCTATGAAAGTCTTGATAAGCGGTGTTTCCACCGATAGGTCAGATTTCCTTTGTAAGTGAAAGTACTACTATTGGAAAGTCTTGCTTATGGAAAATCTTGCTAAATGGCGATTACAACTTCTTTATGACCACGTTTAATTGGTTATGTAACCACTAACGGCTATAATGGGGATAATTATGAGGCTATTAATGGGCGATTAATACTCATAATTCCATTGGAATAGCTCAAGAGTAACCTCCTATATATAGGAGATCTGAACATGCATGAGACACAGAGAGATAACACTAAATACTTATAAGCAAAAGGGTTATAGAATTGTGCCTAATTCTCTAACTGCATTTGGTCTTATCCCAAGTAGATATTCGTGATACCCATATATTAGGGTCGAATAGTTTACTTTGGAAAGTGATCACACGATTTCAAGTGATATCCGGTAACCATCTAGTGGTATTGCTACTGTCATTGATTGTCTTAACCCTGTTCTGGGATCTAACCCCCAACAGGTCCTACTCCTATTGTTGAGTAAATTGGGGAGTTTGAAAAGCTTCTTATTGATGGGAAAGCTACCCTTGTTGATGATAATGATAATCCTATTAAAAATGTTGATTATCCAGGAAATAAAAAGGTTTTCCGTCTATTTCTTCTACTAAGAGGATTAACCCATTCTCTAAGGTGGGAGAGATTGTTGACTCCGATAGTGATGAAGAGGAGGTTGTGAATACTTTTGATGAGTCAATGAACCTATTTGGTGGTGGTCATGATCGTAAAGATGATTATGATGACTATAATTCTAATGCCTTGGTAGGAAGTAATTTTGTTTTTATAGGAGTCTAATGTTATATTTTGAGTAGTGGTTTATTTTCTTGTATAGAGAATAGGAAGTATCTTGTTATGTAAGTTTTCCGCATATGTAATGGGCTCGGATATGGAATACCCATATCCGAGTGTTTGACCTTTACTAAAAGAAAACGTAACAATTCGGGTTTTAAAGTAAAGAAACGTTTTATAATCTTTGACAATATCATGCGAAGGCCCGAAACATTTAAACACTGATTAAAAATTGAGTTGGTAAAACGCATATGCCAAATTGTTCAATTAACTATTAATTTGGTAAACAAAATCAACTGCTCTTCTTTGTTTACTCGTTCTACTGTACTGGTTTGATGTAAATAATTTCGTTATAGTTTCCTTAAATATTATTATTTCTGTGTGCTTATATATTGATCCTGCTAACTATTGACCTCTTATGCATATTGTTTTTTGTGTGTGTCGGGCTTTAAATTAAATCGAGCTCATTATTTTTGTGGAATCAAGTTATATACTTGAAGATGAAACCTTTGGATAAAATCAATGCATTGAAAGCATTACAACAATTTGTATTGTTTGGACACACCCACTTATAGAGAAAATGAAAAATGATCCATTTTTAAGCTAATCAGGGAAGTCAAACATTTCTTTCAAATGTACACGGTCTGAACGGTAATTCCGTGGCCGTTTCAAGACTTCTCTATGACATTTCACCACTAGCTAGGTGGTTACATACCCACATATAAAACATACATATAATCTTGACATGTTTTATGCACTTATAACTTGTACAAGTGGTATTTACATCTACAGACGTGAATGAAGGTCATAAACAATTTTCTCCGATGCCAGTAAGCTATAATGACTTATCATATTTGTCATGTCATCATGCTACAAATTTCAACCTATATGTGTCGTATCGTATTTATTAGTCTTTGAAAGACCTAAATAGTCGAATTTGGCTTGTTTTAAGGACTGGAAATTCTTCAGTTTTTCGTTGAAAAGCTCTTGATCTCAACAACCTATACACTTTCCATAATTATAAAAACAAAATTATTATAATCTGGTATGTGTTTATAAATGTCACAATTTTTCCCCGTATATAGTTAGGCATGCATCGTAAAGCGGATGCCATGAGTTCAAATCCTTTTCACGTGTCCCCTTAATCATGTTATTACGCGATTTACTTATCCCTAAAATGTTGGTTGTGTGACTGGCCGTTGAGGACCGGAGACTTTTTTTAAAATGTTACCGTTTTATTTATTTTCATTATTGCGAACAGCATGACTTTTTTTATGATCTATGTATAAAAGGCATGGACACCTGAGAAATTTGTTGCAGTAACATTCCACAAAACTTAATCAAAGAGAAATTTGTATATAAATAAAATGAAATGATGCCATCATCATACATGCATGCCTGCACGCAGGAGCCTTCTAAATCTAATTTAGAGTTGGAAAAAAAAGTTGCATCTATTATTTGAGGATGTGTTTTATGACTATATCATCGTTTACTCGTTCCACATGATTTTTTTAATGGGAGCGAGATACCATATGGTGTAGCTCGTATGTTCAAACTCTTTTACTATAAAAGCATTACCAAGTTACATGTAATCTCACAAATCACTTTGAGCTACCAAGTATTGATCAAGAAATACATTTTGCCTATCCTAATGGCATCCGTTTCCTTTTAGTTGGTCTCTTGTTGGCGACATTTTCGCTTGTTGCTTTGGCTTGGACCTAGTCCTCTTCAGGACTTCTGTGGCTGATCTTGACAGCAATGGTAAATGATAAATTTCATATAAAATTCATCATATTCAAATATATCATACTTATATGTGCTTATGGTACTTCTATTTGTGTTGTCACAGTACTGGTGAATGGTTTCGTTTGCAAAGATCCAAAGATGGTGAAAGCAGAAGATTTTACTTTCAGAGGGTTAGACAAGATGGGAAATACATCAAATGCGGTTGGGTCTATAGTGACAACTGTAAATGTAAATGATTTGCCAGGACTCAACACTTTTGGTGTTTCTATGGTTCGTATCGACTATGCTCCATGGGGTCAAAACGCTCCACACACTCACCCTAGAGCCACTGAAATCTTAGTTGTAATTGAAGGCAGCCTTTTAGTTGGTTTTGTCACATCTAACCCTGACAACAAGCTCTTCACACAACGTCTTGAGAAGGGTGACGTTTTCGTGTTTCCAGAAGGTCTAATTCACTTTCAACAAAATGTTGGGTATGGCAATGCAGTTGCTATTGCAGGTTTGAGTAGTCAGAATCCGGGTGCTATTACAATTGCAAATGCCGTGTTTGGATCCGACCCCAAAATCTCTGATGATATTCTTGCCAAGGCGTTTCAAGTTGACAAAGAAGTGATTGATAAAATTCAGTCAAATTTCTAAACACCTAGGTGGATGGTTATCTATTAACCTCGGATCTTCGGTTCAAGAATGTTTGTTTCTTTTAATGTGATTCTGCAATAACTGAGAGATAGTGTACGTAACTGTTGGAGCTGCTTGTCTCCTTCAGTAAGTATTGGTCTCTAGAGGTCATGTTTTGGGTGTTTGGTCTTCCTTTCTTAATTTCCTTTTCTCAGCCTATATATAAAGGCTCTCTTTCTATGCGAAGTCATATATCAATAAAGCATCAATAATTCATTGATATGCAGTATCAGTTTACATATATACTTCCACTGTCCTTTGTTGTTAATCTCTCAAATAACCAACAAGTTTGCTATATCTATATATAAGTGAATAAAGGATAATTATTTTCGTCGTTTACATACTGCACACTTCCCAAAGTGTTGATAAGTAACATCATATATAAGCTGAAAACTACAGTATGTTATTTAGAAGGAATCATCCCAAATATAAATTGAGAATACTGAAATATTAACATGAATGAGACACTCCTTAGGTAACATCTCATTAATAAATCAAAATTAGTTTTATTAGAAGACGAAGGGTTGATTTTAGAAGCATCGTCGAGGAGGCATACACATTAGAATTAGTCGCAGTGTCTTAACCACATTTTCATTTGAAGGAATGGAAGCATTAGCATCGAAACACCACAAAGTGCCTCTTCAAAACTCGTACCGCAGCTTTGTTATTAAGAAGAAATCATCCCTACAATAATTCGCCAAAGAAATATAATTTTACATTTTATTTTATAGTTATACATAATCAGCAATTAGCCCATATAACAATTGAGAATACAAAACCTAGTAAAGAGTTAATCTTCAGGATCACAATTTAAGCAGATAATGAGTGCCAAACGCCCTATTAGTTGTAGTACTGATATAAGTACCTAACAAAGAAAATCGTTTATTACTACATGTCCGCGAGGGTGGCAAGCATTGTTAAGTACATGTCGTCTCTAAGCTTGGCGGAGCAAAGATACATCCAACATGCTTGGTGTTTCAAGAATCTTGTGCGCTAAGAATGATCTAACTTCAACCCATCTATAGACCCCCTCGTATATATAGACCCTTTTCATAAAACACAGTCGAGTGTAATATTGAACTTTAATAAGAGCACTCCTTATGGTAACTTAGGTTAAACTTTAACACCATGTCACGTCAGCTTTAACATTTCACCTTAACTCAACAAAAAAACACCCCTTATCATAATATTCCCAACTTAAACCTAAACTCACCAACAATTTACAAAACAACCCCTCATTTAGGGCATGAATGAAAAAAAAAAAAAAAAAAAAAAAAAAAACTGAAACTTGTCTATAACGTGCGTTATCCCTTAACATGATGTTAAGGTTTGCCTTTAACACCACACATGGTGTGGTTAACATAACAACACTAAAATGTTAAACCTTAACCTCCACATACATGTTACCATACCCACCACTCTAAGGATATAATTGTAATTGCCCTATTATTTTAAGACGGTGAACATCGATTATTTGTCCATAACTCCATATGCATGTAGACAGCTTATCCTCTTTAAGCTATCATTTATTTATTTATTTTAACTTAGTTCCCATAAAACTAGATCTACACACGGTCCTCCACCTACCACTGTGGGCGAGGCTAAGGGGTTCCCGTGGGTGCCCGGAACCCCATGGATTTTACGATGTAGTGTTAATTTTTGAAAAACATCGATTTTCCTTAATGCACTGGTCTTTGAAATGTGTTTCCTATATTACGGTTCAAAAGATTTTGTGCACTCGGTAATATTTGTTCACGGCTCCGTCCTCGCCTACCACCATGGCACCATTCAAAAATTGAACCACCAATTTGTTCTACGTCACTCCAATCATCGTCACAACCATTGTGGGTTGTTTCAATATACAGAACAGTTATAATGATAACAACGTAACCAAGTAGTGTTGCAGACAAATATATACATATGCTAAGAAATATCAACCACTTATAATATTCAGCCACCGCGAATTTTTGGACTGTTTAGCATGTGGCAATGTGGACTTGGTGTTTCACCTAGTCACGGACGTAAACAAATTCATACCGTGATACCAAGTTAATTACAATATGAATGGATTTTTGTATTTTTTTTTTTTTTTTTTTTTATTATTTTTTTTATGACCAAGTTGTTATACATAAAATATACTCTTTTTATTTCGAGTCATGTACCTTTTTTGTTCATAAACTTTGCGTTTACAAAGATAATAATCTTGTACGTGTTTAAATATACGGCCAACCTAGTAGAAATATATGCATTTGTTAATTAAAGTGTAAGCAAATAACGTATGTAATGAATTTTTTTACAGTGGTAAGACAATGTTTTTTATGTTGAAACATCTAGACGGGAGAGGTCTATAGTAACAAATAAACATTTAACATGAGTTTAGAACCTTAGTCAATTTGAAAATAGAGACAAACAACAGTCAAACTCATTTTATGACAATTTCTTTAAGTTGTTAACAAATCGTTGTCTTACTCCTTCCCTACGATTTTCAACTTATGACAAGAGAGCATATGCTGGTTTGTTATAGTACAGATTACCTTTGTGATCAATTTTGATAGTTTCTTAGCGGTAGTTAGGCTGTCTATTTTGAGGAGAGCTCAACTTATTAATTTGGTAAACAACAATCAACGGTCTTCTATCTTTACTCGTCCTTTCACGAAAAACATTATAATAAATACTCCATTAGTCCCAAAATAAATGTCATGTTTTGAAGTTTTTAAGTATATCTTTTTTTTTTGATCTTAAATTTTTGTGTCATGTTATATAATATTTGATGAAAATTATATAAGCGAAAATACATTTGAAACCCAATCTATTCATATACTCGAATCAAGTATTAGTGTATAGAGCCTTCATTAACTGCTAAAAGCCCATACAATTGAAACGGGCCTACTATAAGGCCAAAACCCATCACAACCTACAGGAAGCAACAGATGGAAGCAATAGGATTTGGGCTTGACGAACAACTCAGATAGTAGAAAGCCTAGAACTCAGTCCACGACCGTTACAACGTACTCAACAGTCAACACCACATGTCATTACCTCATTCGCATAAAGGTAGTGCTACGAACATCATGCTAGCACATAGCAATCATGCATGGATCATTCGATGCACCTAGCAGAGCTAAGGATGTCACACCATGCGTCATTCTTATCTTCTCCATTAGATGTCCACCACATGGACCGTCCTCAACCATTGTTGGCGTTTAAGGTGGCTCAAACCCTAAACACATACCCATAATCTGTTCTCATTCCCTTGAATTGACCAAGCTAAGTCATGTGAATTCTAACTTTCAAACACGACTACACACACACTAGTCACCTAGTGAGTGTTATTCAACTCTTGACTCGGTCACACTTTGGGGTCCTTTTTTTGGGTAAACGGTTTTCTGGTAAATCTATTACTTCAAAATGCGTTTAAGTACAACGAATGTGGGTGAATCCAAGATCTCAACCTTTACATAAGCGGAAGAATAACATAACAAAGATACTAATTCTGATTGTAATGTTCGTGGGGAGGCTCATGAACTTTATGCTCGTATGCAATGATTAAAGGCCGTTAACGATGGGAATTCGGGTGTTACTCAACCAGATTCTGATGTTAACGAACCTGCAATTGAGGCTACTACTGCCCCTAATTCTCCTCCACCACGGGCTGTGGTTGATTCTAAGGGTGTTAAATCAATGGAGAATGTGGATAAATCTGGTGCAACTTCTAGTGATCCGTCCCCCATCAGTCTTGGTGAGTCGGTTTATGAATCGATGATGAGCCCTAATGGAGGTGCTAGAGCTGCTTTTACTAGACCTCAAGTTACTTTGGCTAATAATGCTAAAAACACTTATAGTACTTTGGCTAATAATTATGGTCTTGATCCGGTAGTTTTGGAGGCGTGTAGGACTTTGGAAGAGGCTATGTGTGGTGTTGAAGTCACGAATGCTGAGAATGTGGACAATGATACTAGTGTTGCTTCTAATTCGTCTCCCAAAGTTCATATTCAGCCCCACCTAACGGGTGTCCCGAGTGTGAAGCCGGTTTCATATGCGAGTGCTACGTCCATTAATACTACGAAGCGAAAGTCTAATTTTCGTAGGTTGGAATATAGTAACAAGTCTAATGGGGTGATCTCTCCGTTACTATGAAAGTCGTGGAGAAGGTAAACTCTAAATTTGAGAATACCCTTTATGGTTATTTTCTTGGTAAACGTATTGCTTTTCCCGTCGTTGATTATTATGTTCGTAATATGTGGGCCAAGCATGGTATTTAGAAGGTTGTGATGAATGCTAAGGGGTTATTTTTCTTTAAGTTTTCCACTCGTAAAGGTGTTGATGATGTTCTAGAAAATGGACCGTGGATGAATAGGAATGTGCCAATTATTCTTAAAACTTGGACGTTGAATACTAATCTGCTTAAAGAGGAGTTGACTAACATTCCGGTGTGGGTCAAATTTCATTATGTTCCTCTTGCAATGTTTCTGATGATGGTCTCGATCTCCTTGCTACATTGATTGGTACGCCAAAATGTTAGATTCTTACACTAGTCAAATGTGTTTGGATTCTTGGGGCATGCAGATGGTTTTGCTAGGTGCTTGATTGAAGTTCGGGTGGATAAGGTTCTTGAGAGAGTCTCACTTGTTGAAATACCCTTCTTGTATGGATCGGGTTCTACTATTGAAAAGATCCGGTTGAATACAAATGGAAACCACCAAGGTGTGATATGTGTAAGCTTTTTATCATACTATGGGTGATTGTCCTCATCGTCCACTTCCTACTCAGCCTACACATAGTATTAATGATGGTTTCAAGCGGTCAATAACAAGAATAGGGGTAAGAATGGTGCTCAAAATGTTTCGGGTAAAGCGTGATATAGTAAACTTTGTTTGGGTAAGAATTTCCGTCATCAACCTAAAGCGCATCCTCGTGAACCCAAGAAGGTGGATGTCACTAAAAAAGGGCGATGATGTGCCTAAATGCAGTGGGCGAATATTGCTACATCAAATAAAGTTGATGCCCTTAGTATGGATGATCTTGATGACTTTGGTAATTTTACTAAGGGTGAATAAGGATGTGGATCTTTGGTAGTACAATATAAGAAAAGAAGAATGAGTCTCCAAAGACTAGTAATACATTATATGAACCACTTGTGAGTTATTCAATAGAAGCTAACGAGGTTGGTCCTACCCCTATTATTGAGAAAATTGGGGAGTTTGAAAAGCTTCTTATTGATGGGAAACTACCCTTGTTGATGATGATGGTAACCCTGTTAAAAAGGTTGATCATTCAGTTAAATAAAGGATTTTCCGTCTATTTATTCTACTAAGAGGGTTAACCCATTCTCTAAGGCGGGAGAGATTGTTGATTCCGATAGTGATGAAGAGGAGGTTGTGAACACTTTTGATGAGTCGGTGAACCTATTTGGTGTTGGTCATAATCGTGAAGATGATTATGATGACTATGATTATGATGACTATGCGGATCAGGTTTACTGTCTTCTAGAGAATTTGAATGCTCTTTATGACACATATGGTATCAAGCTCCAAGGACTCTAGGAAGTAATTTTGTTTTCATAGGATTCTAATATTATCTTTTGAGTAGTGATTTATTTTCTTGTTTCGAGAATCGGAAATATCTTTTATGTAAGCTTTCCGCCTATGTAACGGCTGAGATATGGGATTCACCCATATCCTTTGTACTTAAATGTTTCTTGGAGTAATATATTTATCGGGTCTTTGACATTTTACCCAAAAGAAGAATAACGAACAATGCAAAACTACTTCTATAATGAAGATACGACTATGACTAGATTACAATTGACTCAACATAACATCAAATATAATCTACTTATTCTTTCAAGCGTGCAAAAGTGTCCTTTGAAAGCTTTGTTAATCTTCAAAGATACCATGCTCATCGAACAAATCATCATCATATGGATCATAATCATCATTTTATGTTTCTTTCCATTGCTCATACAAGCTCTTGGTCCTAAGTCCACTGTCACTCACACTTCCTAATGCCAGAAACATTCCACTTTCATTATTAACTTTCTCCACCTCACATTAACTATCTTCTCTAGTATACGCTTCTTCTTGCAGCTTGCTTGTTCCAGTTTTCCTTACCGGTTGGTTGATTCTCCTCATATACATTGTCAAACAAAACCCTAGCAATCAGAAAAAACAAAACCCTAAAAACCAGAATGTTAGAAACCCTTGTCGCAACTCAAACTAGCAAAAATGACCAACAACTAATGAATGACAAAGCTACGAGAACACAACTGATCAATCACTAATCGACTCGTTCTGGCAATAATTGAGGGAACGAATAAGAATTGATCAATCACCTTGGTGTCCTTACCAAATGTAGGAAACCAAACAAGTGACTATCCTCACCCCTAATACGTATCATACGTAAACATGACGCCATCCATGTTATACGCAACATAACAAAAAGCTACTATTTTTATTTTTTCCAATCATTTTTTCCAGTCATTTCATCTAAACAAAAACTCTATTTTTAAATCAGAAAGCTTACACAAAAATTTTGGAACCAAAAAGTCAACAAATACCACCACCTCCTCCGTTGATACATCGGACCCATTAACACCGAGGACATCACACAAACAAACAAATGTCGAACAACTTTAACACAAAATAACCACAAAGATATATCACAATCAACAGTGATATAACACCATTAATGCCTCAAGGCAAAACAATAACTTCATAAAACCACACACTGTACACCCAACTTCCGAAAATTGGCACTTTTCCCACTCGATTCGAATTAAAGAACCTTACGTATGATCGAGTCTATTTAGTATTGTCCTGACGGTCTGTTGGTTTCATTTGTTGCATTAGTATTACCTCTACATTTGCTCCCATGTTCGATTCTAGTGGTTTTTCCAAGTAAAAAGTATCCGTGTTAATAGTTTCCTTTGCTGCATTTGTAGTCGAACGATGTTGCTTTTCCTTCACACCTCTCTCCCCCCCCCTTTTGACTAAAAAAACTTCGTTCCATACCCGACACATGCAGTTCATACGCAAAAACATGTAGCAGTAATCCAATCACTTCAAAATCAGCACAAGAAGCACTATATAAACCTAGTTTCGATCCATGATTAACCCTAGATTGATTAGAATTCACACCAATAGTCAATGATTAATTGAACACTCCAATAAACAAATAAAACCGAAAAAGATTCAAGCAATCACCGTAACATAAAAAACAAAACACACCAACCAATACTAAATTAATAACAAGACAAAATAATGAAATGAATCTACAAGGATTGTTAATACACTCCATGAGTAATCGGTTAAGATTTAGATCAGGTACAGATGAATATGTTATATCGGTTAGAGATGTCAGGAGTATTTTTTGAAATATAAAGAGGATGCGCATTGGACGAACTTGGGATGCTTACATAGTTTTCCATATTAGCCTTTTGCATAAGAAACGGCTTCCCATCATCACCCAGAAACATAAGCTTCCTTTCAATTAGACTTTCAAGAATATTAATCATTTCAAAAAGAGGTGTAGTACTTGCCTATTTATTCATGTTCCCAAATCCATTTTCAAAATCCGAATCTTTACTAATAATAGGTTCCTCATCCAAATCACCAAGAGCATCAAAAGCATTCGATATGTTAATCACTTCAGCATCCTTACTTGGTTGTTTTGACGTAGATGCCTCCTTAGTCGAGTCTTTAGGAGGATAAGCCTTTATATTCTTAGAATAAACCGGCCAATACTTCATTTTCTGGATCTTAGAGACCCCAAAAACCAGCTTATAAGTGGGACCCTTTCGTTTGATAGTAGTAAACCCATCATTCGATATCTCCTTAGTAGCTCCCGAAATTGGACCTTTACCTTTATTAACCATCTTATTAACCACATGTTTAGGAGCGGCTTTAGGGCAATCATCATTCAAATGACCATAAAGCAAACATGTACCACACTCAGGTGGTTCCCACTCGTATTCAATGTAAATAGTTTCCTTAGTATACCCCTCCCCTACGAGTTTAGGAACAGTCAAAACTAAATTGTCACATTAATATTTGGAAGCATTGATTTCAATCAAAACTCATGCATAACTACTATGTCTCCATGACTCCAAACACATGGTATTAGTATAAGAATCAAGCATCATAGGAATACCAATTTTAGATGCAATCAAACTCAACCCATCTAGAGTATAAGAAACCATAGGGACATCATGAAACTTCACCCATACCGGAACACAAGAAAAATCATCCTTAAAAAGACTTACCGATTGAAACCACTTGTTGAGAAAGATTGGAATTCTACGTATCATTCAAGGTTTATCCCTAAGAATAGCCTCAACATCCTTTAAAGGCGAGAACACGAAAAGAAGAAATCGTTCGCGTTCATTCTAACTTCCTGAAGATCATATTTATACCAATTATTATGTAGGAATCATTCAACCACAGGAAATGCAAATCTTTTCCCAATAAAATACCCATAAAATGAATTTTTCATCCGCTCATTAACCTCCTGAACCGAACCAATGGGTAAACCTAGAGGTGGCAAAATGTGCCCAGAAGCAAAAAGATGAGCTAAATGGGCACATTTTTAAAAGATTTGGGCACATTTAGCCTCCTTCTTTTTATGAAATGGGCACATATAGCCCATTGAAAACTTAAATGGGCACAAACGGGCACTTTTTTTCTCTCAATTGTTGAACATTAACGATCATTTTAAAGATATTTTTATATAATATATTTATTTTTGTTAATATAAATAAGATATTACGTTTAAGGAATTTATTTAGTCGTTTTAGGTCTTTTATTAGCGATTTGTATAACATGTGCCCGTTTGGCCGTGCCGTTTACCGTGCCCGTTTAAGCCCGTGCCCATTCTAGCACATGCCCGTGCCCTTGTTTTGCCACCTCTAGGTAAACCCACATCATAATCAACATCCTTGGTACCATCTCATCAATGAATCGAAAATAAGTTTTCTTAGAAGACAAAGGCGATTTTAGAAGCATAAGTCGAGGGGGCCTCCACATTAGAATTAGTCACGGTTGTTTAATCCACATTATCATTTGAAGATATGGAAGCATTGGCATTAGAAACACCATGCATTTCCTCTTCAAAACTTGTACACTGACTTTGGTAATAGAATCCATAGACAAATTAGTATCAAAATTTTGTAACTTAAAAGCCACACCAACAGATGTATCTTGGATGGTAGAACATGTTTCACCATCTTCGTTCCAAGACCTCGGTAGCATCATTAGAAGTGGAAAATGCATCATCATCCATCACGGCTGCTCATGCATACCCTCGAAAGGACGTCCCACCATCTTATTCAATTCCGTGCTGTGACATCACCATCAATAGAACCGCCTTTCTTTTCTTTTCTTACCTCCTCCAACCGAATCCAAGAACCCCATTTGCATCATCACCAATTCACATACAAAAAACCAAGAAGAACAGTAGCGTAAATCTTCAGCAACGAAAGCACCTAACAAGTGAGGGTTTTGAACGAAAGCACCTAACCACGTCACATGTAAACCTAATTGATTAATTATGGGAATAGATTGATCAATGAAGTACCACAGACCCAATTAACGATTAGAGGATACGAAACCTAAAAAACGAATTTGGAACCCTAGCGGCTAAAACAATAAACAATCTGCGATCAGGTAAAGATATATGATTAAGAACGAGTAATAATCATAATCTTGAACAAGAACGATGTTAGTGTAACAGCTTAATTAATCAGGTTAAAAAAATAATTGTTATGATGAATGACGTATTTGTATCTCAAGTTCTTATCATATTTGTATCATGGAAAAATTTCAATTTTCATATATGGCAGACTAATCTAATTGGAGGCGTGGATATCGAACTGATTCATGACTTACATAAATAGCAACAAGAATTGCGACATTTTTAAAGTCGCGACGACTCTACGAAACATCATCATTAATAGCGGAAAGAAACAGTGATGTCACAATGTTTTAGAAACGTATTATAAGAAGTCATTGCCCTTTTATATTTAGCGACACATTTCACAAGTCGCAAAAATCTGTGACTCGTTTCCAGCGACTTGCCGTCTATCGTCGCTAAGTACGTCGATGGCAAAAAATATGTCACTATATACAACAATAACAACACACTCAATCCCGACGGAGCAGGTTAAAGGGGAGGTAAAATGTAGACAGATCCAACCCCTACCACCAGGTGAAATGTGTTTATTTAAAATTCGACCAAGTTATCTATACTACATTATAAAGCATTTGAGACATTTCTAAAATGGAATGCTTTTTTTTTGGGTAAAGGGGAGTAATCCTGCACCCTGGTAAATATATTAACCAAATAAACGTTTAAGTACAATGGATATGAGTGAATTCCCATATCTCAGCCCGTTACATAGGCATAAAGCTTACATAACAAGATACTTCCTATTCTCTAAACAAGAAAACAAACCACTACTCAAATGATAACATATGACACAACAAAATAAAATTACTTCCTAGGACCTTGAAACTTTGTGCCATACATGGCATTAAAGGAATCCAAATTCCCTGGAAGATCACGAACATGTTTTGCATAGTCGTCAAGTCATAGTCATCATATTCATCTTCAAACTTGTGGCCACCACCAAAAATATTAATGACTCATCAAATGGGTTAGCAACAACCTCATCTTGAATCGGACACCACAATCTCTCCCACTTTAGAAAAAGGGTTGACTCTCTTAGTAGAAGAGGTAGACGGAATAGGTTGACTATCATCATCCACAAGAGTAGCTTTCCATCAATAATTAGCTTTTCAAGCTTACCAATTTTCTCGACTATGGGAGTAGAACCAACATCCATTGATCCCATTGAATCACTCACAAGCTTGGCGTGAAGAAGTCCCATTCACGGAGGCTTAGATGCCTCACCAAGGTCCTTCCCAGAGCCATCAATACACTTCCTTAGTAGTACCAAGACTTCCCGTCTTCACCGCTTTAGTAGAAGAATCAGCCACGATACTTGGGATGCCGGAGTCATCTTCCACCTCAAGAGTCCCAAAAGAGTTTGATGTAGTAATTGGTGTATCTTTAGCAATACCACTAGCATTGCCGGTGTCTTCGTCTTAGCAACATATACCCTTCCTAGGTGCAAATCTAGGACCCTTACCCATATTAATACCACGAGTCATCTTCGTACCTTTAGGTTTGGCTTTCCGATTCTGCACCACCTTAAAACCATCATCAGGTTCATCCACATTAGAGGTGGGGTGAACATCATTATTCTCCATAATACTCTTTGGACAACAAGCGTTATCATGCCCAAACACTTTACATTCGAGCAGTGTGGCGGCTTCCATTCATATTCCACCTTTATACTTGCCGTAGTAAAACCACTATCATCCTTGTTAGGGATCACCATAGTCACCACATGTTTAAGCTCAAAATCAGATGATAATTCCACAAGAGCACGTGCAAAACTAATACGACCCCATGAATCAACACACATGGAACTTGTAAAAGCATCTAACATAATCGGCTTACCCACTTGAGTAGCAATTAAGCTCAACCCATCTTCTGAATATGCAAGTAATGGAACATTATGCAATTTAATCCAAACGAGAACTCTAGTTACCTCACTTTTAGACAATAGCACATCAGGAGTCCATCTAGTGAGAATGAGAGGAGAATTGCGAATAATCCAAGGGCCCGTTGAAGAACATTCTCAACACCTCTTTAGAATCGAATTTAAAGAGGAAAACACCATCATCATTCTTCATTAATTTAGAAAACCAAACTTACCCCACGTGTTGGAGCGTAGTTCTTAACCAAATGAAAAGCAACATTCTTGCCAACAAAAAGCCAACAAGTGTATTTTCATACGGTTGAATACACCCTCCATAGCACCTTCTAAGCACCGTATCATGATTATCGATCGCGTCTCATTCACCAAGGCACGAAAATTAACTTTCCTAGAGACACGTTCCGGGTTTAAAACATTAGCAAATGACCTCACTTCATTATTTTCACTACCAATCACGTTAGGACCAGAAGTAGAAGCATTCACCACGTTCTTACCATTATCATCAAGACCAGAAGTTGACATCTTATACACATTCGTAGTACCACCAGGAGAGACCAAAACCGTATTCACATAAGCATCCGGATCAGTAGCATTAGTAGAATTCACATTAGTGGTCAAATTCTCCCCACCCAAAACGGAACCAGCCATAGCAACCCATGGATCAGGACAAGAAGTTTGTTCCAAGCTAGAAGAACTCCAAATAGATTCAATTGTACCTTCGTGAGTATTACTAGAAGCTTTTCGTACTTCAGGAACATTCGTAACACCATCCATTGGTTGCTCACCTTTAAGACGTTTTAGCCTAGCCTCCAAAGCATTAATATCCAGCGATGCATACGGATTGGATTCCTTTTGCACACCACCTTGATCGGCCAAGGGCGTGAACTCAGATGCATCCTCTTTATCGGCCACCTTGGTGGCTGTTTTAGCAGCCTTCATCGACGAACCTTCATTGTTAAAAAACCCTTTCTCCATCTCTCTTAAACCCCACTAACAATCTAACAAATCGACCCACACAATACCCTCACCGACTTCAATCAGCATTAACCAAAAAACGAACAAAGGCAAAACCCTAACTGATCGTTAGGGTTTAATAAAGCAAGCACCAAAAATCTAACCAGCCCCCATGATTGAGGATCCAATAAAGGAATTAATAACGATTAGACCAACCTTGAATGAATCAAGATCGATTAGAACAGGTTAGATCCAAAAGCGATTACTACAAACCCAAAAAACGATTTTTCTAATCTGAAACAAAACAAGGAAAACGATGCACAAATTCAGCCAAAGACTAAATAACAATGAAGTTAATCAGTAGCAAAGGTAAATCGATGCACAGAATCACAAGATTTGAGGCAGAATTAGAAAAAAACGATGAAGGTTTTGGGTTTGGAAAAAATCGCCTAGAGAGAATATTTAAGGGTTTTTTTCTAAGCGTTTAAAAATAATTAACATTGGTTACAACACTTTAAATAATTAACTTTAAAATGGAATGCTTAAATAATTAAACTTTAATAATTGCTTACAATGACAAATTTTAATAAGTGCATCTATAATAACATTGGTTACAACACTTTAAAGCAGCTTTTATGGACATGTTCAGAGTAATTTAATATAAGAAAAAAAATCTATAACAATAATTACCTAATAAATGTTATTTTTAAAATACCCTAATATGCAAAATACTTGTTATTATACATATTATACAAAACACACAAAACATAATACAATTTATATGTAAATAAGTTGGTGGTACACATGGTTTTAAAAAGCAAACCAGACCAACGGGTTCAATCGGTAACTGGAATCACCACTAGTTCGGCTAGCCCATAAAAGTCGTCCGAAAACAATATTATTAAATTAATTTAGTTTCAAATGCATACTAAATTACCATGTTCAAAAAAAATTATTGAATCGCAAGAGTGTCTCGAGAACCAACATTTACACCTTTTATAAATTTTTTGATAAAACTTACTGTAAAAACTAAAATCTTTGTTTTATAAAAATCGGATAATTTTTTCAAAGCAAAAGATGCTAAGTGCTAAGTATATATTATATATATATTTGTATAATAAATATAATACTTTTTAAAGTAACCAACATGATTTCTTGAAATATTTCGTTTTTCTTTATCTTTATAAGTACTCTTTTACTTGTATTATCTATCTATTTAGAACAAATATTACAAACATTGTTTTTAGAGAACTAAATTTTCTTGTATAATGTTAGTGAATTTTGAAATTCACTATTATGTTATTATTTAATGATAACTTTGCCACTATCGACCATTGTAAACTAGTTTAACTTCATACCTCTTCAATATACGAGCTACCAACTCAGTATTGTTGCAATATCACGTGGATAATCTACAATTTTTATATGAAATATATTGTTACTCCATGAAATTATTCAAAACTAAAATTGTCATCTGTATATCTATTGTATCGTAAAATATAAAACTAAAAAAAAAAATCGCTAAATATTTTAATTGCATTATATCTGCCGCTGCAACGCACGGGTACCTTGCTATTATACATAAACCATGTTCTACGTTACATTTGTTTATAAATCTATATGCAAATAGAAGTATAGTCTTATACTACGTATGTGTCTACAAGTACAGGCCTAATCAATGAAGTTTACCCGTTTCTAATTAACTTGTAGCTAGATTAAAGCGTTCACAACTGATATCATAGTTGTAATTTGGTCATTCAAAAAAATTAGAAGTAGTAGAACCTGGTTGTAAAAAAAAACTGTATTCAGACGTTAGCATCGTGCAAGTAAATATTCAACATGTGAGTTTGCAATCATTTTTTATGAGATAAAAATATAGGAAACACATCAATCAAACTCATTTGGTGAATTTTTATATAATTTATTGACAGAAACGTGGTTTTGCCCTTTTACTCCTTCCAAATGATTCTTTTACTTGAGGCAAAATTAAAGAGAATATCCTAGTTTATAATACAATGGATTTCATCAAGTTGTTGACATAATCGTTATTCTAGACCTCTACGTATCCTTTTCGATCCCTTAAATAACAAGTTTTAGCGGATCAGTTTAATGAAATGGATTTCAACTTGGTCCAAAGTCCCGATATTAATTATAGGTGTCAAACGTAACAATTTGGGATATTAAATATATATGAACTTTATAAACTTTGGCGATATCAAGACAAAGACCGAAATATTTAAACCCTGCTCAATCTTCTTTTCTTTAATTAGTAATAGATCTGGTAACAGTCAAAATGTTTAATCTTTGTTTTAATTAATAATTGATTTGGTTAACAGCAATCAACTGCTCTTATTTGTTTCTCAAATATTATTATCATTTTAAATATTAAGAACTTTACACTTCTATAGTTATAGATCATATATAGGGACGGATGCAGGGGTTCTCACGAGATCCCTGGACACCTATGGATTTTTCGGATATAGTGTTAACTTTTGAAAAAAACATTGATTTTTCTAAATGCATCTTAAATACACCATGTTCATCGAAATGTGTTTCTTGTATTATTTAATTTGTATACTTACAATAAATTTTGAGCATCCGGTCATATTTGATCCTGGTTTCGTCCCTGATTATATTTATTTTATTACTATATCTTCGTTTACTCTTTCTGCATGATATTTTTAATGGGAGCGAGTCACCATATGGTAGCTTTTATGTTCAAATCCTTCTACTATAAAAGCATTACCATGTTACACATAATCTCACAAATCACTTGAGCTATCAAACATTGATCTAGAACAAGTTTTTTTGCCCCTCACAAATGACGTCCCGTTTCCTTTTAGTTGGTCTCTTGTTGGCAACATGTTCGCTTGTCGCTTTGGCTTCGGATCCTAGTCCTCTTCAGGACTTCTGTGTGGCTGATCGTGATAGCAAAGGTAAGATCAATTTCAAATAACATTGATCAGATTCAAATATACTACAATTATATGTGCTTATGTTACTTCTATTTGTGTTGTCACAGTACTAGTGAATGGTTTCGTTTGCAAAGATCCAAAGATGGTGAAAGCAGAAGATTTTCTTTTCAGAGGGTTAGACAAGATGGAAATACAAGAAATGCTGTTGGGTCTAATGTGACAGCTGTGAATGTAAATCAGTTGCCAGGACTCAACACTTTAGGTATTTCTATGGTTCAGATCGACTATGCTCCATGGGGTCAAAGCGCCCACACACTCACCCTCGAGCCACTGAAATCTTAGTTGTAATTGAAGGCAGCCTTCTTGTTGGTTTTGTCACATCTAACCCTGACAACAAGCTATTCACAAAACGTCTTGAGAAGGGTGATGTTTCGTGTTTCAGAAGGTCTAATTCACTTTCAACAAAATGTTGGAAATGGTTATGCAGTTGCTATTGCAGGTTTAAGCAGTCAAAATCCAGGTGTCATTACCATTGCAAATGCCGTTTTTGGATCAAACCCCGATATCTCTGATGATATTCTTGCAAGGGCCTTTCAAGTTGACAAAAAAGTGATTGATGAAATTCAGTCAAAATTCTGAACACCTATGCTGTTATAGAACGGTTATCTATCGAGCATTATAGTCTTCGGTTCAGTAATGTTTGTTTTGTCTTGTATTGTTTTACTATATATTTATAATTGAATAATTGAAATATATTATTTGTGTGCATCGTCATTTTCATATTCTATGTAAGATGAGTCGATAAGTAACATCTGAGCTCAAAACTTTGTTATTCAAAAGGAATCATTATGCATACAACAATTCCGTAACCTATCAATTAACTATACTATTAATTACATACATCATTTTATATTTCTTATTGTCAAGTAAGTTTAGATGGTTCAAGTAATTCTTTTGTACACGTCAAATTGGCCAGGTAGTGTGGCTGATATATGAATACCTTTTTGTGTATCTTAGATTTTTTATTACTAGCTAATACGCTAATTATGATGAGAGGAACAACGTAATACAAAACTATTTTAAACCTTTGTATGAAAATAAATTCTTTTATACATCATATTGGATAGGTTTGGTCTTGAGTCAAACTAGACGATAGTTTCTACATTTTTTTTCTTTTGAAAAGCAATGAATTTTATAACACCAACAAAAGAAGGCAACAAGCCAAACACCTAAGGCCTCCAAGAAAGAGACCAACCAAAAAGAGCAAGACGAAAGCAAGAAAAGAACAACAATGACAATAGGTAATCTACACCATCTCCTATAAGATGAATACTAGAAGGATTAGTTATCCAAGCTTTCGAATTGAATTGGCCCTTAGAGATCCGATTGGAGATCCGTAAAAGAACGTTGGACTGAATGAGCGTGAAGATATCTTCACTAACCACAACCAATTTATCCTCAACTCTAGAATGAACCATTTTGTTTCTCCGCATCCAAACAACCCATATTGTAATGAAGCAAACGCCCTCAAACACTTTATGAAGATGAGATGGGTTATGTTGACAAAACGACCCGTTTATCACAATAGTGAAATCCATTCCAACATCAGGAAATTTAACCCCCCACCAACAGAAACATTTACGCCAATGAGCTTTACCTTCGGACAAGCAATTAAAATATGATCTAAGGATCCGGGAACCTCTTCACATAAAAGACATAGAACAGTAGGAATGTCAATTTCGCGTGTGTCACTCTTTGTCAAAACTGGGAGCCTATTCAAAACTGCCCTCCAAACAAATATGTTGACTTTCTTTAAAAATGCCATTCTAAAATTAAAAAAAAAAAAAAAAAAAAAAAAAAAAAGGGGTAGGTAATATTTAATCTTGAGTTAAATGTATTTTAGTGGGTATTTTTTTTCCTTCTTATTGGAATAATCGTGTTGTTATATTAACTTTACCGCCTATGTAACGATCAATGCAGGATTCACACGCATCCTATGTACTTAAACATTTTTAGAGTAATATTTATTTACGGGTATAAAAACCTTTACCTAAAAAAAAATTGGACAGGTTATTGTGGTTGATATTGTGAAGTGTATTTTGATACCATCACTTTCTTTTGAGGTGCTTTAGGCTGATGGCGGTAAAATACCGTGTCTATTTTGGACTCGACACTTTTACGGCCTAAACAATTAAAAGCCGAATTCAAATCCTATCGAGAGCTCTCTACGTAGCGAGGAAGAAAGGGTTATGCCGAGAAAATATATTCTACGATCTTGGTTTTGAATCTTATCCCTGAACTCTTTATTACTAAATGTAAGTGGTTTATTCACTTTCATAATCGGGAACAACATGGCTTTTGGATGATCTATGTAGAAAAGACGCTGACACATGAAATTTTTTTTGCAGTAACGTTCCACAAAACTTAATCAAAGAGAAATCTATTAAAAAAAATGAGATGATGGCACCATACATGCATGCAGGAGCCTTCTAAATCTAATTTAGAGTTGGAAAAAAAAGTTGCATCTATTATTCATGGATGCGAATGGTGGTGACTATATCATCGTCTACTCGTTCCACATGATTTTTTAATGGGAGCGAGACACCCTATGGTAGCTTGTATGTTCAAACTCGTTTACTATAAGAGCATTACCAAGTTACTTTTTTTTTCTTTTATATAATTTTTTTTAAGATCCGTATAATTACATATATTTTTTCGATTTACATAGAAGTGTAAGGCAAACGAGAAACAAGCTACGTCGCTAGCACTTTTTAGATTCCAAAGCCAATTCTTTTAAAAACTACGTTTGTAGATCTATGTGTCATAACGTTGTCATGCATAACTTGTTGGACTCTGTTGAGGAGCTCCACAGCCTCAGGTGCAAGAAAACCAAAGGTATCAAATGCGAAGGGAATAAAACATATTGATTTTCAATGCACGCTTTCTCATCTTTAGTCATTTTGTGCGAGGCGACTCAAAGCAGACTTGTCCTGTGTAAAATCCTAGCTACTCAAACACACGAGGAGAAAACCCTGTTAGACCCACATTGTGCATGTTTTCCTCCAACCTATCCAAACACCAAAACGTCTGCCGGTTTGAGGTAGATCTTCCAAGTTACATATAAACTCGTTTACCCTAATGGCATTCCATTTCCTTTTAGTTGGTCTCTTGTTGGCGACATTTTCTCCTGTTGCTTTGGCTTTGGACCCTAGTCCTCTTCAGGACTTCTGTGGGGCTGATCGAGATATATAGCAATGGTAAAGGATTAACTTCCAATAACATTAATAATCATATTCAATTATTCAAATATACTATGCTTATATGTGCTTATGTTACTTCTATTTGTGTCGTCACAGTGCTAGTGAATGGTTTCGTTTGCAAAGATCCAAAGATGGTGAAAGCAGAAGATTTTCTTTTCAGAGGGTTAGACAAGATGGGAAATACAACAAATGTGGGTTATTCTAATGTGACAGCTGTAAATGTAAATCCGTAGCCAGGACTCAACACTTTTGGTATTTCCATGGTACGTAATGACTATGCTTCGTGGGGTAAAACACTCGCACACAAATGTGGTTTGTTCTAATGTGATATCTAACAATGACAACAAGCTCTTCACACAACGTTTTGAGAAGGTGATGTTTTCGTGTTTCCAGAAGGTCTAATTCACTTCCAACAAAATGTTGGAAATGGCTATATATGCTCTTGCTATTGCAGCTTTGAGTGGTCAAAATCCGGTGTCATTACCATTGCAGATGGCTTGTTTGGATCTGACCCCAAAATCTCTGATGATATTCTTGCCAAGGCGTTTCAAGTTGAGAAAGAAGTGATTGATTAATTTAGTCAAATTTCTAAGCATCTATGGTGTTATAATGGTTACCTACTAACTTACAATTAATCTTCAGCTCGATAATGTTTGTTTCGTTGTCTTATTTTGCTATATCTATAAGTGAATTAAGGAAATATATTGTATTCATCGTCATTTGAACTCAAAACTTTGTTATTAAGAAGAAATCATCCATACAACAATTTGCCAAAGAAATATAATTTACATTTTATTGATATAGTTAAACATAATCAGGCAATTAGCCCATATAACAATTATTAATACTAAACATAGAAAATTGAATTTTCTTTCTTGTGCGAAACCGTGAGTTTTAGGGTTTTTCCTTCGCGGGTCTCTCCTAGTGGTTCGGGTCCTGGGGCCTGCCCATTCGGATGGTTTAACTCGAGGGTCAGATTTCAAGTGTGGTGTCGTTCTTAAAACAATAACAAATATAGTAATGCATTAGACTTTAGGGTCACAATCCAAGTGAGAGCTTTTGGTTTTATGGATATAAATTAGTAGCCGTGAGTTATGATCGAACTCGAGACCACGGGATTGCACACTTTACGTAAGAGAATTAAAGTTAATAATTAAATGTAAATGTTATATTTATTTATTAATTACACGAAATAATATATAACGGACGTTAAGTTAATCAAATGTAATGGACTAACGATCGTTAAATGTGATTGGAAATGACTAGATTGCAAAATTAAGATTGGGAAGGTTCCGAAATACCTTGGGGATCACACCACCGATCGGCCAAGGGGTATTCCCAACCAAACCCAAACTCAACTTGTTCACCAAATTATGTTGAGTATATATACAAGAGTAGGGTCTTGGTTTTGCATCTCTTGTACTCATAAGCTAAAACCTAGATTGTTTGCGTGTGTTTTTTTGCTTGAATCGTTCGACCACCTCCCTTGGGTGTCGATCCACATCTTTTCCAAAACAAAATTGTTTCGTTTAATTAAAACTAACATTACTTTAATTTGATTTAGTACGTGTGTACAAGAAAGTGGTAATAACACATTATTGTTAGTATTCTTGGATTGAGTTACAAAATTGGTAAGGGTAATGCTTATAATTCACTTGCTAGTTTTATGGATTTGATTCTTGTTCGGCTAGAATCAATAAAGGTATGCATACTTTTATTTACCTTAATTAATTATTTATTAATCATTCCTTTACGCTTCCGCATGTATTCTTTGATGTTTTTGTGTTTTATATTTGATTTTCATGATATATAATTCCAACAGTGGCATCACGAGTCATTGGTTTAATGAGTAATTAATTACTAAACACGTAAAAAACGAATATTGTATATTGTTTGATATGATTATTTTATGGTTTTGGTTATTATTATGTAAACCCTTGTTTTAGGTTTAGGGCTTTTGCCCTAATTTGATTAATTTTTATTTTATATGGATCGACCAAAAATTTTATGGGTCGAAACCCAAAAAATTTTTAGTCGATTTTTATTTTAAATTTGTTTAGGGTTTAGATATTAATTGTGTTGCTAACCATATCAAAACCTAGAATTAATATATTTGTTACGTGATATATTCATGAATAATGTGTTATGTGACATGGAATTGTATGCAATCTTGTGACTTAATTGAATAATTGTTATGTTATATCCATGATGATACATGCATGTTCGTCATGGATGGTTGCTTGAATTTTTTAAATTGTTAAGATATTTTATCACATGTTTGTTTTGATAAATCTTGAATTGTGGAAGACTCAATAATATATTAATGAATCAATTATGTGTAATTTGGTATATTTTAATTATGGCTACATAATCGATTAAATCAATGTATGTGGCTCACTTTCAATTGTGCCAGTGAAAGCCCTAGTTAATATATATATTAATTAACCTAGACATTGATTATTAATAGGTTTTATCAAATAAATTGCATGTAGCTACTTGTTTACACGTATTAATTGTTAGTTATGTGCACATTGTTTTAAGTTATTTATTTTTTATTTGTTTACTTGTTTGTTTATTATGTGTGACAAGTTTAAGCAAAGGGTAATTTTGAATAGAAAAATAAATCGGACTAAACAATGATGAAATTTGATTTTTTTTTTTTAAGAGGTAAGTTTTCAAAGTTTAATTAATTGATGATTTTGGTACAAATAGTGAGAACGGCTCACACAATTTGACGGACTGTGTGAGGGGTATAAGGAGGGGAGCTGTGACCCTAAAGAAGAAGGTTATTGCTTATGACGACCAAATTCTCCGCTTCTTTGCGAGTCAAATTGGAGTTACCAAATGCGCTATGAGTACAAAATCATCTTAAGGCGAATTAGCTTTAATTTCATGCGCCACTTTTGTGGTAATTATCCAAACACTAAGTCTTTAGACTTATGCAAAGTTCGATATAATGGACGATAATTAAAGGTAAATTCCTTGATTGGTGAAACCAATACCTCAATCAAAACTTTGATAATTTGATCTTTCTCGAATTGGTTAATAAAAGTTTTTATTAAAATTTATGCTACAAGATGAATGCATGACATCTTTGTACATATTTGATTTGACACCATAAATCAAAACTAGTACCCTTTATAAATTAAGTTTGTGCCATCTAGTTAAATGAACACTTGAAGTTGCAATTTACGTCATGTAGGAACTTGGTGAGATTGTGATGGATAGGTAAATATTTATGTAAAGTCAGACCTTACATGAACATATTTGCAGTTCTGTAAGTTAGACACTTAAATTGAGTAGTAAGTGAGACCTGGACTCAAGGCATAAGATGGGATAAAACATGTTTATATTTGCAATAGCGTTGGAAAATATAAATCCCATAATGATCTAGGAATTGGAAATTGTTTGCCAATTATTGTTCGACAGATTACCTTATTACATGCTTTTATTACTAGCGGGTCAACTTATGTAATGAATCTATCATAATTTGGATCCTAGTTTTTGAGGAAATTATACGGTTATATGTTTATATTATCTTGGGTATATTTTATTTTCTTGAAAATTGTATTATCGAAAATACTAATACTTAACTTTTACGTAAAATGGCTCAAAACAACGATAACACTAACATCGCACTAAGTTCTGCTGCTCAAAACTTCTTTGATCGAGAAAACTTGATTGGCTCTAAGATTTCAATGATTGGCACCGCTCTTTGAGAATTATCTGTAGAGTTCTTGATCGTTTGGATTATCTGTACACGCCTTGCCTGTTGAACCATAAGTGGACGCCTCGGCGAGTGAAAGCTGCGTGGAGGACCGAGTATAAGTGTCATAATGATGTGGCTTGCACGATGTTGGGAACAATAGAATCTGCTCTCCAAAAGCGGTTTGAAAATTAATTCCCATACAACATGCTTAATGAACTCAGAACCTTGTTTGAGAAACCTGCGACTGTAGAAATTTATGATTTGATCGATGCATTACACAGCTGCAAGCAAGGAGAGGGTTGTAAGATATAACTTTTCACATACACATCAAACCATTAACACAAAGTAGCATATAGATGGAATTCTAGAGAGAGAAAGTTAGAGGTTTAGGGAACTTAGTGAGAGAAAGTGAAAGATATTATTATGAGCTCCAACTCTCTACCTTGGAAGGTAGAGAGTATTTATAGTCTTACATAACTCGCCACACTTTGGGGGCATGGATCGGGCATACTGATGGGTAAAGACCGTCCGTCCTCCACGGTGTTACTCAACTAAATAACTACTTAACTTAAAAGAAGCGACTACGAGCTTTCTACGATTACATATACTTGAGGTGACCGACTCTTTAATACCGGGAATTTCTAATTCCTAACAATCTCCCCCTAAGGGAGGTCACCTCAAACATGTACCAAAATTACATAGAATACAAATAGATATAACATTAACAATTGATCTAGTATTCTTGATGTAGTCCTTTGCTCCTGAGCTCGTAGTCATTGATTCTTCACATTGCATGTTTGGTTATTCCAAGTGGAGGTCTTTTACTGATCCACGTGATGATAAGTTAGAGCCATCTTTGGAGATCATCAACTTACAACAATCTCTGACATATCCTTTGTGGTGTTGGTATTTTGTGATGTTGTGACTTTGGGACCGACATGCTCACATTCTGGATCATGATATCTTCTCATCAGAGTAGCGGAAGCATTAGTTGATTCATGATATTGGCATCAGCGTAGCAGAAGCTTGGAGTGAAAATATCAGAGTCATTGATGCACTAATCATGATTTCTTTGAGTTGAATGTGTTAAGTGAGCATGCGGCTGTGGATTGACCGCTTCATTACGATCACCGCAAGCGTCGGGCGTGCACACGCATACAACAATTAGCAACAAATCGATTTAAAGTGTCTTTGATCACTTCGTTGAATTGAGGTACACGACCACGGTTCCCCGTTGATCGAAGACAAGTCTCGCTTTGTGATCGGTAGGATTCCTAAGAATCTCCTTGACAGGGTTTCGCACTGTTCTAGTTGTTCTCAAACCGAACATCTCAAAGAAGACAACACGGAGTGAGTGAACCGTAATTTTAAGTCCACCGATTGATGAAAAGAGATTTGAAAAACAATCGTGTATTGCTCGATAGAAATTGTTTTTGCACAACGAAGGTTTTATTGAAAACAATTATCAATCATAAAATACCTTTGGTTTGAAAATGATTACACGATCGATGTGCTAAAGAAAAGAGTTTTAAGCACAAAGACCGGTTTTTCAAAGGTATCCGTCAATCCATAACTCGAACCAGATTGATTCAAGAGATTGAATCGCCCATTGTTTCTGCTCGGTTGTCACACGGTTGATCTATATAATAGATCTCACATGCCACCTACCGGAGAGCTTGTTTGATGTTGGCTCGAAGGCTTTCCATCTTCATTGTGAATATGTAAACACATTACTCGGATGTTCGGCAATACCACAAGGATAATGCGTGGGACTCAAGATATAATCTCTTTCCACATTGTGTGAAGCAGAGTCTTCATTGAAAGTGTCTAATGAGATTTATTGATGATCTCGTGGCTCTAGACTCAATTTGTGCATATTTGGATCCCGTGGGAGACTGGGAGAGGTCTCCTACTTCAATATCAACCATCTCTAAGAGAAAGTCGATAGATAATGTCGGTTCCTGTGAGAATGAAACAAGTCCTTTTAAGAGGAACTTGAGTGGTTTGGAAAGTTGAAGTGCGATGCGTCCATCGGGTCCATGACGTCTTGTCTTCAATACCGATGTTACCATCGGTAGCATATGAAGTGAACCCGGTTTACGCCTAAGGTTTAATTAATGGAGGGCTATTTGTTTTCACCCTATTCTCATTCAATTCTTTTAATTCTTCAACCCTTCAGTGCTTACGAGACTTCATAGCTAGAACCTTGTTGGGTTTATTCCAGTACTAGCTCGATCTTAGTCCGCACTCTTCCCATATCTCATTTTCTCCTTTTATCATCATACCTAAGGACTTCTACACTAACTAGTGGATTGTCCTGGTAGATCCCTCCGATTCGGCGGATCATGGGAACACATACCTAACCTTATCATCCTTATATCACCGTACATAAAGTAAAGTTGGTCGGTCTATTTGGTATTGTTCATCCGCCATTGGATTCAATTGAAAACCATTTGAAAATCAATTCGGATACTTGTGATATATTATCAAAGCTTTTTGTACCGAATTGTTTTTGATATTTTAGAACGAGAACTCCCCTCAACATGTGCATCAAGTATTTGAAAATGTTTTGCACACGGAGGCAAGAGAAAGAATTAACTTCTTTTGATTACCATTTTCTAAAGATATCAACATCACTTCCTCAACGGATCAAGTGGGTATAGCATTTCAGGAAGGATGAGGTTTCCATAAATTTGCTCCCCTCAATATGTGCCTGAGGTTTGAAAAGAGTTTTGCACATACTAGAGGAACCCGCACATTAGGATGAATGATCACGTTTCAAATCATAGGTTTAAGATAGATGCTCCCCTCAACATGTGCATTGAAAATTTGAAATCGTTTGTCACATGTGGCGAGGATAGCATGAACATCCTTTTATAACCATTTACACGATTATCGGTTTAAATCCAATTTAAATCACACATTCTCCCCGATCACAATTATCAAATCATTTGAGAATTGTGATCTCGTCGATTTAAATTGATTTTGAAAGCTTTAAGGAGAATTGTGACATGATTGTGAAAGCGTTTGAACCGATAAGGATCGGATTTAAGACTTTAAACTCCATTTATAAAACATGCATGTATATCTTTTGAAAACAATTTAATGCCAAATAACTTTTTAATTTAATTGAAATCATTCTCCCCTCAATCAATGACGTGGGTTGTTGATTGAGAGATAAGATTTTGACAAATAGGTCATGTTGATTATCAAAAATAGAGATTGAGTTATTTTTCAAAGCATTTAGTTTTCAATAGATAGGGTTTATAGAATCGAGCATAGTATTTGAAAACATGGTAAAACATGGCTCTGTTCTTTCTTTAAAACCGGTTATTGCTGAAGATGACAATAAACCATTTCTCTTTCTCCCAAAAAATATTTTTGATTTTTTTTTTTTTTTTTTTTTTTTTAAGAATTGAACAACATCTAAAGTCCCGTGTCATTCTTTGAATGACAGACAAAGACCGTAGATATAATCGAACCGAGAAAAACATGACAAAATGACAATATTTTTGAAGATTTTTGAATTTTTGATTTTTATGGATTTTGAAAGTTTTATAATTTTCTATTTTGATTTTCGAATAACTATTTACAAGAGATAGATGAAGAAAGACCTTTACTCCTCGTCTTCCTCCACGAAGGCGTTTGAGAGTTCGGTTGAAGGCTTTTCAAACCAAGGCGTGGAAGAATAAACTCAAAACGTTCTCTTGGAAGAGCTTTGGTGAAGATGTCCGCTAAGCGATATTCGGACCTCACAAAATATAGTTCCACCACACCTTTTCCACTTGTTCCTCGATGAAATGATGTCGAATGTCGATATGCTTTGCTCTTGAGTGTTGAACGTTGTTGCATGAGAGAGCAATAGCACTTTTATTATCACAAGAGAGGGATTTTGTTGAATTCAAAGCCATAGTCGATAATTGAGATCTCATCCATAAGATTTGAGCACAACAAGATGACATGGCTATGTATTCACCTCAGAGGAAATAGAAGTACTCATTTGCTTCTTTGAAGACCAGCTCACAAGCTTATCACCCAAAAAGCGAGAGCACCTCCGCACGTACCGACGTGTATCTTGACAACACCGCATGATCGGCATCTGCATAGGCCGTTAGTGACATACCAGTGTCCTTCGGTGCCATAGTCCCATATTGATGGTTCCTTGGAGATACCGAAGACCCGCTTAATTTGCTTCTAGGTGCTTTTAGTAGGCAGCACGGTATCTAGCACACATGCACACGAGAACAAGATGTCTCGGTCTACTAGCGGTGAGATACATCGGGGATCCAATCATACTCGATATTTCGTTTGGTCAATCATGATCCACGAGAGGTCCTCATCTAGTTTGGTTCGGTCAATCATGGGGTGTCAACAGGTCACATGAATCAAATCCAAATTTCTTTAAAATCTACATTGCATATTTAGATTGATTTATGAAAATGCCTCCGGACTTTGTGAAATTTGTAATCCCAAGAAAATGACATTTGTCCCATCATTGACATTTGAAAACTTTGAACTCATTTCATTTGAAAACGATCACATTCCATTGGGTCACGAGGCAAAATAATATCATCAACATAAATTTGAACATGAATCAAATGTTTGCACGACTTCTGGTGAACAATGTAGGATCAATGCTCCTTTGATGAATCCGTTGATAGAAGAAACTTTGATAGTGTATCATACCATGCCCTTGGAGCTTGCTTTAAACCGTAAAGAGCCTTCTTCAAGCGATAAGCGTGAGTAGGATGCTCTTGATTCACAAATCCTTGAGTTGGTGGCGTGACGACTTCTTTAAGGTCTCCGCTTAGAAATGCCGTCTTTACATCCATCCGATATACCACCATGTTCTTACTAGCGGCATTAGCCGAAAGATTCTAATTGCCTCGATTCGAACAAGCGGAGCAAAGATTCTTCAAAGTCTATACCCTCCTCTTGACGATATCCTTTAGCAACTAATCGAGCCTTGTTCTTCAACACATCACCATGCTCATCAAGTTTTACTTTGAAGATCCATTTTAGAGCTATAATCATAGCATAGTCCGGAGCGGTACTAACTCCCATACATCAAGACGATCAAACTCATGAATTTCATCTTGCATAGCATTGAACCGCCTATCTTCATTCATAGCGAGTTTTAACATCTTTTGGTTCGATCTTAGATAGTACGGAGTTGAAGAAGCACCATAAGGCATCGGTTGCGAGTTGCTTCGGGTTGATACAGACGAGAGGATTTCCAATGATGTTGTCTAATGGATGATCGTGAGTCCATTTTCCGAGGTGTTCATGGCATTTGTTGAGGAACCGAGGTAGTGAGTCGATGTCTCACGAAGAAGATGGTTCGATGATGATTCAGGAGTAGCAAATATGTTTTCAAATGGAGCATCTTCAGAGTCGCAAAGGATTAACTTCATCATCGATGCGTAAACATTTCCATGATGTACATTTGAAGAATGATGATTTGTTGATGAGATCAAGGATCGCAGCAGTGCTTCTTGACTTACGAGATATTGAAACCGATGGATTGACTTCATTCAACTGGAATATGAGCATCCTCTGTTGTAGGATCGGCACCTCATTAGTAGTAGACTCATACAGTTCATCAAACATTGGATCAAACAATTTCTTTACATCATCTTGAGATGGAGGTACATATGCGTTTCTTGAGAGGAGTTTGGAACAAGGGATGAACCAATAGGACTATTTTGAAGTGCGGGTCCCGAAATGGAGTGTCCAGAGCCATTTGACGGTCACTCATCAAACGTAACGTGGATTGTTTCCATGATATTTCGGGTTCTTTTGTTGTAGATTCGGTATCCCTTTTGTTTGGTGCATATCCTACAAATACTCCAATGTCGACTTTAGCTCTAAGTTTGCCCAAGTCTTGACACTCTGTTGTGGACAAGTTCATATGGAGTTTTTCCATGAATGGTGTGAATCGAAACGATTTTGTGTGTAACATGCGTTGGGCAATTGCTTGACCCAGAGAAACATTGGAACCTTTGAGTAGATCGGCATTGTTCTAGCAACTTCAACAAGAGTACGATTTCGTCTTTCAACTACACCGCTCGTTGAGGGGTTCGTGGAACACTTCTTTGATGGTCGATTCCAATGCTTTCATAGAATTCACTAAGTTGTTTGTTGACAAACTCGGTTCCATTGTATGTTCGATGATTCGACGGTTTTGTTTAGTCTAACTCGCACTGCTTTGATGAGTTTGATGATGATATCGTGAGTTTCATCCTTTGTCCTTAAGAACTTGACCCGGTGAATCTAGAATAATCATCAACCACAACTAACACATATTTCTTCCCAAAGATATTCTCGCACCCTCATTGGTCCACATAAATCCATATGAATCATATGAAGAACTTACGTGACAGAGTTAGTAGGTTTGGGTTTATGGGCATACTTCTTGCTTTTTCCCAATTGACATCTCGAACAAAGATGATCCTTTTCATACTTTAGTCTAGGTAAACCTACAACTAAGTCCTTTCGAAAGATCGTTGATGGTGCCGGTTCAAGTGATTGAGACGACGATGCCATAACCATGACTTTGTTTTGAAGCCTTTGATAACAAGCAGATTGGTGAAGCTCTCATCATGTCATCGATAGAGATGGTGTAAAGGTTTGAGCCACGAGTTCCTTTCAATAGTTCCATACCATTAAGATCTCTAACAAAGCGGTATGTTTTCTCAAGGCTACTTCTAGATCGAGAATCACGTAATTGACCAACAGAGAGCAGATTATGACCTAAACCTTCCACATAATACACTCGGAGATGACACTATCACCAACAACATAATCTCCATAACCCATAATAGCACCGAAATGATCATTGCCAAATCTAACAGTCCCATGAATTTGCTCACGAAGTTCATGAGCCGTGACCGGTCTCCAAATATATGCTTGGAACACGAGTCCGGTACCACGTAACGATTTGAACGATCTGCGGTTGAACACGACAAGAATGGATAATCGGATAATTGGGATCCCATGCAAGAATTGGTTCCATTTGGTTAGTAGCAGCAGTTGGACCACCCACATCGAAATTGAAGCATTCATATCGACGGTGAGGTAATGGAATCATTGTGAATAGATGCAATACTAGTGTGCATATTAACCCTATTTACTGATGTGACCACTTCTAAGGAATAGTTCTACCAAGAGGCATCCATTTTCTAGTGGGCATTATCGATTAGTCTTATGACCAATGGTATCCAATAAAAGCCTATTCTCACTGAATGTTCTTCCCTGGGTTTCCATTGTTTTCTAACTCTTTTTAGCTTTTGCCTTTTAGCCTTTTTAGCATGAGTTTTAGCATTAACAAAATTAATCGGACAATTAACATCATTAGCGAACATTAACATCACATTCATGATTAGAAAGCGAAATTCAAGCAATCATCGGTACAAGGTTTGCAAATAGTATCGAATTCGAATTAATTACGATGCGCCTATGGCTAATACTAGAATCAACATGATTCGTTTTATTCGATTCAAACTTAAGGTTCCTAGATTGTTCTTCTACTCTCTTCAAAGCACATTCTTAGCTTGAGAGGTCCTATCATTCCTTGTATTGTCTTGAGACTTTGACTGCTCCCTTTAATGTCACCGATTACTTGTAGAGGAATGGGAACATTAGTTTGTTTTACTACTCTTGCACCACTTGCTTAGATGTCTTGGGATCTCGAACTACATGCGGAGTGCACTAAGGTTCACTTTCTTAACACTAGAGGTACCGAGATTAGTACTCTAGAAGGCACATTTGAGTTTACTTTCCTAGCATTGACGGATCTAAGATCCGAACTACTCAATGGTACACTACCTCACATTCAAACCATTGGGAATCGAGTGCATGTCATGTTTGGCCTTAGGCATTGAGCATGGAATCAAGGGGTTAACTCTCTCACCTAATGTCTTTGGGCATATTGTGATCAAACATTCTAAGATTTCTTGAGATCGTTTGGCATATAAGCATGCATGTCCAATTGCATTATCATGAGGTTTCTCTAGCTTATCCTCTTCAACAATCTCACGCAGCATTCTAAGCAATCCTTAAGGGATGAAATATGTTTGAATGGCAAGTTTGTTGTTCCTTAGGTGAGGGGACATATGTCACGGATAAAGCATATTTATTACGAGTGAACCTTTGATACAACATTTTCCTCATTGATCATTGGCATTTTCCCTTTTACCCGACTCTTGATTCTCAATTTCCTTTTGCAATGAAGTTATTTGTTCGTTGTTTTTGTTACTGAGTGACTTTAATTGATTCAAACAACTCATTGAAATGACGTTTAACCTTTTCATTCTCTTCTAGAAAACTTTCGCTTTCCTTTTGTAAAGCATTTACTAGGTTTTGAAGATGAAACGTTTGAGAATTCGAGAATCTAAAGAAGGAGGCATTTGGGAGCCCGTCATATTGTTCGTTTGACCCTTTAATTGAGAGATTTTGGCTTTCAACTTTCGATCGTGTTACAATCGAGCATGAATCTGTTCATCTCGTTTGTTAATTTGAAAAGCGCATCAAACTCGGAGCATCGAAGATGTCTTGATATTTGAAGTTTTGACATTTTCTTTGAGATGTTGATATTTTAGTTGTAGATTAAAATACTCAACTTCTAGTTTAGAAAATGTTTAACCAAATTGTCATGATCATCCAGTTCAATTTTCTCATTTAGTTTAGAATTAGTTTTTCAAGCTCAATGACACGATCATGGGAGACTTTCGAGTACACGAGATAGTTCATGAAATTTGGAAGCGTTAATAGAGCAATTTGAAGCGTTGAAAAATACATCTTGAGCAACACATTCGATAATAAGATTCTCATTCAATGTATGCGGTTCTTCCTCTCAATCTCATTATATTTTAGTGCACGCTCATAGTCACTAATTTCAACTATTATTGCATCAAATTCCTTTTCCATTCCCTAATATCTGCTTTCTATCCCTTTTTAAGACTCTCAAAGTGATATTTTAAAAGTTTAAAGAAAGGCATGACCTCGGTTAAATAACATTATTTCATTTGTTCAAAACCCTTTCTCCTTCCAAGAATGCCGATGGGTGTGATCCTTTTCTTGCAAGTTTTCTCAAAATCAACAAATAGTTGAAAATAACGTATTGGCTAATTAAGGTCTTGCTTTTAGTGGCAATTGTTCTAGGAACAAGATGCATTGGTGTATTAGGAGGATACACGATCGCTCTAGGCATTTTCCGAAGGGAGGGTTTGTTTCTACAATATTTTCGACTTCTACGCTTATCTAAATCCATTTTCCAGAAGACTTGTTCGGGAGTCAACAATGTCTGAGTCTTAAACTTGTTCAAGGAAATCCAGTTTTCCTTCTTGTAGTCATGGGGAGTGATAATTACTTTCTTCTCTTTGCATTTAGGATCATTTAGTTTCTTATTCATCTTCTCCCTAGTGACTTCATCTAATTTCTTGTCATCCTCAGTGCACTCAACGCAACTAGGTTTTTGTCTAGGTTTAAGAATCTCATTTCCATCATAGATAACACTTTGAGCTGCTTTTGCTATCTTTCCATACTCAGGGTTGGGTTTATCTATAATGGGAACACTATGCTTATCGCTTAGAACCCTATGCTTAGTGATCATGTGAGCAATCAAATGGTGTTTCCTTGCATGTACAACTTGTTTTCAAGTTTGTTTTTCAAAGTTTTCGATTAGAAAAATCTCTCAAGAGCTTTGATTCTTTTGCATTAAATTCTTGCTTAAGCATTTTCACATTTTCTTGAAGTTCTTGTTTTGCTTATTTGTTTTAGAAACTTTTCTTGCAAAGAATTTAATTCTTGTCTCAATACTTCTTCTAAAATTACTTTTTCTAATTCTCGTACGCACTTGGTCATCCATTTCCTGCTCACGAGTGGTCAACTCAAATTTTGCACGTTGTTCATAAATGGCAACACGTTCCTTATAGGCATTTAGTTCGAAATTATGGAATCATCGGGAGCACATGCAGTGTATTCATCAAAGACATATTCATTGTTGATCGGAAGATGCATCACTTGGTACAACTTCACTTTCACTTTGTTTCACGTATTGATCGTATGGGACAATATTGTTATTACCCATATTTTCAACATTTGATTCAAAAGTTTGATTGATTGTACTTTGTCATGCATCCGTTGCATATCAACATCATCGTATAGTTTTAATACCTCGAGATGAGTTTGTCCTTGGATGGGCGACTTGTGATGAAGAAGAGATCTTGGGAGAGACCATTGGAGAGATGCTAGCCATAAAGATTGTGTGTGCAGAGGGTCCATCATCTACATCAGTCGTATGCATCACGGTCGGCGACTTGAAAAGCGTTCGATGATTGTGACCTATCTCCGAATAGGCCGCTCATCCACATCGCATCATAGGTCTTGGCATTGCCCTCAAGAAGAAACGACAATTCCTCTTCATCCAACGCAGCACCATTGTCCCGAGCTTGTGCCAGCAACATCTTATCTCTGAAGTAATCGGCGATTCGAGGACGCTTTGGAGATGTGCGGTTCCTTGCAATGTGTCCTTCACCACCACAGTTATAGCATTTGATTGGTTTAGGTTGACCTTGGTTACCATTTCTTCCTCGATTCGGTTTCCAACATAGCCTCTCCCGGCTCCACCTCTTCCACGATCATACTGTCTTTCTTGAACTGGTTGCACCATGATTCTTCCATCTTTAACGGTGGCTTGATTATGTGGGTTAGATGCGGTTCTAAGGTTGTTGTTGGTTTGTGGGAGAATTCATGTTTTGACCGATGAGAAAGCAAGTTGATTAATGATGTTACCAGCGTGTGCATCGACATCGGCTTGTTTGAACTTAGGATCGAGGATGAGCTTGTGATTACCATTACCCAAGGTATGACTTGTGATGCTTTGGTTGTGATTCCGATGTTTGAGTAGAAGGCGGTTGAATCATTAGACGAGCTTGTCTCTCACGGGTTGGCTTTGAACCGATTGAGAATCAATTTTTCAAACATAGCATGTCTCTCATTCAAGGAGGAAGGCATAGAGTTGCTCATAGTTTGTATGCTTCAATCCTTTAGTGAGTTTCACAAATTGTGACAAACTTGTGCCATTCGGGATTCATGTTGTTCACAAACTTTGAGTTCAAATGAATGTTAGGCATAGTCATTCGATGTTCCTCATGTCATTCACTAATTTATGAAATCTCACATAGTACTCATAAACACTCTCATCCGGTTTCATCTTGAAGTGCTCAAATCGTCATAGAGTTGGGATTCTGTCTTCCATAGTTAATTACGAACACAGAGAAGCATCTTAACGTTATCCCAAACTACCTTTGCATCGGTGTTATGATTGATCACTTGTAGATGTCTTTAGGAAGACCTTGAAGAACAATGTTTGAAGCCACGATATCGCATCGAATCTCTTTTTCTCCTCATTATCAAGCTCATTGTACATCTTAGGTCCATCCATACCGTAAGCAGAGTACCATCTTCATTAGTATCAAGTATGTCTCTAGTCGTCTCAACCCGATATGGTCCTTCATCAATGGATTTGAGAATGTTGACACCATTTTCCTTTCCAAGGCAATACAATCGATTCGTTGAGCCCAAGAGTCGTGTCGCTCATCAAGCATGGGTGGGCAGTATCTGAACCATTGCTTGTACATCCTCGACAGCAGTGGAGATGATGGTAGGGACGTTGGTAGACATGTTAACATTATACGATTTCATAACTCAATGATTAAACGGAAATAGATTCTTTCACGGGATTTTACTAAATAAAGAGAAAACCGTAAACAATCACTCAAGTCGCTAGATGATAAAGCTCTAAGTCGCTAGAAACAAAAGCACTAAGTCGCTACCAATTAATTCGCTAGGCGACCAAGTCGCTAGAATCCCAAGTCGCTAACGGAAAAGCAAGTCGCTAAGTAGTAACTCGCTACGGACCAAGTCGCTAACCAAATTTTGGCGACAATTGCGCTACAAGTCGCTAGAGACACAAGTTGCTAAAGAGCAACTCGCTATTGGCCAACTCGCTACCATTAAAGTCGCTACCCGTGGTGGAGAGTCCACTACTTGTACTTTAACTCGCTAGCTCTAACTCGCTAGCTTTAACATCGTAAGTCGCTACAAAACCGTGAAGCAAGTCGCTACCAAGAAACTATTCAGGAGCTAAGTCGCTGGCTTGAAAAACCAAATAAACTTCTTTTCAATCCAAAACAACCCAACCAAGATGATTCAAGCTTACCAAATGAAAACCTAAACACTTTTGATGATTCTAAACATAAAAGTACCAACAAAATTCAAACTTTAACACAAGAGATCAACCAATGATGCAAAACCACTAAACTTTTCAAACTCAAAACCACCTAAAACCACTATAAATCCAAAGATGTGCAAGATATGATCTAACCATGGCTCTCGATACCAATTGTAAGATATAACTTTTCACATACACATCAAACCATTAACACAAAGTAGCATATAGATGGAATTCTAGAGAGAAAGTTAGAGGTTTAGGGAACTTAGTGAGAGAAAGTGAAAGATATTATTATGAGCTCCAACTCTACCTTGGAAGGTAGAGAGTATTTATAGTCTTACATAACTCGCCACACTTTGGGGTGGATCGGGCATACGGTGGGTAAGACCCGTCAGTCCTCCACGGTGTTACTCAACTAAATAACTACTTAACTTAAAAGAGCTGCGACTACGAGCTTTCTAACGATTACATATACTGAGGTGACCGACTCTTTAATACCGGGAATTTCTAATTCCTAACAAGGGTAAACCCGTAAGTGCTCATGTATTGGAGATGAAAGGATACATGGACCAATTACATGCACTTGGCAAAGTTTATGAAAATGATATTGCTGTGAACTTGATCAACAGATCCCTTTCAATGATTTTGTTTGGAACTTCAATATGCATTGCGTGGGAAGGCAGTTAGTGACCTACACGCATTGCTAATTGATTATGAAAAGGTTACCTCAAAAGGCTCTTACTCCTAGGTACTTGCTATTCGTGGTGGAAGGATTAATAAGCCAAAACCGCATCGTGCGAATAACAAGAAGGAAAGGGCAATTGATAAGGGTAATCGGTTATGGCCTATCAACCGAGACCCAAGAAGAACCCTACTGCTAGGAAGGAAAAATCCTAAAAAGGATCAAGCATGCCACCACTGCAAGGTCGTTGGGCATTGGAAGAGAAATTATGCTCTCTATCTTGATGAATTGTGGAAAAATAAGATAAAGTATGTCGGGTCCTCGGTAGCGGTCCTTGAGTAACTTATTTGTAATTGAATTATTTACTCTAAATCATAAAAATTCCTAGGTATATGATATTGGATGTGGTATTCACATTTGTAATACCTTTGCAAGGGTTTAGAGTGGAGAGGAAGGCGGCCTATGGGGAGCAAGATCGCATGTGGGCAATAGAGGCACTGCAAATGTTGAAGCCATAGGAGTGTTTAATTTAGTATTGCATTCGGGCTTAGTACTTTTATTAAACAATTGTTATTATGCACCTTCTATAATTAGAGGTGTTGTTTTCTTTTCTGTATTGTTGGAGGATGGTTTTACTCATACTATTTCATGAAATGGAATTTCTGTTTTTTTAAATGGTGTATTTTATTTTAATGCGATTACTGTGAATGGTGTGTTTGAAATTGATGCAATTGGAAATGAATCTAACAAATATAATAATTTGATGTTTAGCATCAATAATAAAATGAAGTTGGACTTGAATTCTTCTTATCTTTGGCATTGTAGACTTGCTCATATAGGCAAGGCTCGTATGCAAAAGCTACAACATGAAGGGCTTTTGCAAAATATCAATGATGAATCATTTGATAAATGTGAGTCATGCATATCTGGGAAGATGACGAATAAACCTTTTCATAGCAATATGGAGAGGCGTCGATCTACTTGGTCTTATTCATCTTGATGTGTGTGGACCACTTAGACATGTGTCAAAGAGGTGCTAGGCTTCTTAACCTTCTTGATGATTTCAATAAGTTATAATTATGTTTATTTACTTAAGCATAAACATGAAGTGTTTGAAACATTTAAGGTTTTCAAAGCGAATTAGAGTAGCAATTGGGAAAGAAGATTAAAGTTCTTCTATCCGATAGAGGAGAGTATCTAAGCCAAGAGTTTAAAGATTACTTAGTTTAGAATGAAATTGTCCATAATCGACATCTCCATATACTCCACAACAAAATGTTGTATTTGAGAAGAAATCGTACATTGTTGGACATGATACGATTAATGTTTAATCTTACTACTCTACCTTTATCCTTTTGGGATTATGCTTTAGAATCAATTTGTTCGGATTACGAATATGGTTCCCAAAGAAGGTTGATAAGACACCATATGAAATATTGCATGGTAAAGCTCCTAACTTGTCTTATTTAAAGGTGCGAGGTTGCGGGCGTATGTTAGGCGTGACTCAGCAGATAAACTCCAACAAAGATCGTGAAAGTGTATCTTCGTAGGATACCCTAAGGAAACTATGGGTTACTACTTTTACTATCAGCGAAAATAAAGTAATTGTTGCTAGGTATGGAGATTTTCTTGAAAAGGATATCGTATCTCAAGAATTCGATGGGAGAGTTTATGATCTCGAAGTTGATCAAGAAGATACATTACCTTCGAAAACACTAACGTATTACGGTAGAACACGATAGTCCGGGTCCTCCACCGAAGTTGAAGTGATTCCGTTAAATGAATATGTATGGTATCGTGTGCACCTAAGCGGCTATGTCTTAATGTAGAGGTTGGCGAAACTATATTAGGAGATCTTGGAGAGCACGCTAATTATAGAGCTGCCATGGCAAGTCTGAAAAGGACAATTGGCAAGTTGCAATGAATGGGGAAATGCAATCCATGAGAGATAATGAAGTGCAGGAAGAGGTTGACTTACCTCCAAACGCCAAGGTGGTTGGAAGTAAGTGGCTCTATAAAATAAAGATCCACATGGATGGCAATATATACATCTATAAAGCTCGTCTAGTGCGCAAGGTTTTACTCAAACTTATGGCATAGATTACGAGGAGACCTTTTCTCCTGTAGGAGACATTAGAGGTATTAGAATTCTCATAGCTATAGCGACATACTATGACTATGAGATATGGCGGAGATGGATGTCAAAACCGCCTTCTTGAATGGTCGCAGATGAAAACATCTATATGAAGCAACCCGAGGGGTTTGCGAATCCACAATTTCAAACCGTGTATGCAAACTTCAAAGGTCCATTTATGGATTGAAGCAAGCATCGAGACAATGGAATAAGAGATTTGATGAAGAAATCAAAAGGTATGGATTTATTCAAAATCTTGATGAGCCATGTGCATATCACAAAGTTAGTTTGAGTGATGTAATTTTCCTTATCCTTTATGTCGATGACATATTAATTATGGGAAAAGACATTCCAAGTTTGCAAAATGTTAAGGCATATCTTGGAAAATGTTTTTCCATTAAGGATTTAGGAGAAGCTGCATACATTCTGGGTATCAAGATCTACCGAGATAGGTCAAAGCGGTTAATTGGTTTAAGTCAAAGCACTTACATTGATAAAATATTGAAGAGATTAAATATACAAAATTCCAAGAAAGGATATTTGGATGGAAGTAAAGCATGGCTTATGTAGCGATATGTGTGCTTCAACACTGCTGAAGTGGCACGTGCGTAAAGTTCATTATGCTTGACAATAGGATCTATTATGTATGATGTGAGATGCACAAGGCCGGATGTGGCGTTCGCTCAAAATATGACCGATCGATATCAACGAATCCGGGTGAACTTCACCGGATCGTTGTTAAACATATTCTAAAGTATCTTAGAAATACGAAGATATGTTTTAGTGTATCGTGGAAATCCGGATACGAGCTTGATGTTACGAGTTCTTGTGATGCATTACAGCGGTGTGATACACGCACCAATTAAAACAAGGATGTGACAATTCAATAGGTAGAATTGGATAGCTAGCAAGGAGTAATGCATCATAAGTAGATATGCTTCACGTTTTTGGCAGACCCCTAATCTAGTTAGTATCTTTTGCGTTAGTTGACTAGCAACTAATTCCATCCTCCCCTTCAAAACCGAGATATTTTAATTCATAAAATATTAAAATACAAAAATAATCATCCCTCACCTTTAGACTTAAATCGACATACATTTCAGCCTAACGACACTATTCCCTTAGAGAACGATATCAATACCCGAGGCTTACCTAATACTACACTACAACTATTAGGTTCACTGCCTAGGGTGTTGAAAAATTTGCTCGACGAAAAGAAAGTTCCTTTGACCACGAACGCGCGTTGTACGCGTATCAGGATTTCATCCGGTTGTTGACATAATCGTTATTCTAGACCTCTATGTATCCTTTTCGATCCCTTAAATAACAAGTTTTAGCGGATCAGTTTAATGAAATGGATTTCAACTTGGTCCAAAGTCCCGATATTAATTATAGGTGTCAAACGTAACAATTTGGGATATTAAATATATATGTGAACTTTATAAATTTTGACGATATCAAGACAAAGACCCGAAATATTTAAACCCTGCTCAATCTTCTTTTCGTTGATTAGTAATAGATCTGGTAACAGTCAAAATGTTTAATTTATTTTTTTTATTTTTTTTTTATTTTTATTTTTTTTTAATTAATAATTGATTTGGTTATGACAATCATTGCTCTTATTTGTTTCTCAAATATTATTATCATTTTAAATATTAAGAACTTTACACTTTTATAGTTATAGATCATATATAGGGACGGAAGCAAGGGTTCCCACGAGATCCTGGACACATGAATTTTTCGATATGGTGTTAACTTTTGAAAGAAACATCGATTTTCACTAAATGCATCTTAAATACACCAATTTATCGAAATGTGTTTCTAGTATTATTTAATTTGTATACTTATAATAAATTTTGAGCATCCGTTTATATATATTTGATCCTAGTTTAGTCCTTGATTATATTTATGTGATTACTATATCTTCGTTTACTCTTTCGCATGATATTTTTAATGGGAGCGAGTCACCATATGGTAGCTTTTATGTTCAAATCCTTCTACTATAAAAGCATTACCACGTTACACATAATCTCACAAATCACTTGAGCTATCAAACATTGATCTAGAACAAGTATTTTGCCCTCACAAATGACGTCCGTTTCCTTTTAGTTGGTCTCTTGTTGGCAACATGTTCGCTTGTTGCTTTGGCTTGGATCTAGTCCTCTTGGGACTTCGTGTGGCTGATCACGATAGCATAGGTAAGATCGGGTTTCAAATAACATTGACCATATTCAAATATACTACAATTATATGTGCTTATGTTACTTATTTGTGTTGTCACGTACTAGTGAATGGTTTCGTTGGGGTCTTGGTTGGTGTCGTCACGTGGCCTATGTTGGTCATGGGGTTGAGTCGGGTCGATTTGGTAGCTTATTGATTGGTTTAGTTGAGATTTGGATGAGACGTGTGGAGCCGAAAAGCTTTTAGAAGCTTGTTTGGTTCACGTGGTCTTAACCGCGACCGTGTCAAATATCAGTGGCGGAACTTGACTATTTATTTTGGGGGGGCCGAATCGGAGATTTGTTCGTAACCTCAACTAAATTACCCCTAAAACCTTTAATATTTACACTAGGTGCCGTAAATTTTAGGGGGGCCGGGACGCTCCCCTGCCCTCAAAGAGGTCCGCCCCTGCGTGTCATGACCATTAGGGTCATAACATTGGTTTCGAGTATAATTGGTTGATTGATTGGTTGGCGAGATTGAATTGCGCGTTATGACTTTTAATTATGGACTTGATATATATATTGTGATTTTGAGCTACGTCGGCGTCACTTTGACTTTTTAGTCAATAGTTGACTCCGACAAAGCCGTAACATGGACTTTAGTATAATTTGGACAATTGATTGATTAAAAGCCGAGAAGTTATGACTCGTGCTTGTGGACTCGAAACGATTACCGATATGAGATTAATAATGGAATTTGATGAAATATATATATATATATATATATATATATATATATATATACTAGATTTCAAAGCCAGCCCAATGGGCGGGCATGACTTACAATTATTTGTTTCTGTTTTGTGTTAACTTAAATACATTTTTAAAATTGTCAAACAATAATATAAGACAATTGCTTTTTTTTTTTTTTTTTTTTAAGAATTATAAATAATTGTATGGTTTGCGTGGATGGTTAATAACACAACACATATAATTTTTACAACATTATGAATTTTATGTATGTTTGTAAAGTTGTAGATAATGAAAGTGTATTAAAGTGATATAACAGTTAACTTAAATTCTAAACAAAACTTCTTTGTAGACAACGATTCGTATATTTGTTTGGAACATTATAAAAACTTTGATACTACACACAAAACAATACTGATTAATGCATCAAATATAATAACGTGGATAATGGATATATCCTATACATATAAATTGTGAGAGTTGTAGCAAGTTCTCCATATAAGTGTCTAGATATGTCAAATTATATTTTTATAAAATTTAGTTGTTATTTGCTGAATTGAAGTTTAATTTCATTTCTATGACAACATATAGAGATTCAACACCAAATACATAGAGATCGAAAGAAAAAAATAGTATGATATCATACAGAGAATCCCTATTTGTTGTAACCTAGATCTGAAATCACGTGACGTGGTTAAAGTTTATCAAAAAACTCTACTTATTTGGTAGCATGTCATGTTGTTTTACCAGAAGATGGTCAATTCAGTGCACAAGTGAGATAAGGCCGTATTCAGCATAGAAGATCTACAACATATACAAAGGATTAATTGAAACCACATCGAGTAAGTGAAACAAATAAAATAACAATTAATGCCGAATGTTAGATGCTAGAATTTACTCATAACAATGTATATTTATAAATGGCGCTAATATTTTGTGTACTTACTTGCCAAAGAAACATATACATCGACTGAACAGTTTCCATGCTTTTCAAATCGACTGATTTTGCACGTATCCAAAGTATTAATGCCATCGTAAGATGACTAATGACCTATACCAAGAAAAAGAATGGCAAAATTAATCACCAAATCGTCTACTCATTATGTGTATTAATTGAAACATATATATTACTAAAGTATCTATATTACTAAAGTATGTATATAATGTTACCACAACCATTTTCCCACTTCCTACATACACAAAGAATAAAAAATCGAGTAGATTTTAATGGAGATCCTATTGCAATATTCCATTTTACGCATATTAAAAGGATATCATCTATATAGACGGGAAACAATTTCTTCATGTTTAACCTTCATAATAATTTAAAATCTACATTAGGACAAAACTAAAATCCCCGTGGGTGTTGGACCGGACCGAGAAACAAAATAAACAAAGCACACCCTTTCGAGGGCTGAAATAGGCCACACAAACACCAAACACCTCTTTGGTGTTACTACTGTGAACCGCGGACCAACCAAGGCAAACAAATACACCCTTTTCGGGGCTGAAAATAAGCAAATCAAACACCCCCTGTTGCGCAGAAAATCGGCAGCAAACACACCATTTTTAGTGCAGAAAATCAACAGCAAACACACCCCTTTTAGTGAAGAAAATCAGCAGCAAACGCACCCTTTTTAGTGTAAAAAATCAGCAGCAAACGCACCCTTTTTAGTGCAGAAAATGAGCAGCAAATGCAGCCCTTTTAGTGCAGAAAATCAGCAGCAAACGCACCCTTTTTAGTGTAGAAAATCAACAACAAACGCACCCTTTTTAGGGCTATATTGCAGCAAACAAACGCCCGCTGTTGAGGCTGAAAATATGCAGAACCAAACGCCTCTTTGGGCTGGAAAATGAGCTTAACCAAGCGCACCCTTGTGCAGAAAAATAAGCAATGAAACAAAACCTTTTGTTGGGTTCAAATAGCAGTAACAAACACCCTGATGTGGGTTCTTTTCCAGTTGAACAAACCAAGACCAACACCCCTTATTGGGTGGTCTGTTGGATCGAAACAGAAGCAAGAACAACCAAACGAAGCGCACCCTCTTGGGTGTTAGATTCAACCTAAACAATCACAACGACACCTCTTCGGGGCTGTCATGAACCAGGCCAAACAATCACCACTTTTGGTGGTTTTTCCAGCCGAGTGACAAACAAACACACCCTTCGGGGTGGTTTTTAGCCGAGTGCAAAAACCAAAAAGCTTAAATGGGCAATTCAAGTACAAAATAGATTATGAGCTTATTCAAATAAGCTAAAGAGAAAATGAAAGAAAGTCAAATCAAATAGGCCAAACACCCCTTTGGTGTGGCTGTGACCCGCAAACAACAAACACCCTCTTTGGGTGATTTGTAGCCGAGAATTATACCAGGCGCGCCCTTATGGGGTGGCTGTGACACGCAAAAACGGACAACAACCAAACACACCCTTGCAGTGTGGGCTCTGACACGCAAACAAATACCCCTTTGGGTGGCTTTCTGAGATAAACAAACCACCCTGTTTCGCGGGCTATGGTTGGCAGGAGCAAAAACAAACGCACCCTTGGCAAAACAATCCAAAATCGAATAAGCTAACCAACACCCTCATCAATAAACTATTAAGAACATGAGCTCAAAACCAAAACCAGCCTGAGTCGTGACCCTCTCTGGTCTTGACTCGTAACCCAAACGGGTTCAATATCTGACACGAATAAATAATAAACAAACACCACTCTTTCAATTAGTCTTAAACACGCGAATTTGATTATTAAAACATGTTTAATCTAGTTTGTATATCCACGGAAACTTACAAAATCATTATGTATACAATTTTTAAATAAAGATAATGGAAAGAATAGATGGTGTGTCAAGATTACCCACGATAGGCAAGAGGTAACGAAGGGTGAGGAAGGAGGTAGTGAACACATGAACAAAAACACTATCAAAATCCTAGCGTGACCCAAAAGCCACCAACTAAACCCGATTCGAATCCACAACCTTCGGACCTTGTGGTGTTCTGAAGGTATGCGTTTGTTTCTTTATGTTCCAATATTTAATCAACATATCATCATCTGTACGTAAATAGCAAGAAACAGTCATAAAGCAGAATTTCATAAATCTTTATCACCAAATTTTCACAGTTACATACCTTTATTATTTGATATTCCGGGTGTATAAGCATAAAACCTGATAATGTGTACATATTAATAGACTTACTTCAGGAGAAGAGGCTGCGAATTCTGCTGTATAATATGCCCACCCTAGCAACTTATTACATTCCTATATTACAAAACCAGTGTCATCATCTTAGCTGTGTAAACATATTTTTTTTTTTATTTAAAAACATGATAATGTATACATTAATATAGACTTACTTCAGGATCTGCTCTGTAGAACGTGCCCAGTTTAAGAGTTCCTTACGTGCCCAGTTTAGGCAATGGACAGTTGGAACTAAATAAGACCATCGATCAAACACAGGAAAAGTAAACAAACCTATATCAAAATCAAATCATTAAACGATGACGGAAGTAATGAAGATAATACTCACTGAAGCAAGATCCAGAGTTGAGCAATGTATACTATTCCCATGCTTCATAACCTATTTAATAAGTAAATTGGTAGAAATTGTCACCTCTAGCTAAAAGGTTCGGAATTTTATTCGTTCCTAGTTATAATGTTTAAGATAAAAAAGAATCATGAAATTGAAAAAATATGAAGGGATGTATTAAAACTAATCAAGAAAAATAATCAATTTGTACCTTCTGCTTTGCTAACATTGCTAACAGTGGACTGGACTTGAGTTGAAGCAGAAACTTTGATGTTCGAGAAAAGCTTCTGAAGACGTAATTCCGTGATTTTCATTTGTTCTTGGTCTGATATGATACTTCTATAATTCTATGATTTTTCTATGATTTCTCACACCATAACCAAAAAATTCTTAACTGTAGCAAGATGCACCATGTGGTTCAACACTTTACAACATCAGAAGTGATTATTACAGCATCAAGTAGCAAAGACATACCATGTTTTATTACAAATCCTCATCTTTTTCGTAATTCAGTAAATGTATTCATGGTGCATTCGGCTAATGAATCGCCACTTGAATTAAACGACCTTTGGCTACGCAGCCTCGTCATACCCAAAAAGAGCACCACAATGCTCACATACTTGATCAGTCACCTAGATTGATATACTCGGGAGTCGGATCTGTATAAGAGCATAAGAAGTTATTAAGTAAAATAATTAAAAAAAAAATTATGACCAAAATTGCCTAAAAAATATTTGTCTATATCCTTACATAGTGATCACAGTAGATTTTACAAAGAACATATTGAATACAGAGGTTGTAACCTTACTCCATTGAATGTTTCACCATCTTCAAACTGCAAGGTAAGGACAGCCATATGATCGAGCTAAATAGAATGCCCCCAAAATTTGCCCATTAGATTGGAATCCGGCCAAAAATTTTAGCCTTTTCCCTCGCAATGACAGGCAACAATCACAGGGATATTTATCGTACCTATTTGTTGATCCGGAGTTAACAACATGTTTACTAAATATTGTTAGTTTAGGTTGCTTGTTTCGCTATTGTTAAAAGAATGAAATATTAATTAAAGTCTACATGACCCAACCATTTTGCAGCCATATCAGTAAGCATATAAGTGATTTCAAATTTACTTCGACCTTGGATTTCTCCTTTCACAGCCCAACAAATTCATAACCTTCGGCGCCATCGTTTGTTCCTTTTAAAGCTTTAGGCATGATTTGTTCCTTTTGGTATCATGCAATAAATAAATTACCTAATTTAATAGGAAAACATAACCATACCTCAGATTCTTATACTTTAGTTGTATGAGGGAACACTGCAAACGTAAATATTAGTTGAAGGTTTAACCTGATCGAATTTTACTTGACTTTTGCTGAAAAACTAACCTGTCAGGATAATCCACGATGATCCCAAAAAGTTTGGCGATTCTTAAATATTGTAGAGTTTCATAAGCAAAATACTCTAATCGCAACTGCCATCTAATAATTCCTTCAGATGGCTTATCACCTGATGATGGACATGATGCTAGAGGTGATTTGGCACTTGAGTGCTATAATAACTTGTAGAATCACCAAGATAATCAAGAAGTGCATGCAAAATAGAGTGGCACGGCCTGCAGTAAGGTTTATTAGAATTTAGAGTCAAGATACATATTAATTGATCATAAGCACCATCACTTGTATCCACTCCTTGATAGACTCGAGAACAGAGGTCCTGTATTCATCACCAGCTAGATCATAAACTTTAGCCTGCCATATTTTCGAAAAGAAAATAAATTTATGTAATACAAACTTTCAGTGATTTTCAAATATTAATAGTGTTAAAATCTGTTTTAAATCATTCCTATTCAGTTTCTATTAACCAAACATCCCTAATTTTCACAAAAAACTGTCCATCCTTCACAATAATCATATAACGAAATCGATCCGTAATATCACAAACTCAATCATAATTCCCTCACATCCATTAATTACAGATCATTATATCTTATAAATCACTTAAAAACAACCAATTCGATCAAACAACGGTTAACACGTCACCAAAAACCATAACAACATAAGAATAAATAACATGCATGCATGATACAATATATATGAGCGTAAAATAATAACAATACCATTAAACGTAATACTCTTAAAAGAAACTAAATGCAAGTTAAAGCTCTGCAAGTTATTGAAGATCGACAAACATAGGTTTTGAGGAAAAGAGAGTATTTTTTTAGAAAAGATATAATAAGTTTTAAAAAAGATAATTACTTAATATAATTTTTGTAGATAAATACATTCCTTGTCAAACTAATCAAAATGGTCAATGATTGGTCGTAGAGATTTATAAATTTGGTTTTCCAAGTTATAATCAAAAATGTGTTGGTCTAGTGGTAATAATGTTTGTTTGTAGACTAATGACCCGTGTTCGAATCCAATTTGCTGCATGATTTTTGAAGAATAAAAAACAAAATTTTAATAAATAAAAAATTCAAATTTAATTAAAATAATTATTAAAAATCCGAAATTTACAAAAAAATTATTAAAAATCCAAAAATCCGGAAATTAATAAAAAAAATCCAAAAATTAAATAATAGCTAATTAAATTTAAAAAAAAATAATGCTTAGGTGGACAACTTATGATTAAATTAAACATTTAATGTAATAAAACATAAATAATTTCGGAAAAAATAAAAAAATAGCCTAAAATTCAAAATTAATTAAATGTCTTCAAATAAAATAAAATTTAAAATGCTTACATGGCAACAATGTGATGACATGGCTAATAATGAATTACTGGGCAATGAGGTGGCGTTTACGTGGCATTATCTACGTAACGCCTCCCGTTATATATAATATAGAGATATATATATATATATATATATATATATATATATATATAAACAACATGTTTACTAAATATTGTTAGTTTAGGTTGCTTGTTTCGCTATTGTTAAAAGAATGAAATATTAATTAAAGTCTACACCCACCATTTTCGACCATATGAGTTACATGTTGATTTCAAATTTACTGACCTTGGTTTCTCCTTTCACAAAACAAATTCATAACCTTGCGCCATCGTTTGTTCCTTTTAAAGCTTTAGGCATGGTTTGTTCCTTTTGGTATCATGCAATATATAAATTACCTAATTTAATAGGAAAACATAACCATACCTCATTCTTATACTTTAGTTGTATGAGGGAACACCAAACGTAAATATTAGGCGAAGGTTTAACCGATCGAATTTTACTTGACTTTTCTTGAAAAACTAACCCGCGGGATAATCCACGATGATCCCAAAAAGTTTAGCGATTCTTAAATCTTGTAGAGCTTATAAAAATACTCTAATCGCTGCCATCTAATAATTCCTTGAGATGGCTTATCACCGATGGACATGATGCTAGAGGTGATTTGGCACTTGGAGTGCTATAATAACTTATGTTAATCACCAAGAAAATCAAGAAGTGCATGCAAAAATAGGAGTGGCACGGCCTGCAATAAGGTTTTCCTTGCTAGAATTTAGAGTCAAGATAAATATTAATTGATCATAAGCACCATCACTTGTATCCACTCCTTGATAGACTCTAGAACAGAGGTCCTGTATTCATCACCAGCTAGATCATAAACTTTGCCGCCATATTTTGAAAAGAAAATAAATTTATATATACAAACTTCGTTGATTTTCAAATATTAATAGTGTTAAAAACTGTTTTAAATCATTCCTATTCGGTTTCTATTAACCAAACATCCTAATTTTCACAAAATCCATCCTTCACAATAATCATATACATGAAATCGTCCGTAATATCACAAACTCAATCATAATTCCTCACATCCATTAATTAGATCATTATATCTTATAAATCACTTAAAACAACCAATTCGTCAAACAACGGTTAACACGTCACCAAAACCCTAACAACATAAGAATAAATAACATGCATGCATGATACAATATATATAGCGTAAAATAATAACAATACCATTAAGCGTAATACTCTTAAAAGAAACTAAATGCAAGTTAAAGCTCTGCAAGTTATTGAAGATCGACAAACATGCACCATTAGGGTTTTGAGGAAAAGAGAGTATTTTTTTAGAAAAGATATAATAAGTTTTAAAAAAGATAATTACTTAATATAATTTTTGTAGATAAATACATTCCTTGTCAAACTAATCAAAATGGTCAATGATTGGTTGTAGAGATTTATAAATTTAGTTTTCCAAGTTATAATCAAAAAATGTGTTATGGTAATCATGTTTGTTTGTAGACCTATGAACCAGGTTGAATCAGTTGCATGCATGATTTTTGAAGAATAAAAAAAAAATTCATAATAAATAAAAAAAATTCCGAAATTTATTGAAAATAATTATTAAAAATCCGAAATTTACAAAAAAAATTATTAAAAATCCAAAAATCCGAAAATTAATAAAAAAAAAAATCCAAAAATTAAATAATAGCTAATTAAATTAAAAAAAAATAATGCTTAGGTGGACAACTTATGATTACATGGCATTAAATTAAATTACTGGGCATTGAGGTGACATTAATGCCAAATGCCTCCTGTTATATATAATATATAGATATGTATGTATGTATATATATATAATGAGGAGATATTGGCGATAAAGGTATCCAACTATTCGAAGTTTGACACATGAGTAATTTTTTTTTTGTTTATCAAGGAAGTGTAAATTAATTGTTTGTCAAATATATAACTAAAATTATATGTTCATAACGAATTTATATTAGAGAATAACTTCATATTTTTCACATATTTAAGGACCAAATTTTGACCAAATCCCACTCATTCTAATGAGTGGAAAATTACTCATACACATATTGTCATCTTTGTGGCGCTTCAGTTTCTTTTTGTGGGGTGGCAATATTCTCGTACTTAGATTATACAAATGTAAACAAATCAAGCTTAGGTTTTTGTTTGGTAGCAAAAGTAGCAAAGTTCGTCACTGTTGCTATAATACATAATGCAATTCTGAAAGATAGGCAACACAATGATGAGCAATATAATCTTTATTGGATCTAAGTGCAATAGTCTTATTATTTTAATAGTATCCAAATGTTACAAGATTAGATTAATATCAATGAGACAATAATCATGTAAATGTAAAGACAAGACAAGATCGTTGAAATGATCGAGAAAGAAAGAAGAGGTGATACAAAAGATGCACACTCAAGTGTATGTAACCCTAGATTAAGGGACTTATTAAATAGGAGATTAAGTTACACTAAGACCCCTACTACTATAAATGACTCATCGTGAGAAATGAATAACGCTGAAACCACTTTTGGAACTTTAAACCTTTTATTCTTTGTCCATGAATAACCTTAGAATCTAGATGATCATAACTTGAAAGCCATTAGGATAGAATGATATGTTTGCCCAGTTATTACCCCAAATTCTAACATTCCCACTTGATCCGATGAGCAAACATATCAAACAATATCAATTTTCACACAAAAATTTATCTTTGGTACAGGATATTTTTCGTGAGAATGTCTGCGTTTGGTTTGAAGAGCCAATCTTCTTAGCACTTATAACACTTTTAATTTTCCCGATGAAGTGAACATCAATTTCAAAGTGTTTTGATCTTCCATGAAAAGCAGGGTTGACAAGTTGTAAAGCATTTGTTGTCACAAAAAGATTAATAGGAAGATAGATATCAACTTTTAGATCTTTTAGGATTTTTGTCAAATGATTTCCACAGCAGAGACATAGATCTATACTACTTACATGGAAATTTTGAAAGAGTGTTTTGTTTTTACTTTTCCATGAGATCAAACAATCATTGAAGAAAACACAATAACTTGTGATGATTTTCGGTTTTCTTGCATTTGGCCCATCAACATCACTATATCCTTCAAGATGATTTTCGAGTTCTTTGAAATTGTACCTTAGACCTTTTCCTGAGCTCCTTTTAGATATCTCGAACATTGAGGCACATTCCGGATGAGATTTTAAGGAGATGCATATATTGGCCGGACAATGGAGTATGAGATGTCGTGTCTTGTATGGGTGAGATAGATAAGTTTCCAAGTAGCCGATAACCAATGATGTTGACAAGCGGGTGTCGGCGGTGGGAATGTATGGACCAGAGTTGGGTTCCATAGGAGTGACATGGTTTGCACCCAAGAAGCCAAATTCTTTGAGGAGTTCAAGCGATGATTTTCTTTGAGAAAGACAAATGTCATTCCCGTTTATAAAACCTCAATGCCAATGAAATATTTTAGATTTCCCAAGTCTTTGATATGAAATTTGGATTTTAGAAACTCTTTAAAAGATTTATCTCATCAATACGCTTCGAAGAACAATATCATCCACATAAACAAGGAGCAATAAACTTTATTCTCTTTTGGTGAAAGGAGTGATCATTACGATTGAACAAAGTTATTTTCTTTTAAAACAACGACAAGTTTTTCATTCCATTTCCGGGAGCTTGTTTTAGGCCATATAGGGACTTGACAAGTTTACAAACTTTATTTTATTGTTCTCATTACGAACCCCTTGGGAATGGTCATATAAGATATCCTCATCAAGATCTCCATACAAGAAAGTATTGTTAACATCAAGTTGAAAAGGCCATTTGTTTTACTACTAAGGCAATAAGACATCTAACGTAGACATTTTCACAGGGAAAAAGTTTCATCATAGTCTATTCCTTCCCTTTGGTTGTAGCCTTTAACAACTAATCTAGCCTTGTATCTATCAACTCACCATTGGCTTTATATTTGATTTTAAAAATCCATTTGTAACCAATGGGAGTTCTATTAGGAGGTAGATCAGTTTATATCCCAAGCATGGTTTTCATTTAGGGCCTCAATTTGAATTCATAGCATCTACCCAATTACTATCAAGGATAGCTTCTTCATAAGGTGGGTTCAATACTTTTATTAAGACTAAGCAAAGCAATAATTATCCTTGTTAAGATTAGAGTAATTAACAACTTTTTCAAACCCATATTTGACTTTTCCTTCAACAATAAAGTCATTTAGATTCTTGGGCAACTTAGAAATTTAGTTGACCTTCTAAGCAAGAGGTGGTGACAAGCCTCTTTCTTGTTCACAGAATCGGAAGATGCATCGCCAGGATGTGATTCATGTGATATGTTGCCCTCGTGGTGTGTATTATCATCTATAGATGTTGCAACTTTGGTTCATCAATCCTAGCGGTGATGACTTTACCATCGTGCTATCATCATAGGATGTCACTCTTCCTTCATCATTGGGACTTGTTTGAGTCAAAGAAATTTTTGTGGTTTAAATCTTTAGGCAATACAAGTTTCAACAAAAGGTTTTGACACGTAATTTTTCATTTTGAATGAAACATAGTTTCATAAAATTTGACATCTCCTGAAATAAAAGATATTTTTTGTTTCTAAGCTCAAGAGTTTATAACCTTTTTTTTCATTCGAGTAACCAATAAGAACACTTTTTCGGACCTACTACCAAATTTGTCGAGATGTTCAACATAGTGGCATAAGCGTAAGCAATAAAGACTCTATGAGAGAGAGTGAAGGGTCATGCCCATAACAAAGAAGAAGGGGACTTGCGTGGCATTTAATCCCAAGAGGCAACCTTTGTTTACATGAGGCAGGCAGTTAGAACACATTCAAGCCCGAAGATATAGAGGTAATTCCCAGAAACATAAGAGATCTAGCAACATTAAGGAGATGCCTATGTTTCCTTTCTCTCATAATGCCATTTTGTTGTGGTGTATAAACACAAGAGGTTTGATAGAATTCCTTTTCATGAAAGAATTGTTGAAGTTTATTATTGACAAATTTCATCCCATTATCACTTCTAAAAACTTTGACATTGTGTTCAAATAGTTGTTAGAAGTAATCTACATGTAGAATCTATATCAAATATATAATCCATTGTATTGTTTACCAATCCCGACAACCTTTTTTGATGTAAATCCACATATATAGCAATTAGATTCATTAAACCCAACAAACATCTTATTGTCTCTAGCAATCTTATGAAGTAGATAGTAAACTAACATTGTATTCAGAACAACAAGAACATCAAAAGAGTTAGGTCATTATTGACCTTTAAATCACCAATTTTAGTAATTAAGGCACGAAAGTACCATTGGGATGTCCAGCAGTTAAGCTAAGATTTGAAATGTTAACAACATTGATTAAAAAATTTCGGAACACGATCATGTATCGATTTGCACGAATCAACAATCCAACCAGCATCGATGTTTCCGGATAAGGATTTAGTGTTGTTGTTAAAAACTTGTTGAGTTTATATTAAACTTTGACACCCGCCATTAAAGAAGGTTCTCGAAAAATTTTTACCCGCTAAGTTGGCATTAGCGGATGACACATTGTTGTCATTGAGGAGACTCAAAGTCTCGAGAGTCGTTCATTAGACAAGGAGACGGAGAGTTGCTAGCACTATTATCGGTGATTACCATTGGTTTCGTTGAAACATTATTCTTGCTGAAAGGTTTACCATTAAAATTTCTTTAACATATCTAGCAGTTACCCAACAAGGTCATAACATCTATCAACAGTATGACCGGGTTTTTTGCAATTAGTACATTTGAGGTTCATGTTTGGTCCTCTCGCTATTGGAGACAAGTACCATTATTAAACCCATAAACTTTGTTATTAAAACCTCTTTTGTTATCAAAAATTTTCCACCATCGAGGTTTTTGAAGCAAAAGCCCATAGCATTTGGTTTAGCGAGCTTGTTCCCAGCATGAGACGTTTACGCGAGATTCTTCTCCGAGACAACAGAGAAAGCAGTTTTGACATTAGGCAAAGGATCTCGGTTAAAATATTGCTTCTGATGGGAACATAGAGTCATCAAGACCCATAAGAAATTGCATTAACTTGTTAGTTTATTGTGTTTTCAAAATGTTTTGCACCTCACAAGTCACGTGGAGGCAAGCTAATCATACAATCAAATTGTTTCCATAAAGAGTTAAGATTGTTATAGTAATCGACAAGAGAGGACCCACTTTGACTAAGAGAATTTATGTTTTGTGAAATTAAAATAGTTGAACCATCAACTTTATCATAGGTATCTTTAAGATCATTCCACATTTCATAAGCGGTTTTAGAGTAAATAGCACCAAAGAATAATTCGGGGTTGAGAGAGTTGAGGATCCAAGTGACCACAGCGAGTTACAAGTGTCCCATTGATTAGCAAGACCGGGTTTGAATCATTTCTTATGTAAGTACCATCAATAAACCCTGACTTGTTATGGTTCCTTAGGTGAAACGTCATGGCCATATTCCATATTTTATAATTTTCGGTTCGGTGGAGTTTAATAGAAATAATGGAGTACCATTTGTGTTATTGGGGTGTAAATACAAAGCATCACCAAAGGATAAGCTTTTCTCGGCTGGAACCACCACCACCAACATTATCATCACCAATAGCCATAATACAAACAATAAGATGAAATAATAAGGCGGACAAAGAATCACAGACGAGATATAATAATAAGAGTAAATAGACAAGTAAATAAGACTTTGCAATAAGAAACAACAAGCACCAAGCTCATGGACTGTGGTAAACCAGAAAGGGTATTCGTACCAATCAAAGGTGGTGAATCCGGATGTTAGTCTACCGTTTGCATCACAGAGACTTAAGAAATCTTGTATGTTTAAAGAGAAGATAAGACTTAGACTTACGAGAGAAATATGCTGGAAGAACAAATCACAATCACTCTAGATTCACTTAGTCTAGGGTAAATTGTAAACAAAAGATAACCGATGATTACGCCAATAGAATAACCCCAAACCACACTTTTGTTGCGAAGAGAATCAATGAGCTGGCAGCTGCCCGATACCATGTAATGAAAGTATAAGCAACACAATGATGAGCAATATATCTTTTATTCGGATCTAATTTGCAATAGTCGACTTTAGATTATGTTTATAATAGTATCCAACAAAATATAAGATTAGATTAATGTCAATGAGACAATAATCATGTAAATGTAAAGACAAGACAAGATCGATTGAAATGATCGGAAAGAAAAGAAGAGAAGTGATACAAAAGGCGCACACTCAGCGTGTATGTAACCTAGATTAAGGGACTTATTAAATAGGATATTAAGTTACACTCAAGACCCTCTAACGGTTATAAATGACTCATCGATGAGAATGAATAACGTCAGTGACCAGCTTCTTGGAACTTTAAAGCTTTTATTCTTTGTCCATGAATAACCCCCAGTAGAATCTCTCGTAATGATCATAACTTGAAAGCCATTAGGAACCGATAGAATGATATGTTTTGCCACGCAGTTATTACCCCAAGTTACATTTACCGTTTGTTCACATACATGAACTTACCAAATAGAAGTATCAAGACTTGCATTGGCGGAACTCATATATAAAAAGTCGATTCGTTTCCATTTATGCTTACTCACGCAACCTAGCTTAACTAATTATGAAGTTGCGGTTTCACAACTAGCAAAACTTCAATCTTAATTTTATGACAATAACATGGTAAATGACGTTTGCAATACAAGATGCATTTAGATTTGCAAATTTAGGTTCAAAAATAACATTAATTGGTAAAAAGTCGAGACTCCTATCTAGGAACAATTTGATTGTGTGACATCGTTCATCGAAAAATGGAGGCTCTTAAATTTATTGTTGATACTTGGGTCTTTCTAAATCACAACTCCCCAACTAAGAATGAAACTCAGGAGAATCGGCATTCGAGGATCTGTAATCTTACTATGTCAGAAAATGCGAGGTTGTGATGGTTGTGGAAATAAGATAGACAAGCTATTGAGCATAAGTACAATTGAACCCATCGTTGGCCTATGAGTAACATTTTCTTGAACGCATAATAACTTGGGTGTGAATACTTCTAATAATGTTACGTTAATGAATCTACGAGATCCTTCTTGATATGGGATCTATCATATATGATTATGTCCCATTTTCCCATCTTTTCCATGCCTAAATAAATAACAATGTTTAGGATGTTAAACTACAATGAGAACCGATTTTTCTAGGGAAGCGGTTTAATAAATTATAAGATTGTGGATCGAATATATGTGTGGGTACATACAAAGCTTAGAAGATTTTGGATGGTTTCACCATTTTGAAAATCATGGTTCCTTTGACACACACATTATCTCTAGTATTAACACTCAAAACTAAAGACATCTGGTCCTTTATCAGAAATAGCCATGCATGATGTATTCAGGGGCCATATAAGTTAATCATAAAAAGAAATCTCATGTTTAAAGTAATTGATTATGTGTAACTAAGAAAAATATTTTGTAAATGAATTCCATCCAAAGAAAGTGTATAGTACTTAGGTACCCACAATTTGACTAGCGGCTGGCTTCGAGTTTCCTCTAGTTTAAACAACCTGCCGTGCAAAATTCGCAATTTAGCATCATTTCTGCATCTAACAACACGTTACTAGCTTTCATATCACGATGAATTATCATTAGACGTGAATCTTCATGAAGGTATAAAAGTCCTCGGCAACAGCCTTTGATGATCTTGAATCGCTTTTCCCAATCAAGAAGTTCACGTTTAGCTTTGGATCTATAAGCACCATCATTAATTGGTTATGGATTAAATTAGTGATTGATAATCTTGAAACACAAAGTTTACTATTTTGGTGCTTAAACCCCTAAACTCTTTTCTCGCATTACATTGGTTGATACCCTTTACTTCTAATATGTATAATTTAATCAACCAATTTAGAAAATTTAATTGATAAAAGTGACCTTGCTAGTTAAATTTTGTAGGTGAAATTATCAAAACCTGAAGGTTAATTACTAATATTAACCATTTGTCATTGTTAGAAGTTTCAATTGTTGATCATAAGATTGATTTGTCTTTCTTATGCTAGTTTAGGTCTTAAGAACTGTAGGTGTGTTTGCTTTGCCTTTTGGACCTGAGGTGGGTGTGCGATTCACCCACCCGTTGTTCCGTAATTATTTTTGAGTAATAATATTTTACTGGGTAACCTTTAACAAAAAATTAATAATAATAATAATAATAATAATAATAATAATAATAATAATAATTATAATAATAAAAATAAAATACAAATTTCAATTGTACAACAATGACATTAGGCTATATATTTTGGGTTAGCTAAGGTGACCTAAGTCGTTGCTAGAAAAATTTTTGAAACCCTTGAAAGTGAAAACAAAATTATTATATTATATACATACCAAACAGGAAGTAATCAAGACTTGCATTTGGCAAGAACTCGTATATCAAAAGCCGTTCGTTTCCATGTATGCTAAAACCAAGCAACCTAACCAAATTACGATGTTGAAGCTTGAACTAGTAAAACCTCATTCTTGAATTCTACATCACCTTGTCCGGAATCCATTGCTAACCTTTTTTACGGTTATTTCATGCCCATCTTCAAAGCACCTCAGCAGTATGTATGTTATGAAATCATATATCACGCTAAAGATGGTAATAAAATTTTCACCGATACACTAATGGTGGATATGTATGTACAAATTAGTTGATTCATGGATATGAATACTAATAATTATTAGTTGATCGATCGATAGGGATGATGATTTTTTCATCCATGATATCCCGTTTACCACACAAAATAAATTATTCACGCATAATATAATATTTTAATATACAAAACTCTCATGATATGATGAAGACGGATTATACATGAGGTTTACAGATGTGTTCTGTTAGCTTGGAAATTTTCAATTGAAATTATAATTACATGTAATACAAGTTTGCTATAATTTTCCGTCTTCAAGCGCACCTGTGAGGTGTGTGCAAGGCTTGTGATCGCTGCGGCCTCAAAATTTTGGCCGCCCCAAAATTTGTCCCGTTAATAATTATATGCGTGACGTCGGCGTATTTTTAATCGAAAAAACGCAGTATTTTGATGAAAAAATATTTTAAATGGGTAATATGTTAGAACGTTTGATAACTAATTGCATTATATCTTATAAGTGGTGACCCTTATATATCACATTGCTTATCGAAATGGCTCATTATATAATTTCAAACAGGGGCCCTCAAAAAATTTCAACAATTCATGAGACGGGCCGATATTATGAAGTTTTGAAACATACTTACTAGCAATATTGATTAGTTAAATTATACCTTGTAAACAGCTCCAAAACCACCTTGTCCAAGTTTATTATCTTCAGAAAAGTCATTTGTTGCAACTTGCACCGTACCAAAGTCATATTGCAACGATTCAGGTGTACAAATATCCATTGTCTCCGCTATAAGAGAAAAAGAAATATAGCATCAGAAGACGATTTAGCACATTTCCTTTTTTCAAAAACAAAAAACATATTTTTTATGTGTTATGGTTCTCTTTTTAAAGTCATAAAAATGGTCCATGTGGTTTACTTGAACTGCACTCGTAGTTCATCAAATTTTGAATTGCATCGATAATATTTAACATGGAAACTTCACACAGTAATGATCTGCTATTTTAACACGCTAAGGGCCCGTTCGGATTAGCAAAATGTATTTGAAGGAATTGTAGTATCTCAAATGAATTGTAATATGAAGGAATTGAAATTTGAATGAGTTATAATGTGTTGTAATTGTAATTTGAGTGAATGCGGTGTAAGGGGGACCTGTAAGGTTCGAGTACTGAATGAGGATGTATCAAGTTTCGTGTTGGACAACGTCATATCTGTTGTTAGGAAATTATGATCACGATGAATCGAGAGTCGTAGTAAGCACTATCAGTTGAAGTATTTCGATAGTTCTACCCAAATCTCTAATCGGATAAAACTTCGATTTGAACTTGAGAATATGTTTTGTTAGTTATAACGGAACCGAATACCCATGATATGACCAAAAGCGATGGTCGATTATAACCGCAATAGGCGCTTAAATTAACCGCCAAATCAATTTAATTTTAGGGTTAAAATTACCGAAATTTTATTTTCTAGTGCTTTTAACATAGCACTTTATACCAAATAAAAATTTTCAAGCTTCGACCCTTGACCAGCTGCCAGCGCGCCTTACTGACCCTGCCAGGATGCCGCCCGGACCCGCATACCGGGGCGCCGCCTCGACCCACACATTCGGGGCTTCGCCGAATAGCAATCATAATAACGCTCATACAAGTGTGCACTCCGACGACCCTCGACTTGTTGAACATTTATCATGATTACACATTGGTCACCTAAATTAATCCATTACACTTAAATAATATCGGTGATGCAAAATCACCAACACCATTTTCAAATTAAAGCAAAACTTGATATCACCGGGCACTCGTGAAAAAAAGGATTCACCATGAAGATGCGGTCGAGCATGATCAAGTTTCAAAGGTTCGTTGGTGGTTTTATCGGAAAAAAGGCTAATTGCATGTATACCTTGGAAGGTTAGGTAGTGACGAGAAAGATATTGAAGGTCAAAGAAGTTATAAAAATCTCCGAATGGGAGAAGATCAAGACGAGTAATGTTCTTTAGTCTTGTAATTGGGGGTCTACATAACAATGTACGAAGGGTGTAGTGTCGCTGCAGACATTTGGGTGTTGTAGGATACATCGGCTAAATTGGTTCGTTAAGGATACGTACATGACACTTTTGCTAAGGTATGTTATGTCCGAGGTTTTTGGAATATATACGTTGAATAGGTAACCATTGCCAGCGATTGGACTCGGGACGCCTATAATTAGATTCGAAGATTATCATCTTTGTAGTTAAATGAAGTTCTCTAAAGGTAGTGCTTTACATGAGTATGGGTTTCAATGAGAGTGGGAATACAATAAATCTTTCATTGGTTTTGGTGTAGGTACATGTTCAATGCAAGTGTTTGGGGAGTTAAATTTGGGGTAGGCAGTGGGAGGATCATGCATTTAAGGTGGAGCTCGAGGAATGTCTATCAAGGTGATGGTTTACAAGAAGTACAAACTAAGAAATTCTTAGAAGAAAGCCACTAAAGTGGCTAGTACGAGTGGGACGACGATTGCTACATCTAACCCGTTTTATGCACTTAATATGACCGATATTGATAAATGTGGTACTCATACTGATGTAGTGGATTCTGGTTGTTCAATGGAAGCTAAGGAGGTTGGGGCTCTTAAGACCGGGAATGTATCACAAGAATCGCTTGTGAGTGATTCAATGGAAGATAACGAGGTTGGCCCTACCCTTATTGTTGAGAAAATTGGGGAGCTTGAAAACCTTCTTATTGATGGGAAAGCTACTCTTGTTGATGATGCTGGTAATCCTATTAAACAGGTTGATTATCCAAGTAATAAAAAAGATTTTCGTCTACTTCATCTATTAAGAGGGTTAACCTATTCTCTAAGGTGGGAGAGATTGTTGACTCCGATAGTGATGAAGAGGAGGTTGTGAATACTTTTGATGAGTCAATGAACCTCTTTGGTGGTGGTCATGATTGTGAAGATGATTATGATGATTATGATTATGATGGCTATGCGGATCACGTTTATTATGACACGTATGGTATCAAGCTCCAAGGCCTTGGTAGGAAGTAATTTTGTTTTCCTATGATTCAAATGTTATCTTTTGAGTAGTGGTTTGTTTTCTTATATAGAGAATAGGAAGTGTTAATACAAATATCGTCATTAAACGTTATTTATATTTTTGATCTTTGCCTAAGTTTTGTTAACGACAAAAGTAAATTTAATTTATAAAAGCTTAAAGCTTGTCAAGTTTATTAGATATTAAAACAAGCTTTCTCAAACAATATATTCATCATTCAAGCATTTACATTTATGATTAGTAACATCTTGATATGACTCTAATCATTATGTATGATAGTAGTTTGTAGAATGTATTGGGTTCTTAAAACCAAACACTACTTAAGCATTTACATATTTCTATAAATAGTAATACAACATTTGACATCATGTATTACATCATGGAAATCATTAGAAGATTCCATTAGATATTTTGCGAAGATTTGTACTCTTCATATCTTGCACAATCTCACTTAGATAGAGTTGACTTTAAGCAAGATTTGATATCTTGATTGCCGATCGGTAGCGGTACAAATTGGTACACCGGGCGAACCCTTTAAGGGTCCAGCGGTCCGTCGACCTCTCGTCTAATTTGGCTATAAATAGCAATGCCAAGCCAAGTAGTTTCTCATCCCTTTCTAACATACTCTCATACATATCTTCTCTACAACCTTTCTAACTCAATTTCATATCATATTAGTGATCTCTTTTGTAGCAAAGAAGATCAAGTCATATTCAAGCTTCAACGAAGTTGGAAGTCTTGTTTGTTTAGTGTTGTATGATCTAGTGTTGATCCATACTTCATTGTTGTATCAAACCATCATAATCTTGTGAGTGTGAGTGGTTAGTATTTTAGTCCTCAAAATACATTGTGTGTGGGAGTAGTTGTACCCTTGGAAAGAACTCCTACATCTAGCTTAGTGTCGGAAATAGTGTAAGCGAAGTGTAAAGGTCTTCCTCCGCCCGGTGAAAGGAGCTTGTTGACTAGTGAAGTTAAACTCTCGAGTGTGAGACTCGGGAGTGGAGTAGGGCAAGGAAAAAGAGTCCTTGTAGGCGAATCACTATAAACAACTTGTTGTGGTTTGATCATTTCTTTCCTTATTTACTTATTACATATTGCTTGCATATTTCATTAACATACTTAAGATCAATATCAATTGATCTTTCAATAAGTTTCAAAACAAAGTTTTTAATCGGTAAACTATTCAACCCCTTCTAGTTTTCAATTGGTACCCGAGCCTCGTTGCTCAAGAATTTCTAAAATAACTGTATTTTATAAACTTGAAGCGATCCATGGATTACGAAAACTTTAAAGAAGGGCAATCTATGCAAAGACCACCACTCTTTGAAACCAATGGATTTATCTATTGGAAAACCATTTTGAAACATATGTAAAATCAAAAGATATAGATCTTTGGTTTATTATTGTTAAAGGAGATTTTAGTTCTACAACAAAGGATATTTCCGTTGATGAACAAAGAAATTAGTTGCTAAAATAATGAAGCTAAAATGATGCTTTATAATGCTTTACCTAGAAAAGAATATGAAAGAATTTTATGTGTGAAACCGCCAAAGATATTTGGGAATCTTTAATTGTTACACATCAAGGTAATTCATGAGTCAAGGATAACAAAATTGATCTTCTTGTTCAACAATATGAACAATTTGTTATCCCCGAAGATGAAACCATTGATTGTGGCTTTGCTCGTTTAACACTATCATTACATCACTTAAAGCACTTGATGAATCTTTTTCGTAGTAAGAACTTTGTCGAGAATTTCTTAGAGCACTCCATTCCAAATGGAGGCTAAAGTGACCGCTATTGAAGAATCAAAGATCTCTCAATAATGTCACTGGACGAGCTAATTGGCAACCTCAAAGTTCACTTAAATGGTAATGGAGAAAGATTCGGAGATCATCAAAGGAAGAAAGGAGAAGATCAAATCCGTTGCTCTTAAAGCAAAGGCGGAATCAAGCGATGATGGTGAATCTTGTTTCGATAGTGAAGATGAGGAGTATGCCATGGCGTTAGAGATTTCAAGAAGTTCTTTAGAAGAAGAGGAAAGTTTGTAAGACAACCTCGAGAAGAAAAGAAGCCATTTCGAAAGATCGGGATGATAAGAAGATTAAAGGTGAAAGAAAGTTTTAGATGTGGTGATGCAAGTCATCTCATAGGATAATGTCCCAAGCCACCTAAGAGCAAAACTCAACGAGCTTTTGTAAGTGGTGCTTGGGTGATAGTAAAGGCGATGAAGAATCAAGCAAGGAAGAGATCGCTTCTAATGGCACATGAGGTCAAATGAGGTACTTTCCGACTCTTCTTATTCTTCTATAGATGATGACACCTTGCAAAACAATATAATCAATTGTGTGAGCTAAGTCTAAAATCATAACTAAAAATAAGTTTCTAAAAACTAAAAAGGAGTTTTGGAAAATGAGGTATATGAGTTAAAAGAAAAAGCAAACGACTTGAAAAGGAAAAGCAAATGACGATGATTGTAAATCATGTCAAGAGCTTAATCTTGAAATAGAAAACTAAAGCTCACACAAGAAGTTTTAATAGAAAATAATTCTAAGTTTAAAGGTGTAACAAAAACATCGCTATTGCCGATGAAATAGTTAAAACCATAAAACACCGGGGAGACATGAATGGGCTAGGTTTTAATGAAGTATTAATTCCAAAGAGTCAAAAAAAAGCGGTCAAAGGGAATGAACATTCTATCAAAATTGTCTGTCGTGCAAGACGGACCGCACGAAACCAAAATAAGGGTTCCGGTCCGCTACAGCAAAATGGTACCGCTGGTACTTGAAGAACCGTAATGTTCGTAATACGGACCGCATCTAATTTGTTAAAGTAACAAAGAAAACCAATGATAATGTTAAACTAAAACCAGCCATTATATCGGAGTAGGACTTGTTAAAATGAATTTAAATCAAAACTACTCAACAACGATATAAAACTTCTGCCAAACGCCTTTCCCAAACGCAACCACAACGTTCAACCTAACTACCAACACAACGGTTGGAATCAAAACTTTCCTAGACCATATCAAACTCAGTTACATGCCATGGAACCCTTATCCATCATTTCCATACGCGAATCAAATAAATGGTATGTTTAACCCAAACGGACCCATGAGATATTGGGGACCAAATGTTTGAGTTATTCGCTTCTTAGGTATGCTTGAAAGTTGGATTGGAACCTGATGAATGGATAAAAGATAGTGGATGCTCACGACACATGACTCGGCAACAAAAAGTCTCTTCTCATCATACCAAGAGTATGACAGAGGTAATGTCACTTTCGGTAGCAATCTCAAAAGCAAAGTCATTGCAAAAGGTACGATTGCTCATAACTCTAACTATTGAAAATGTTGCTCATGTGGATAGGTTAGGATTTAATCTACTTAGTATTAGCCAACTATGCGATAAAAAGTATAAAGTACTATTTGATGAAATGGTAGTAAAATACTAAAAGATGGTATCACCATAGCTAAAGGAGTTAGGAAAAATAACATATACGTCATGAAAATAGATAAAACATATAATGACAAACTTTGCCTAACAACATTGACGATAGCTCATCTCTTTGGCATAGACGCTAGGTCACGCTAATATGAGACTTATACAAAACCTATCTTCAAAGAGTTGGTTAGAAATTTACCAAAACTAAAATATGACCAACACTTTTGTGGCTTTCAAAATTGGTAAACAAACACATAGTAGTGCAAATCTAAAAATATGGTGTCCACATCTAAGTGTCTAGAATTATTACATATGGACTTATTTGGACCATCCGCTATAAGAAGCTATGGAGGCAACTTATACACTTTGGTCATAGTAGATGATTACTCGAGGTTTACTTGGACGTTATTTTGAAAACCAAAATGAAGCTTTTGATAAATTTGAAATACTTAGCAAGAAAATTCAAAATCTTCTAGGTGTCAAAATTGTGTCGATCCGAAGCGGATCAGGGGCGGAATTTGACAACGAAACTCAATTTGGAAACTTTTGTGATACAAATGGTATAACACATAACTTTTCCGCTCCATCGAATACCTCAATCAAATGGAGTAGTAGAACGTAAAATAGAACAATTCAAGAAATGAGTAGAACAATGCTTAATGAACAAAACATTCCTCAAAAGTTTTGGTGTAATCATTGACACTTCTACATATATTTTAAATAGAGTCCTAATCGTCCTTTCCTAAACAAAACACCATATGAACTTTATAAGGTAAAAACCAACATTAGGATATTTTAAAGTCTTTGGTTGTAAATGTTTTATTCTTAATACTAAGGATTATCTCACCAAGTTTGACCCAAAGTCTTATGAAGGTGTATTTCTTGGTTACTCTCAAACTAGTAAAGTTTACATTATCCTTAATAAAGAAACAATGATAGTTGGGAATGGTTGAACATAACATTTGACGAAAGTCCACCTCCTCTAAGACATCACCTTTGGTAGATGATGACTTGGTTGAAAGTCGAATAATAGAAAGTCAAATTAATAATAACAAGGAAGATGAACCATCAAATAAGGAAATTGTCAACATCAAAGAGTCTAAAGTCATCCATTAGAAAAGGTCATAGGACAACTTAATCAAAGAACCTTAAAGTCACAAAGCTCAAAATCAAAGTAATCATTTTGTTTTGTATCCACCATTGAACCAAAACCATAAATGAAGCAATAAAAAGATGAATCATGGGTAATTGCCATGCAAGAAGAATTAAATCAATTCTTTAGAAATGATGTTTGGAAACTAGTTCCAAAACCCAAAAGATCAAACTATAATTGGAACAAAATGGGTCTTCGAAACAAAATGGGCGAAAATGTGTAGTATCTAGAAACAAAGCTAGCTTGTTTCACAAGTTATAATCAACAAGAAGGAATTGACTATGATGAAACTTATGCATCGGTAGCTAGACTTGAATCTATTAGAATATTACTTGCTTATGCGCGCTTATGACTTTAAATTATTTCAAATGGATGTTAAAAGTGCTTTCCTTAATGGGTTTATTAACGAAGAAGTGTGTGGCTCAACCTCCCGGTTTTACCGACTTTGAGAAACCACATCATGTCTTCAAACTCAAAGCATTATATGGCCTTAAACAAGCACCTAAAGCTTGGTACGACCGTCTTAAGACTTTTCTTGTTGATAACAAATATACTATGGGATTAGTAGATAATACTCTTTTTACTAAGAAAAAGGAATCGCAAATTATTATTGTTCAAATATACGTTGATGACATTATATTCGGATCAACTTGTCAAGAACTATGTAATGATTTCTCTAAAATCATGCATGACGAGTTTGAAATGAGTATGATGGGTGAGTTAAACTTTCTTTCTAGGACTTCAAATTAAACAACTAGAAGATGGTATTTTCTTTAACCAATCTAAATATATAAAAGACATGCTTAAGAAATTTGGTCTTGAAGATTCAAACCAACTAAAACACCCATGTCCTCGGACACTAAACTCATAAAGGACGAAGAAGGTGAATCCGTAGATAACACTAAATATAGAGGAATGATTGGTAGCCTACTCTATCTTACGGCTAGTAGACCCGACATTATGTTTAGTGTTTGTCATGTGCTCGATTTCAAGAAAACCCAAAGGCATCACACTTAGAAGCATTAAAAGGATTTTAGATATATTATGAACAACGTGTTTAGGATTATGGTATCCCAAATATGCCGCCGACGGATTATGCGGTGATTATGTCGATAGAAAAAGTACAAGTGGTATTTGTACTTTTGTTGGACATTGTCTCACCTCATGGTTTGCAAAGAAGCAAACGGCTTTAGCCATCTCTACTATCGAAGCCGAATCGTCTCGGTCGGAAAAGCATGTCAACAAGCTCTTTGGATGAAGCAAGCTCTGAGACTACGGAATTCATCTCAACGACATTGTGATACCGTTAATGACAACAAGGGCCATAGATCTCGACAAAATCGTTCAACATGCTCGCATCAAGCACATTGAAATCCGTCATCACTTTCTTGCGACAATGTTCAAAAGGAAACATTTCAATCAGAAAGTATCCTCGAAGACAACATTGCCGACATCTTTACTAAACCTCTTAAACGAGAACCTTAATCTTCTTAGACTTGGTTTAGGGTTAATGGAACCAAACATGTAGGATAAACATAGCCTAAAACATTAGAATAGTCAAGCCAAAACAATTTTGCTTTGTATACTCATGTAGCCACTTATAAACGCCCAACAGACGAACCAAAATTTGGTGCCGTCGGGTCAGTAGTGGTCTCATGGAAAAAAGCGCTATATACATAACATCCTCTTCCTCACAACCCACTATACCAAAACGTAAAACTTAAACCAAAGCTCATTATTGTCATCTTCCCACTCACTAATAGCTGAAGATAACATCATTGTAGTATCCTAACTACATTTCATCTCTAATTTCGAAGTCTAGGATTCTTATTTATGCACAAAACTATCACAAATCATTACATGGGGTTTTATGTATGCTTTTATACCAAATATGAATTCAATTGGCAAATTGCATAACTAGTCATTCAAATTAGGTACTACATTATCATATTGCATAAACAAATCATGTTTCCCACTAATTGATAGATAATAAATATAAGGCCTTATTCAAATAACCAAACACCCCATGTCAAAAGTTTTGAAAAGCTTCTCACTTGTAGGAAAACATTTTTTTTTCATTGCTAATACAAATAGAAACGTTAAAATTTTCATCACTTGCATGCTCTTGAATACTAAAGGTATTGCATAACTAATATGCACTCCCGGGGTATATTCAAATATAGCCACATTGAATTAGGAGCATTTGGGTTATCTCATGGTATTTGCCAAACACTCACTAAAACCATTTGTGCATAAAATGAGTCGAGATAACCATAACTCAAATTGTTTTCATATAGGTACACACTAGAATCAAAAACGTTAAAATTTATTTTCATTTTTTTTAACATATTAATTCTTGTCCATAGGAATAACCATGGTAGCCGCGAGATTCTATGATCACAAAGACACTCTTAACTACATTCCCAAACACCACAAAACCAAAGGACTCACTAAGAACAAGTAGAAATATTTAGGGGTCTAGAATCAAGGTATTTCCACGAGGGTAGAACCATTCACCCATCCTTCCTTGAGCATAATAATCTTCGTGAAGAACTAGCCGCCATTCAATTCGATTGTCTTCTTGACATTGATGAACCAATTTGTCCTAGGTTCGTGTTAGAATTCTATGCTAGTGTGACGGTTTTAGTGATAGATGATGATGAATTTTGTCTTAGCTTAGAATCAACCAACCAAATGACTACACCATCACCTTAATTAGAATTTGCTAGAGTACTAGGAATTCCCAACCGAGAACTTGTGTCTACACGGATGGTGGTCACTCACCGCCCCTGATGCAATCAGCGACCACTTCCCTTATCTAACCCGTCATCCGATAAGGATGTTATCCGTGAGCACCTTTAACCCAAAACGGATACAACCCGGTAACCCGAAAGGGAAAGGGGTAGACCGAGATCCATATGGAATGGAACTAAATGAACTTAAGCACTAATTTAAGAAATGGAGGAGTTACTTAGAGCAAACGTCATTAGCACCATAGGGAATAGGGATCACATAAGCGCTTGTCTTTGCCAACATGCTCTACAACTTTTCCACCCAACAACCATTCAACAGCCTACTACATAGCTGGGAGAATGATTGATATTCCAACTCAAGGATCCGTTGCTCTTCCATCGGATGCTTCTCACCCGTCTCTATAGAAACTTCGCCTCCAATTCCACCAACTCCAAAGGGATACACCTTCACTATGAACTCATCCTCACATCTGTACCTTTAAGTGCTCCGAGTTGCTAAAACTAAAGGCAAGAGGCTAAACCTCCAACTCTTCATCATCATCATCAAATAGCTCAGGATGGTCTTCAAGCTCTCATCTTCCACCTCATGGTATTACGCATCTCTTCCCGAGATTGAGAATGAATCGTGAAATTCAAGCAAACTAAGGGAATGTTCAAGTGCCTTGGTAGGATGATGAACAAGATTTACAAGAAATTGGACAAATAAAGGGTACTTTAAAGAGTGTTTGGAACAATGCATTATCGTTAATGTTTGATACTATTTAGTTGTTTTATTATGTAGGATGATAATATAACTTGAAACAATGGTGTATGCTAACAATCTACGTGCAGGGGATAGCACAAGTATGTTATCAAATTTTACCCATTTCACTATATTGTGAAAATCAATAAATGCCTTGCTCAAAATCTATGCTCCACTATGTTTACATATGTGTTATTTACTTTTCCTAACTAGAAATGTTTAGTATAACAGCTTTTGAGAAAATTTCGGTTTGGAAATTTCTGACACCTAAAACGAACTCGTGTCCATATTTGATGACTCCACGGATCGATCGGTCACCATAATTTTGGTACCGTCCTTTATGCGCTTTAGTACCGCCATACCTGCAGTGAAGTGAGACAGAAACCCTTTTTTGGGTGCCGTCCGTGTATGATTTTGGTGTCAGTAGATCCTCCTGTAATTTTCTCGATTTTGACTCTTTCTGTGATTCCAAATTATCTTCCATCACTCATAAATCAATCTTAAACTAGTTTATCATGTTATTAGGACTAGTATTATTTACTAAGGTATATAAGTAATCCATTTCCCACCAAAATTCAAAATTTGAAAAATCACCCAAGGAGCCCTTTGGCATAAAGGAAGGAACCAAATTTTTGGTACCTTCAAATCCAATGGGTAATCAATATTAGGAAATTCCACAAACTAGAACACATTTATTGCATATCTTTTCTCTTCATCCATCTTCTTTGAATGGATTGACTTGGGTGATATGACTAACATTCAACCCACTTCCAAATCATTAGGAACCTCATCTCTTCAATGGTTCAACATCAAATCAAACCATTTCTCAATAATTTCTTACCTCTATAAATTGAAAGATTTTACCATGATCATCCTCACACCTTCTTCATTCACACTATTATCTAGCAAATCAAAACCCAGGTAAAAATGACTAAATCATCACCAAAACCTGGCAAGAAAACCGCTAGAATTAGCGTAAGGCCTTGTTGTTTTGTTCATCTTAAGCTCACCATCCGAATCTTACCACTCGCAATCTCATCTCCCATTAGAGATGATACAAATCTTACCTTAGCTACACCCACTTCATCACACATTGTGATCACCACCACCACCACAACAATAAAACACCTACTTCACCTCCACCGACACCCATCAAACATCCAAACTCCCTCACCACCTTCACCAGATCTCCACTCTCATCCCGTGGGTTATTTTCAACTCACCAACATCACCAAATCCTTTCTGGAGGACTTGGAAGACTTGCCTCTGAGCCGAGTCATCTACCACCATTGCCATCTTTTGGCACTGTGGCTGCGTATCGCTCATGAGTCGCCTCGGTCATCCATTGACCCAAGCGCTTCATTAGGGCCAAAACTCTCCTTTCCACCCCGTTCACAAGGACATTCATGGTCCTTATATGGGATCATCCACTCCATCATCGATGTCCCTCATGTTGGGGACATTCCGAGTGTGGGATGAAAATCCCACTAGAGAGAGATTCAAGCCGAACCCACAACCTCCACAATCTGAAGGCATGGTGGTTCTCACTTAAGTGAGACAATGCAAATCTGAAAATGCTTTGCTTCGCATCCATCACACCACTCCAAACATTCCGACATCACCAACACATCCACATTCCACCACCACAACTCCCAAACTTTCTACCCTCCAAGGCAGCATGGTTGGTCAACTTGTGAGCAACGGGTCAAAGCCGTGGAACGGACCGGGTTATGGTCCATGACTTCCACGAAGAAATGAGGTTCATCTCAACCCATCCTCGAAGCGTTTTAACGCTTCTTCCATCCACCATCACTTTAGGGATGGTTTTAGATTAGTCTTTCTTTTATTTGCTTTCTTAGGATAATTTTATTTCTTGTACTAAAACACATCATTGTGTTCTCTTTTCATGATCTTGATTCATGAAAAATTTTAACTAATGAATGTTGTTTATCATATTGTTATTGTCATTACATAGTGCTTGGAAATGCGTGAATGATCATTATTACTAACATTTTTTTGTAGCTTTATCACAATCCATGTATCTTCCATTAAAGCACCCAATTTAGGGGAGCTTTGAACAAGGGAGATATATAGTCGGGCTCATTACATTCGCGATAGCCTCTTCTTTTGTTGAGACAAAAAGGGGAGAAAATATAGAACCTTGAAATTATTTATATTCGACTTTTTCTCGAAAAGTCAAGCGCATACAATTGACTTTCTAAAGTCAAGCAGAACCTCATTGATAATACTTGACTCTCTCTTAAAAAGTCAAACCATACTTTGACTTTCTGAAAAGTCAACATCATGCATCAACGCTAGTGAATTCTTTGACTTTCATAAAGTCAAATTTCATACACACTGCATTATCATTTCCTTTTCAAAGTTCTAAAACTAATATTTTATAACTCTTGTACAAACTTTGTTTCTTTTATAAAACTAAAATTTATATTTTGTCCTCGACAAAAGGGGAGATTGTTAATACAAATATCGCCATTAAGCGTTATTTATGTTTTTGATCTTTGCCCAAGTTTTGTTAACGACAAAAGTAAATTTAATTTATAAAAGCTTAAAGCTTGTCAAGTTTATTAGATATTAAACAAGCTTTCTCAAACAATATATTCATCATTCGACATTTACATTTATGATTAGTAACATCTTGATATGACTCAATCATTATGTATGATAGTAGTTTGTGAAATGTGTTAGGTTCTTAAAACCAAACACTACTTAAGCATTTACATATTTCTATAAATAGTAATACAACATTTGACATCATGTATTACATCATGGAAATCATTAGAAGATTCCATTAGATATTTTGTGAAGATTTGTACTCTTATGTATCTTGCACAATCTCGCTTAGATAGAGTTGACTTTAAGCAAGATTTGATATCTTGGACTCAAGTCGATCGGGCGGTACTGATTGGTACACGGTGGAACCCTTTTAAGGGTCCTCATGTCCGTGAGCAACTCATCAATTGGCTATAAATAGCAATGCGAAGCCAAGTAGTTTCTCATCCCTTTCTAACATACTCATACATATCTTCTCTCTAACCTTTCAACTCATTTCATATCATATTAGTGATCTCTTTAGCAAAGAAGATCAAGTCATATTCAAGCTTCAACGAAGTTAAGTCTTGTTTGTTTAGTGTTGTATGATCTAGTGTTGATCCATACTTCATTGTTGTATCAAACCATCATAATTCTTGTGAGTGTGGTGGTTGGTATTTTGAGTCCTCAAAATACATTGTGTGGGAGAAGTTGTACCCTTGGAAAGAACTGGACATCTAGCTTAGTGTCGGAAATAGTGTAAGTTAAGTGTAAAGGTCTTCTCCTACCGCGGTGAAAGGAGCTTGTTGACTAGTGAAGTTAAACTCTCGAGTGTATGAGACTCGGGGTGGAGTAGGGCGAGAAAAAGAGTCCTTGCAGGCCAGATCACATATAAAACAACTTGTCTGTGGTTTGATCATTTCTTTCCTTATTTACTTATTACATATTGCTTGCATATTTCATTAACATACTTAAGATCAATATCAATTGATCTTTCAATAAGTTTCAAAACAAAGTTTTAATCGGTAAACTATTCAACCCCTTCTAGTTTTCTACAATTGGTACTGCGAGCCTCGTTGCTCAAGAATTTCTAAAATAACTTGTATTTATAAACTTGAAACGATCCATGGATTACGAAAACTTTAAAGAAGGGCAATCTATGCAAAGACCATACACTTCAGAAACCAATGGATTTATCTATTGAAAAACCATTTGAAACATATGTAAAATCAAAAGATATAGATCTTTGGTTTATTATTGTTAAAGGAGATTTTAGTTCTTCACAACAAAGGATATTTCCGTTGAACAAAAAAAAAAAGAAATTAGTTGCTAAAAATAATGAGCTAAATGATGCTTTATAATGCTTTACCTAGAAAGAATATGAAAGAATTTTATGTGTAGAAACCGCCAAAGATATTTGGGAATCTTTAATTGTTACACATCAAGGTAATTCTTGTCAAGGATAACAAAATTGATCTTCTTGTTCAACAATGAACAATTTGTTATCCACGAAGATGAAACCATTGATTGTGGCTTTGCTCGTTTAACACTATCATTACATCACCTAAAGCACTTGATGAATCTTTCGTAGTAAGAACTTTGTCAGAAATTTCTTAGAGCACTCCATTCCAAATGGAGAGCTAAAGTGACCGCTATTGAAGAATCAAAGATCTCTCAATAATGTCACTAGGCGAGCTAATTGGCAACCTCAAAGTTCACGAAATGGTAATGGAGAAAGATTGGAGATCATCAAAGGAAGAAAGGAAGATCAATCCGTTGCTCTTAAAGCAAAGGCGGAATCAAGCGATGATGTATGAATCTTGTTTCGATAGTGAAGATGAGGAGTATGCCATGGCCGTTAGAGATTTCAAAGTTCTTTAGAAGAAGAGGAAAGTTTGTAAGACAACCTCGAGAAGAAAAAGAAGCCATTTAGAAAAGATCGGGATGATAAGAAGATTAAAGGTGAAAGAAAGTGTTTTAGATGTGGTGATGCAAGTCATCTCATAGGATAATGTCCCAAAGCCACCTAAGAAAGCAAAACTCAACGAGCTTTTGTAAGTGGTGCTTGGAGTGATAGTAAAGACGATGAAGAATCAAGCAAGGAAGAGATCGCTCTAATGGCACATGAGTCAAATGAGGTACTTTCCGACTCTTCTTATTCTTCATAGATGATGACACCTTGCAAAACAATATAATCAATTGTGTGAGCTAAGTCTAAAAATCATAACTAAAAATAAGTTTCTAAAAACTAAAAAGGAGTTTTGGAAAATGAGGTATATGAGTTAAAAGAAAAGCAAAACGACTTGAAAAAGGAAAAGCAAATGCCGATGATTGTAAATCATGTCAAGAGCTTAATCTTGAAATAGAAAACTAAAGCTCACAAGAAGTTTTAATAGAAAATAATTCTAAGTTTAAAAGGTGTAACAAAAACATCGCTATTGCCGATGAAATAGTTAAAATCATAAAACACCGGGAGACATGAATGGGCTAGGTTTTAATGAAGTATTAATTCCAAAGAGTCAAAAAACGGCGAAAAGGACGAACATTCATCAAAATTGTCCGTATGCAGACGGACGAACGAAACCAAAATAAGGGTTCCGTCCGTTGTGCAAAATGGTACCATGGTACTTGATGAGAACAGAATGTTACTTAATACGGACCTGCTTGAATTGTTAAAGTAACAAAGAAAACCAATGATAATGTTAAACTAAAACCGGCCATTATATCGGGTAGGACTTGTTAAAAATGAATTTAAATCAAAAACTACCAACAGCGATATAAAACTTCTTTTGCCAAACGCCTTTCCTAAGAGCAACCACAACGTTCAACCTAACTACCAACACAACGTGTTGGAATCAAAACTTTCCTAGACCATATCAAACTCCAGATTACATGCCATGGAACCCTTATCCATCATTTCCATACCGAATCAAATAAATGGTATGTTTAACCCAAATGGACCCATGAGATATTGGGGACCAAATGTTTGAGTTATTAAGCTTCTTAGGTATGCTGAAAGTTGGATTGGAACCTGATGAATGGATAAAAGATAGTGGATGCTCACGACACATGACGAGCAACAAAGTCTCTTCTCATCATACCAAGAGTATGACAGAGTAATGTCACTTTCGGTAGCAATCTCAAAAGCAAAGTCATTGCAAAGATTACGATTGCTCATAACTCTCTAACTATTGAAAATGTTGCTCATGTGGATAGGTTAGATTTAATCTACTTAGTATTAATAACTATGCGATAAAAAGTATAAAGTACTATTTGATGAAAATGGTAGTAAAATACTAAAGATGGTATCACCATAGCTAAAGGAGTTAGGAAAAATAACATATATCGTCATGAAATAGATAAAACATATAATGACAAACTTTGCCTAACAACATTAGACGATAGCTCATCTCTTTGGCATAGGCGCTTAGGTCACGCTAATATGAGACTTATACAAAACCTATCTTCAAAGAGTTGGTTAGAAATTTACCAAAACTAAAAATATGACCAACACTTTTGTGACGCTTGCAAAATTGGTAAACAAACACATAGTAGTCACAAATCTAAAAATATGGTGTCCACATCTAAGTGTCTAGAATTATTACATATGGATTTATTTGGACCATCCGCTATAAGAAGCTATGGAGGCAACTTATACACTTTGGTCATAGTAGATGATTACTCAAGGTTTACTTGGGTTATTTTGAAAACCAAAATGAAGCTTTTGATAAATTTGAAATACTTAGCAAGAAAATTCAAAATCTTCTAGGTGTCAAAATTGTGTCGATCCAAATCGGATCATGGGCGTGAATTTGACAACGAAACTCAATTTGGAAACTTTTGTGATACAAATGGTATAACACATAACTTTTCCGCTCACCTAATACCTCAATCAAATGGAGTAGTAGAGCGTAAAAATAGAACAATTCAAGAAATGAGTAGAACAATGCTTAATGAACAAAACATTCCTCAAAGTTTTGGTGTGCTTGCCGTTGACACTTCTACATATATTTTAAATAGAGTCCCTATCGTCCTTTCCTCAAACAAAACACCATATGAACTTTATAAAGGTAAAAACCAACATTAGGATATTTTAAAGTCTTTGGTTGTAAATGTTTTATTCTTAATACTAAGGATTATCTCACGAGTTTGACCCAAAGTCTTATGAAGGTGTATTTCTTGGTTACTCTCAAACTAGTAAAGCTTACATTATCCTTAATAAAGAAACAATGATAGTCGAGGAATCGTTGAACATAACATTTGATTTAAAGTCCACCTCCTCTAAGACATCACGCTTTTGGTAGATGATGACTTGGTTGAAAGTCAAATAATAGAAAGTCAAATTAATAACAAGGAAGATGAACCATCGAATAAGGAAATTATCAACATCAAGAGTCTAAAAGTCATCCATTAGAAAGGTCATGGGACAACTTAATCAAAGAACCTTAAAGTCCTAGCTCAAAATCAAAGTAATCATTTTGTTTTGTATCCACCATTGAACCAAAAACCATAAATGAATAAAAGATGAATCATGGGTAGTTAAGTGCAGAAGAATTAAATCAATTCTTTAGAAATGATGTTTGAAATAGTTCCAAAACCCGAAGATCAAACTATAATTGGAATAAAATGGGTCTTCGAAACAAAATGGGCGAAAATGGTGTAGTATCTAGAAACACAAGCTGGAAGCTTGTTTCACGAGGTTATAATCAACAAGAAGGAATTGACTATGATGAAACTTATGCGGTAGCTAGACTTGAATCTATTAGAATATTACTTGCTTATGCGTAAAGCTTTTATGACTTTAAATTATTTCAAATGGATGTTAAAAGTGCTTTCCTTAACGGAGTTTATTAACGAAGAAGTGTATGTGGCTCAACCTCCGGTTTTACCGACTTTGAGAAACCACATCATGTCTTCAAACTCAAGAAAGCATTATATGGCCTTAAACAAGCAATTCCAAAGCTTGAAACGACAAATCTTAAGACTTTTCTTGTTGATAACAAATATACTATGGGATTAGTGAATAATACTCTTTTACTAAGAAAAAGGAATCGCAAATTATTATTGTTCGAATATACGTTGATGACATTATATTCGGATCAACTTGTCAAGAACTATGTAATGATTTCTAAAATCATGCATGACCGAGTTTGAAATGAGTATGATGGGAGGGATAAACTTCTTTCTAGGACTTCAAATTAAACAACTAGAAGATGTATTTCTTTTTAACCAATCTAAATATATAAAAGACATGCTTAAGAAATTTGGTCTTGAAGATTCCAAACCAACTAAAACACCCATGTCCCCGGACCTAAACTCACCCGACGGAAGAAGGTGAATCCGTAGATAACACTAAATATAGAGGAATGATTGGTGCCTACTTATCTTACGGCTAGATCGACATTATGTTTAGTGTTTGTCTATGTGCTCGATTTCAAAGAAACCCAAAGGCATCGTCACTTAGAAGCATTAAAAGGATTTTAGATATATTAAAGGAACAACGTGTTTAGGATTATGGTATCCCAAATATCCGACTCGGATTATGCCGGTGATTATGTCGATAGAAAAGTACAAGTGGTATTTGTACTTTTGTGGATGTCTCACCTCATGGTTTCAAAACAACGGCTTTAGCCATCTCTCCTGAAGCCGAATCGTCTGGGAAAAGCATGTCAACAAGCTCTTTGGATGAAGCAGCTCTGTAGACTACGGAATTCATCTCAACGACATTGTGATCTTGTGCGACAACAAGGGAGCCATAGATCTCAGAAAATCCCGTTCAACATGCCGTATAAGCACATTGAAATCCGTCATCACTTTCTTGCGACAATGTTCAAAAGGAAACATTTCAATCGAGAAAGTATCCTCCAAGACAACATTGCCGACATCTTTACTAAACCTCTTAACGAGAACCTTTTAATCTTCTTAGACTTGGTTTAGGGTTAATGGAACAAACATGTAGGATAAACATAGCCTAAAACATTAGAATAGTCAAGCCAAACAATTTTGCCTTGAGCTCTCGTAGCCACGGCACAGCGACAACACGGATGAACCAAAATTTGGTCCAATCCGGTCCGTCAATGTTCAGAAACCTATATACATAAATCCTTTCCTTAAATAAGTGTAAAACTTTTAAACGTATTTATTTTTTTTTAAGGAAGTAATTTGTAAAAAGTATTAATTTATTATTTCATTTATTTTTAGTTTTGAACAATAATTCAATATAAATTTAAGTTTGTTTATACAAATATTATCAACTTTTAATATTATTAATAAATTTGTTAATTTTTTAAACCATATTAAATTATTTTAATGTTTTTAAATGAAGTTTAACAACTTAATTAAATTTTATTAGTATTTTAAAAATTTTAATTCAAATTCTTGATCAATTCATTAGAATTATTTGAAATTTATATCTTCCTTCATTAATTGGTAACTTTATTATCTTGATTGGTAGGTCCAAATTGTACAACAACCAATTTCTTTTTTTTTAACATTTGCTCATTAATCTAAACTTAAAGATTCCATTAATTTTTTAAGATTTACTTCTTCATATTGAAATAACTTTAAGTGATTTATTTGAAGTTGTTGTAATTTAAGTCGGGTTATTTATTGGTTACAGATCCTTTAGGGTTGTTTTCACCTAAATAATTTTTTTATTTTACTCAATCATTTTGGATTTTGTTGGAAGTAATCTCTCCAAAGCTTAGTTTTGGTAGTTAATCTATGTCTACTCAGTTGTATACAGTAAAATTTTGTGGCAATATTAGAAAATTTGTCGAATTAACTTTTTGGATTGAATTTTTCTTTATATTGTTACTATATAAATTTATCCATTGATTTCAATAAGTTTAAACAAATTTTAATTAAACTTTAATTCTGTTTTTCTTCAATTGTACAGCTTTGTCAAAATTTCTAAAATAACGTTTTATAAACTTACATCAGCTCCCGGTAAATTTAAAAAGGCTGAACAATTTAAAGACCAATTTCTTTAAAAATTAACAAGGAAAAATTTGAACTTTTATTATTAAATTAAGATTGTTATTCAAAATTTGGTTTTAGAAAAAAATTTAGTTCTACAATTTCAAAAATTATGTTGAAAAAATGAGTTAAAATTGAATCTTTAAAATATGAAATATTTAACTGAAAATTACTTATTTAAAAATAATTTGTAAACCCAAAAATTGACTTTTGTTCACAAGTTTAAATGTAAAATTACTTTGTTACTTGTAAATCTTTCTTGGATGAACTTTTATTTCTTGGACTTTAAATATTAAAACTTAAAGGAACTTAGAAAACTTTAGCACTTGGCAATTAACCATCCAAATTTAGAAGACAATAAGAGGATAAATTTAAAATCAAATGTCTTTAAAGCAAAGGGAATCAATGCGTTAATTGTTTAAAAGATTTAGATCAAAGGGAAAAGGAAAAACCTTTAAAGAAGAGAAAGATGAGGAATGTTGAAGTAAAAAAGAAAGCTAAAGATTGGTTTAGAAGTTTTTAGGAAAGAATAGGAAAAGATTTGTAGAAACCGAGAAGATGCATTGGAAAGATCTAATAAAAGTAAAGGTTAGAATTCAATTTGGGTATCATAAACAATATAATTGTCTTGCAAAATATAACAATTGTTTAAAACAAAGATAATTTAAAATGATTGAGTTTTAAAAGAAATAAGAGAAAGCAACGATGAATTTAATAAAGAGTACTTTATGAAATCTTCAAGAGTAATGAAATAAACAATAAAGTAACAAAATTTTAAGAAATTAAAAACAACAAAATTTTAATATTCAAAACAATAAAAGGGGAAAATTTAAAGTTACAAAGCGACTAAAAGAAAAATTCAAGATTTAAATAAAAGGAACTGAAAAAGAATCTTAAAAACGGACGGAAGTTTTAAGTAGAAACCATAATGTTAAAAAGTAATGCATGGATTAAAAATTAAAATTCTAAAAACGAAATTTTATAGTAGGTTTTAAAGAAAATTTAACTATCCAAGAATAAAATTACTAAGACTAGAACCATTTAATTTGATCCCAAAAGGTAACAAGGAAATGGTCCGACCATTAAACAAATTAACGGAAACCTAGGATAGAATGTAATGTCGTAACGAACAAGCCCTGAAAAATGCAAGAACCTGAGTAAATTTAATTGAAAGTCATTTAATCTATAGAATGATGAAATTATGCCAAAAAAATATAAACAATTTAAACTTCATTAACGCTAAGAAAGGAATAAATTCAATACTTAAAACAATAAATAAATTTTAACATTCAAATTAATGATCCCAAGGATAGTAATTTAAACTTGTTAACAACACCAAGATATGGAAAATTTAAATCTATATGAAAATTTGAATAGAAAATAATTAAAAATGAGAACAAAAATTGTTCAAATATAATGAGTTGAAATTACTAAGCCTTTGGTAGCAATTATGGATAGCCATCATTTGATAGGAACGATTATAAAACCTAATTTAAGGTTTAAAATTTAAATATTCAAATTTAATCAAATTTAGTTAACCAAAACCTTAGTCGACGTAAAAATATAATTAACAAATTTATAATTGAAAATTAAAACATCTTCGCCAAGCCCTTTGAGAACTAAACATATAACCATGAATGATAAAACAATTTGAATGAAAACTTTGCATATCAAAATTAAATAGCCATCTCTTTCCATAACAATGGCAAATAAATGGAATTTTACAAAGGTACCAAATTTTTTAATACCAAATATAAGTAGACCAAACTTAAAAAGTGAACTTACAAATTAGTGAATTCCTAATAAAAAAATATGGGTCAATTTTGCTCAACCACTTATAAACAATTGGAATGCTTTAAAGTCTTGGGTAAATATTTGGTAAATAAGGATAATGTCACTAAGTTTACCAAATTAAAAGTATAACAAAATTAAACTAGTCATTTATAACATCTGGGAACTTGAACAAAACCATTTGGAAGCTTTGGATAATGGTATTGAAAAATTAAAATAATCAAAAAGTATAACAAAATAACCATTAAAAATATATAACAAAATCTTAAAAATTATAAATACCTAAAAAGGATTTTAAATTAATCAAAAATTAAATGATTAATTTCAAGATCGTTGAAATGATCGAGAAAGAAAGAAGAGTGATACAAAAGAGCGCACACTCAAGTGTATGTAACCTAGATTAAGGGACTTATTAAATAGGAGATTAAGTTACACTAAGACCCCTCTAGCTATAAATGACTCATCGTGAGAAATGAATAACGCTTGCCAACCCATTCTTGGAACTTTAAACCTTTTATTCTTTGTCATGAATAACCTGTAGAATCTACGTCAATGATCATAACTTGAAAGCCATTAGAGGCGATAGAATGATATGTTTGCCACAGTTATTACCCCAAATTCTAACATTCCACTTGATCCGATGAGCAAACATATCAAACAATATCAATTTTCACACAAAATTTATCTTTGATAGCAGGATATTTTTCGTGAGAATGTCTGCGATTTGGTTTGAAGAGCCAATCTTCTTAGCACTTGCACCTCTTGCAATTTTCCGATGAAGTGAACATCAATTTCAAAGTGTTTTGATCTTCCATGAAAAAGTTGAGGGCAAGAAGTTGTAAAGCATTTGTTGTCACAAAAAGATTAATAGGAAGATAGATATCAACTTTTAGATCTTTAGGATTTTTGAATCCAAATGATTTCTGAGGCAGCGGAGACATAGATCTATACTACTGTACATGGAAGATTTTGAAAGAGTGTTTGTTTTTACTTTTCCATGAGATCAAACAATCATTGAAGAAAACCAATAACTCGTGATGATTTTACATTTTTCTTGCATTTGGCCCAATCAACATCACTATATCCTTCAAGATGATTTTCGAGTTCTTTGAAATTGTACCTAGACCTTTCCTGGAGCTCCTTTTAGATATCTCGAACATTGAGGCACATTCCGGATGAGATTTTAAGGAGATGCATATATTGTGCCGGACAATGAACCGAGTATGAGATGTCGTGTCTTGTATGGGTGAGATAGATAAGTTTCCCAAGTAGCCCGATAACCATGATGTTGACAAGCAAGGGGTGTCAAGCGGTGGGAATGTATGGAAGCACGAGTTGGGTTCCATAGGAGTGGACATGGGTTTGCACCCAAGAAGACCAAATTCTTTGAGGGTTCAAGACTGATATTTTCTTTGAGAAAGACAAATGTCATTCCCGGTTTATAAAACCTCAATGCCAATGAAATATTTTAGATTTCCCAAGTCTTTGATATGAAATTTGGATTTAGAAACTCTTTAAAAGATTTATCTCATCAATACGCTTTCGGTAAGAACAATATCATCCATATAAACAAAGCGAGCAATAAACCTTATTCTGTTTTGGTGAACAGGAGTGATCATTACGAGATTGAACAAAGTTATTTTCTTTAAAACAACGACAAGTTTTTCATTCCATTTCACGGGAGCTTGTTTTAGGCCATATAGGGACTTGACAAGTTTACAAACTTTATTTTTATTGTTCTCATTACTTAACCCCTTGGGATGGTCATATAGATATCCTCATCAAGATCTCCATACAAGAAAGTATTGTTAACATCAAGTTGAAAAGGCCATTTGTTTTATCTTGACTAAGGCAATAAGACATCTAACAGTGACATTTTCGCTGTGGGAAAAAGTTTCATCATAGTCTATTCCTTCCCCTTTGGTTGTAGCCTTTAACAACTAATCTAGCCTTGTATCTATCAACCACCATTGGCTTTATATTTGATTTTAAAAATCCATTTGTAACCAATGGGAGTTCTATTAGGAGGTAGATCAGTTATATCCCAGCATGGTTTTCATTTAGGGCCTCAATTTGAATTCATAGCATCTACCCAGTTACTATCAAGGATAGCTTCTTCATAATGGTGGGTTCAATACTTTTATTAAGACTAGAGCAAAGCAATAATTATCCTTGTTAAGATTAGAGTAATTAACAACTTTTCAACCCCATATTTGACTTTTCCTTCAACAATAAAGTCATTTAGATCTTGGGCAACTTAGAAATTCTAGTTGACCTTCTAGCGATAATGGTGACAAGCCTCTTTCTTGTTCGTAGAATCGGAAGATGCATCGTTGAGGATGTGATTCATGTGATATGTTGCCCTCGTGGTGTGTATTATCATCTATAGATGTTGCAACTGGTTCATCAATCCTAGCGGGATGACTTACCAATCATGCTATCATCATAGGATGTCACTCTTCCTTCATCATTGGGACTTGTTTGTGAGTCAAAGAAATTTTTGTGGTTTAAATCTTTAGGCACACAAGTTTCAACAAAAGGTTTTGACACGAAATTTTCATTTTGAATGGAAACATAGTTTCATAAAATTTGACATCTCCGAAATAAAAGATATTTTTGTTTCTAGGCTCAAGAGTTTATAACCTTTTTTTCATTCGAGTAACTAATAAGAACACTTTTTCTGACCTACTACCAATTTGTCGGAGATGTTGAGAATAGTGGCATAGCATAAGCGTACCAAAGACTCTAAGGAGAGAGTGAAGGGTCATGCCCATACGCAAAGAAGGGGACTTGCGGGCATGAGGCTGAAGAGGCAACTTTGTTTATGACATAGGCGTGATTAGAACACATTGAGCCAAAGATATAGAGGTAATTCCCACTGAAACATAAGAGATCTAGCAACATTAAGGAGATGCCTATGTTTCCTTTCTCTGCAATGCCATTTTGTTGTGGTGTATAAACACAAGAGGTTTGATGTAGAATTCCTTTTCATGAAAGAATTGTTGAAGTTTATTATTGACAAATTACATCCCATTATCACTTCTAAAAACTTTGACATTGTGTTCAAATAGTTGTTAGAAGTAATCTTATGTAGAATCTATATCAAATATATATAATCCATTGTATTGTTTACCAATCCCCACATCCTTTTTTGATGTAAATCACATATATAGCAATTAGATTCATTAAACCCAACAAACATCTTATTGTCTCTAGCAATCTTATGAGCAGATAGTAAACTAACATTGTATTGGAACAAGAACATCAAAAGAGTTAGGTCATTATTGACCTTAAATCACCAATTTTAGTAATTAAGGCACGAGTACCATTGGGATGTCCAACAGTTAAGCCAAGATTTGAAATGTTAACATTGATTAAAAATTTTCGCACACGATCATGTCTTGTTTGCACCAGAATCAACAATCCAACCCAGGGCGATGTTTCCGTGATAAGGATTTAGTGTTGTTGTTAAAAAACTTGTTGAAGTTTATATTAAACTTGACACGCCACCATTAAAGAAGGTTCACGAAAAATTTTACACCTTAAGTTGGCATTAGCGGATGACACATTGTTGTCATTGAGGAGACTCAAAGTCTCGAGTCGTTCATTAGACAAGGAGAGCAGGAGAGTTGCTAGCACTATTATCGGTGACACAATTGGTTTCGTTGAAACATTATTCTTGCTGAAAGGTTTACCATTAAATTTCTTTTAACATATTCTAGCAGTTACCCAACAAGGTCATAACATCTATCAACAAGATGACCGGGTTTTTGCAATTAGTACATTTGAGGTTCATGTTTGGTCTCTCGCTATTAGAGTCGTACCATTATTAAACCCATAAACTTTGTTATTAAAACCTCTTTTGTTATCAAAAATTTTCCACCATCGAGTTTTTGAAGCAAAAATGTAGCATTTGGTTTATGCAGTTGTTCCGGATAAGACGTTTGCGAGATTCTTCTCCGCAGACAACGAAAGCGATTTGACATTAGGCAAAGGATCTCAATTAAAATATTGCTTGATGGGAACATAGGAGTCATCAAGACCCATAAGAAATTGCATTAACAGTTAGTTTATTGTGTTTTCAAAATGTTTTTTGACCTCACAAGTCAGGGAGGCAAGCTAATCATACAATCAAATTGTTTCCATAAAGAGTTAAGATTGTTATAGTAATCACAAGAGAGGACCCACTTTGACTAAGAGAATTTATGTTTTGTGCAAATTAAAAATAGTTGAACCATCAACTTTATCATAGGTATCTTTAAGATCATTCCACATTTCATAAGCGCTTTAGAGTAAATAGCACCGACAAATAATTCGGGGTTGAGAGTTGAGGATCCAAGTGACCACAACAAGTTACAAGTGTCCCATTGATTAGCAAGTGGGTTTGAATCATTTCTTATCAAGTACCATCAATAAACTAACTTGTTATGGTTCCTTAAATGACGTCATGGCCATATTCCATATTTTATAATTTTTCGGTTCAGTGAGTTTAATAGAAATAATGGGAGTACCATTTGTGTTATTGGGTGTAAATACAAAGCATCACCAAAGGATAAGCTTTTCTCGATGGAACCACCACCACCAACATTATCATCACCATAGCCATAATACTGACAATGAGGCGAAATAATAAGGACGGACAAAGAATCACGAGGCAGATATAATAATAAGAGTAAATAGACAAGTAAATAAGACTTTGCAATAAAAACAACAAGCACCAAGCTGTGGACTAGGGTAAACCCGGAGGCGGTATTCGTATCACTCAAAGGTGGTAGATCCGGATGTTAGTCTACCGTTGCACTCCACAGAGACTTAAAATCTTGTATGTTTAAAGAGAAGATAAGACTTAGACTTACTGGAGAAATATGCGGAAGAACAAATCACAATCACTCTAGATTCACTTAGTCTAGGGTAAATTGTAAACAAAAGATAACCGATGATTACTATAACAAGAATAACCCCAAACCACACCTTTGTTGCCAAAAGAATCAATGAGCTTTCTAGCTCACGATACCATGTCACGAAAGTATAAGCAACACAATGATGAGCAATATAATCTTTATTCGATCTAAGTCGCAATAGTCACTTAGATTATGTTACATAGTATCCAAATGTACAAGATTAGATTAATGTCAATGAGACAATAATCATGTAAATGTAAAGACAAGACAAGATCGGTGAAATGATCGAGAAAGAAAAGAAGAGAGTGATACAAAGACGCACACTCAGTGTATGTAACCTAGATTAAGGGACTTATTAAATAGGATATTAAGTTACACTAAGACCCTCTAACGGTTATAAATGACTCATCGTGAAATGAATAAGCAGCAATGAAAACCGACTTCTGGAACTTTAAAGCTTTTATTCTTTGTCCATGAATAACCTGAGAATCTGCAATGATCATAACTTGAAAGCCATTAGGGCCGATAGAATGATATGTTTGCCATGATTATTACCCCCAGTTCGTCACTTGCCGTTTGTTGCCATACATGAACTTACCAAATAGAAGTGATCAAGACTTGCATTGGCGAGAACTCATATATAAGAAGTCGTCGTTTCCATTTATGCTTACCACGCAACCTAGCTTAACTAATTATGAAGTTGCGGTTTCACAACTAGCAAAACTTCAATCTTAATTTTATGACAATAACATGGTAAATGACGTTTGCAATACAAGATGCATTTAGATTTGCAAATTTAGTTCAAAAATAACATTAATTGGTAAAAAGTCGAGACTCTATCTAGGAACAATTTGGATTGTGTGACATCGTTCATTGAAAAAGTGGAGGCTCTTAATTTATTGTTGATACTTGGTCTTTCTAAATCACAACTCCCCAACGAAGAATGAAACTCCGGAGAATCGGCATTGAGGATCTGTAATCTTACTATCTTTGTAAAAATGCACGGTTGTGATGGTTGTGGAAGTAAGATAGACAAGCTATTGAGCATAAGTACAACTCGAACCCATCGTTGGCCTATGAGTAACATTTTCTTGAACGCATAATAACCCGGTGAATACTTCTAATAATGTTACGCAATGAATCTGAATCCTTCTTCATGTGGGATCTATCATATATACTGAGTGTCCCATTTTCCCATCTTTTCCATGCCTAAATAAATAACAATGTTTAGATGTTAAACTACAATGAGCCGGATTTTTCTAGGGAAGCAGTTTAATAAATTATAAGATTGTGATCGAATATATGCGTGGGTACATACAAAGCTTAGAAGATTTTGGATGGTTTCACCATTTTGAAAATCATGGTTCCTTTGACACGCTACTATCTCTAGTATTAACACTCAAAACTAAAGACATCTGTCTTTATCGAGAAATGGCCATGCATGATGTATTCAGGGCCATATAAGCTAATTAAAAAGGAAATCTCATGTTTAAAGTAATTGATTATGTGTAACTAAAGAAAATATTTTGTAAATGAATTCCATCCAAAGAAAGTGTATAGTACTTGTGGTACCCACAATTTGACTAGTCTTGGCTTGAGTTTCCTCTAGTTTAAACAACCTTGCCGTGCCAAAATCGCAATTTAGCATTCATTTCGCATCTAACAACACGTTACTAGCTTTCATATCACGATGAATTATCATTAGGCGAATCTTCATGAAGGTATAAAAGTCCTTGGCAACGCCTTTGATGATCTTGAATCGCTTTTCCCGATCAAAGTTCACGTTAATTTGGATCTATAAGCACCATCATTAATTGGTTATGGATTAAATTAGTGATTGATAATCTTTGAAACACTAAAGTTTTACTATTTTGGTGCTTAAACCCCTAAACTCTTTTCATTACATATGGTTGATACCTTTACTTCTAATATGTATAATTTAATCAACCAATTTAGAAAATTTAATTGATAAAAGTGACCTTGCTAGTTAAATTTTGTAGGTGAAATTATCAAAAGCGAAGGTTAATTACTAATATTAACCATTTGTCATTGTTAGAAGTTTCAATTGTTGATCATAAGATTGATTTGTCTTTCTTATGCTAGTTTAGGTCTTAATCTTGTAGGTGTGTTTGCTTTGCCTTTTGAATTTGAGGTGTGCGATTCACCCACCCGTTGTTACGTAATTATTTTTTGAGTAATAATATTTCTTTGGGGTAACCTTTTAACAAAAAATTAATAATAATAATAATAATAATAATAATAATAATAATAATAATAATTATAATAATAAAAATAAAATACAAATTTCAATTGTACAACAATGACATTAGGCTATATATTTTGGGTTAGCTAAGGTGACCTAAGTCGTTGCTAGAAAAATTTTGAAACCCTTGAAAAGTGAAAACAAAATTATTATATTATATACATACCAAACAGGAAGTAATCAAGACTTGCATTTGGCAAGAACTCGTATATCAAAAGCCGTTCGTTCCATGTATGCTAAAACCAAGCAACCTAACCAAATTACGATGTTGAAGCTTCGCAACTAGTAAAACCTCATTCTTGAATTCTACATCACCTTGTCCAGAATCCATTGCTAACCTTTACGGCTATTTCATGCCCATCTTCAAGCACACCCTATATGTATGTTATGAAATCATATATCACGCTAAAGATGGTAATAAAATTTTCACCGATACACTAATGGTGGATATGTATGTACAAATTAGTTGATTCATGGATATGAATACGAATAATTATTAGTTGATCGGTCGATAGGGATGATGATTTTTCATCCATGATATCCCGTTTACCACACAAAATAAATTATTCACGCATAATATAATATTTTAATATACAAAACTCTCATGATATGATGAAGACGGGATTATACATGAGGTTTACAGATGTGTTCTGTTAGCTTGGAAATTTTCAATTGAAATTATAATTACATGTAATGCAAGTTTGCTATAATTTTCCGTCTTCAAGCGCACCTATGAGGTGTCTGAGTCTGTGATCGTTCAGGCCTCAAAATTTTTGGAGCCCCAAAATTTGTCTCGTTAATAATTATACGTACGTGTGTAGTCGTATTTTTAGCGAAAAAGAGTATTTTGATGAAAAAATATTTTAAATGGGTAATATGTTAGAACGTTTTGATAACTAATGCACGTTATATCTTATAAGTGGTGACCCTTTATATATCACATTGCTTATCGAAATGGCTCATTATATAATTTCGTCTGGGCCTCAAAATTTCAACAATTCATGAGGCGGCCGATATTATGAAGTTTTGAAACATACTTACTAGCAATATTGATTAGTTAAATTATACCTTGTAAACAGCTCCAAAACCACCTTGTCCAAGTTTATTATCTTCAGAAAAGTCATTTGTTGCAACTTGCACCGTACCAAAGTCATATTGCAACGATTCAGGTGTACAAATATCCATTGTCTCCGCTATAAGAAAAAAAGAAATATAGCATCAGAGACGATTTAGCACATTTCCTTTTTTCAAAAACAAAAACATATTTTTATGTGTTATGGTTCTCTCTTTTTAAAGTCATAAAAAATGGTCCATGTGGTTTTACTTGAACTGCACTCGTAGTTCATCAAATTTTGAATTGCATCGATAATATTTAACATGGAAACTTCACACAGTAATGATCTGCTATTTTAACACGCTAAGGGCCCGTTCGGATTAGTAAAATGTATTTGAAGGAATTGTAGTATCTCAAATGAATTGTAATATGAAGGAATTGAAATTTGAATGAATTATAATGTGTTGTAATTGTAATTTGAGTGAATGCGGTGTAAGGGGGACTGTAAGGTTCGATACGAGATGAGGATGTATCAAGTTTCGTGTTGGACAACGTCATATCGTTGTTAGGAAATTATGATCACGATGTCCCGAGTCGTGGAAACACTATCAGTTGAAGTATTCGGTAGTTCTACGAAATCTCTAATCGGATAAAACTTCGATTTGAACTTGAGAATATGTTTTGTTAGTTATAACCAAACGAATACCCATGATATGACCAAAAAGCGATGGTCGGTTATAAGCGCAATAGCGATTAAATTAACCGCCAAATCAATTTAATTTTAGGGTTAAAATTACGGAAATTTTATTTTCTAGTGCGTTTTAACATAGCACTTTATAACAAATAAAATTTTCCAAGTGACCCTGGATCTGTGCCAGGCGCCCTGATGGCCCTGCCGAGGGATGCCGCCCCTTGCCCGCTACAGGGTAGCGCCCCGGACCCCGTCATTCGGGCTTCGCCCCGAATAGCAATCATAATAACGTCATACAAGTGTGCACTCCGCTGCCAACCCGACTTGTTGAACATTTATCATGATTACACATTGGTCACCTAAATTAATCCATTACACTTAAATAATATCGGTGATGCAAAATCACCAACACCAATTTTCAAATTAAGGCAAAACTTGATATCACCGGGCATGAAGTGAAAAAAGGATTCACCATGAAGATGCGGTCAAGCATGATCAAGTTTCAAAGGGTTCGTTGGTGGTTTTATCGGAAAAAGGCTAATTGCATGTATACCTTGGAAGGTTAGGTAGTGACCGAGAAAAGATATTGAAGGTCAAAAGAAGTTATAAAAATCTCGAATGGGAGGAAGATCAAGGCTAGTAATGTTCTTTAGTCTTGTAATTGGGGTCTACATAACAATACTGCGAAGGGTGAGGTCGCTGACATTTGGGTGTTAAGGATACATCACTAAATTGGTTCGTTAAGGATACGTACATGACACTCTTTGCTAAGGTATGTTATGTCCGAGGTTTTTGGAATATATCACATGAATAGGTAACCATTGCCAGCGATTGGACTCGAGCGCCTATAATTAGATTCGAAGATTATCATCTTTTGTAGTTAAATGAAGTTCTCAAGGTAGTGCTTTACATGAGTATGGGTTTCAATGAGAGTGGGAATACAATAAATCTTTCATTGGTTTGGTGTAGGTACATGTTCAATGCAAGTGTTTCTGGGAGTTAAATTTGGGGTAGAACAGTGGAGGATCATGCATTTAAGGTGGAAGCTCGAGGGAATGTCTATCAAGGTGATGGTTTACATGTTAATACAAATATCGTCATTAAACGTTATTTATATTTTGATCTTTGCCTAAGTTTTGTTAACGACAAAAGTAAATTTAATTTATAAAAGCTTAAAGCTTGTCAAGTTTATTAGATATTAAAACAAGCTTTCTCAAACAATATATTCATCATTCAAGCATTTACATTTATGATTAGTAACATCTTGATATGACTCTAATCATTATGTATGATAGTAGTTTGTAGAATGTGTTAGGTTCTTAAAACCAAACACTACTTAAGCATTGCATATTTCTATAAATAGTAATACAACATTTGACATCATGTATTACATCATGGAAATCATTGGAAGATTCCATTAGATATTTTGTGAAGATTTGTACTCTTCATATCTTGCACAATCTCACTTAGATAGAGTTGACTTTAGGCAAGATTTGATATCTTGGTTTGTCGATGATGGCGGTACCAAAATGGTACAGGCGGAACCCTTTTAAGGGTCCGCGGTCCGTGGGCAACTCTGTCCATTTGGCTATAAATAGCAATGCCAAGCCAAGTAGTTTCTCATCCCTTTCTAACATACTCTCATACATATCTTCTCTAAACCTTTCTAACTCGGTTTCATATCATATTAGTGATCTCTTTTGTAGCAAAGAAGATCAAGTCATATTCAAGCTTCAACGAGAAGTTGGAAGTCTTGTTTGTTTAGTGTTGTATGATCTAGTGTTGATCCATACTTCATTGTTGTATCAAACCATCATAATCTTGTGAGTGTGAGTGGTTAGTATTTTAGTCCTCAAAATACATTGTGTGTGGGAGTAGTTGTACCCTTGGAAAGAACTCGACATCTAGCTTAGTGTCGGAAATAGTGTAAGCGAAGTGTAAAGGTTTTCTCCGCGGTGAAAGGAGCTTGTTGACTAGTGAAGTTAAACTCTCGAGTGTGAGACTCGGGGGTGGAGTAGGGCAAGGAAAAAGAGTCCTTGTAGGCGAACCACTATAAACAACTTGTTGTGGTTTGATCATTTCTTTCCTTATTTACTTATTACATATTGCTTGCATATTTCATTAACATACTTAAGATCAATATCAATTGATCTTTCAATAAGTTTCAAAACAAAGTTTTAATCGGTAAACTATTCAACCCCTTCTAGTTTTCTACAATTGGTACGAGCCTCGTTGCTCAAGAATTTCTAAAATAACTTGTATTTTATAAACTTGAAGCGATCCATGGATTACGAAAACTTTAAAGAAGGGCAATCTATGCAAAGACCACCACTCTTTGAAACCAATGGATTTATCTATTGGAAAAACCGTTTTGAAACATATGTAAAATCAAAAGATATAGATCTTTGGTTTATTATTGTTAAAGGAGATTTTAGTTCTACAACAAAGGATATTTCCGTTGATGAACAAAAGAAATTAGTTGCTAAAAATAATGAAGCTAAAATGATGCTTTATAATGCTTTACCTAGAAAAGAATATGAAAGAATTTTTATGTGTGAAACCGCCAAAGATATTTGGGAATCTTTAATTGTTACACATCAAGGTAATTCACAAGTCAAGGATAACAAAATTGATCTTCTTGTTCAACAATATGAACAATTTGTTATCCACGAAGATGAAACCATTGATTGTGGCTTTGCTCGTTTAACACTATCATTACATCACTTAAAGCACTTGATGAATCTTTTCGTAGTAAGAACTTTGTCGGAAATTTCTTAGAGCACTCCATCCCAAATGGAGAGCTAAAGTGACCGCTATTGAAGAATCAAAGATCTCTCAATAATGTCACTAGGCGAGCTAATTGGCAACCTCAAAGTTCACGAAATGGTAATGGAGAAAGATTCGGAGATCATCAAAGGAAGAAAGGAGAAGATCAAATCCGTTGCTCTTAAAGCAAAGGCGGAATCAGCGATGATGGTGAATCTTGTTCCGATAGTGAAGATGAGGAGTATGCCATGGCGTTAGAGATTTCAAGAAGTTCTTTAGAAGAAGAGGAAAGTTTGTAAGACAACCTCGAGAAGAAAAGAAGCCATTCGAAAGATCGGGATGATAAGAAGATTAAAGGTGAAAGAAAGTGTTTTAGATGTGGTGATGCAAGTCATCTCATAGGAGAATGTCCCAAGCCACCTAAAAGCAAAACTCAACGAGCTTTTGTAAGTGGTGCTTGGAGTGATAGTGAAGGCGATGAAGAATCAAGCAAGGAAGAGATCGCTCTAATGGCACATGAGTCAAATGAGGTACTTTCCGACTCTTCTTATTCTTCTATAGATGATGACACCTTGCAAAAACAATATAATCAATTGTGTGAGCTAAGTCTAAAAATCATAACTAAAATAAATTTCTAAAAACCAAAAGGAGTTTTGGAAAATGAGGTATATGAGTTAAAAGAAAAGCAAAACGACTTGAAAAGGAAAAGCAAATGACGATGATTGTAAATCATGTCAAGAGCTTAATCTTGAAATAGAAAAACTAAAGCTCACACAAGAAGTTTTAATAGAAAATAATTCTAAGTTTAAAAGGTTTAACAAAAACATCGCTCTTGCCGATGAAATAGTTAAAATCCATAAAACACCAGGAGACATGAATGGGCTAGGTTTTAATGAAGTATTAATTCCAAAGAGTCAAAACAAAGCGGCCGAAAAGGACGAACATTCATCAAAATTGCTGCGATGCAGCCGGGACGAGACGGAACCAAAATAAGGGTTCCGTCCGTTGTGCAAAATGGTACCGCGGTACTTGATGAAACAGAATGTTCATGTCTGGACCGTCTTGAATTTGTTAAAGTAACAAAGAAAACCAATGATAATGTTAAACTAAAACCAGCCATTATATCGGGAGTAGGACTTGTTAAAATGAATTTAGATCAAAAACTACTCAACAACGATATAAAACTTCTTTTGCCAAACGCCCTTTCCTAAGAGCAACCACAACGTTCAACCTAACTACCAACACAACGGTTGGAATCAAAACTTTCCTAGACCATATCAAACTCCAGATTACATGCCATGGAACCCTTACCCATCATTTCCATACATGAATCAAATAAATGGTATGTTTAACCCAAACGGACCCATGAGATATTGGGGACCAAATGTTTGAGTTATTTGCTTCTTAGGTATGCTTGAAAGTTGGATTGGAACACGATGAATGGATAAAAGATAGTGGATGCTCACGACACATGACGGCAACAAAGTCTCTTCTCATCATACCAAGAGTATGGCGGAGGTAATGTCACTTCGGTAGCAATCTCAAAAGCAAAATCATTGGCAAAGTACGATTGCTCATAACTCTCTAACTATTGAAAATGTTGCTCATGTGGATAGGTTAGGATTTAATCTACTTAGTATTAGCCAACTATGTGATAAAAAGTATAAAGTACTATTTGATGAAAATGGTAGTAAAATACTAAAAGATGGTATCACCATAGCTAAAGGAGTTAGGAAAAATAACATATCGTCATGAAAATAGATAAAACATATAATGACAAACTTTGCTTAACAACATTAGCGATAGCTCATCTCTTTGGCATAGGCGCTTAGGTCACGCTAATATGAGACTTATACAAAACCTATCTTCAAAAGAGTTGGTTAGGAATTTACCAAAACTAAAATATGACCAACACTTTTGCGGCGCTTGCAAAATTGGTAAACAAACACATAGTAGTCACAAATCTAAAAATATGGTGTCCACATCTAAGTGTCTAGAATTATTACATATGGACTTGTTTGGACCATCCGCTATAAGAAGCTATGGAGGCAACTTATACACTTTGGTCATAGTAGATGATTACTCAAGGTTTACTTGGACGTTATTTTGAAAACCAAAATGAAGCTTTTGATAAATTTGAAATACTTAGCAAGAAAATTCAAAATCTTCTAGGTGTCAAAATTGTGTCGATCCGAGCGGATCATGGTCGTGAATTTGACAACGAAACTCAATTTGGAAACTTTTGTGATACAAATGGTATAACACATAACTTTTCCGCTCCACGAACACCTCAATCAAATGGAGTAGTAGAGCGTAAAAATAGAACAATTCAAGAAATGAGTAGAACAATGCTTAATGAACAAAACATTCCTCAAAAGTTTTGGTGTAACGCCGTTGACACTTCTACATATATTTTAAATAGAGTCCTAATCGTCCTTTCCTAAACAAAACACCATATGAACTTTATAAAGGTAAAAAGCCAACATTAGGATATTTTAAAGTCTTTGGTTGTAAATGTTTTATTCTTAATACTAAGGATTATCTCACCAAGTTTGACCCAAAGTCTTATGAAGGTGTATTTCTTGGTTACTCTCAAACTAGTAAAGCTTACATTGTCCTAAATAAAGAAACAATGATAGTCGAGGAATCGTTGAACATAACATTTGACGAAAGTCCACCTCCTCTAAGACATCACCTTTGGTAGATGATGACTTAGTTGAAAGTCAAATAATTGAAAGTCAAATTAATAATAACAAGGAAGATGAACCATTAAATAAGGAAATTGTCAACATAAAAGAATCTAAAAGTCATCCATTAGAAAAGGTCATAGGAAAACTTAATCAAAGAACCTTAAGATCACAAGCTCAAAATCAAAGTAATCATTTTTGTTTTGTATCCACCATTGAACCAAAACCATAAATGAAGCAATAAAAGATGAATCATGGGTAATTGCCATGCAAGAAGAATTAAACCAATTCGTTAGAAATGATGTTTGGAAACTAGTTCCAAAACCCAAAGATCAAACTATAATTGGAACAAAATGGGTCTTCGAAACAAAATGGACGAAAATGGTGTAGTATCTAGAAACAAAGCTAGGCTTGTTGCACAAGGTTATAATCAACAAGAAGGAATTGACTATGATGAAACTTATGCACGGTAGCTAGACTTGAATCTATTAGAATATTACTTGCTTATGCATGTGCTTATGATTTTAAATTATTTCAAATGGATGTTAAAAGTGCTTTCCTTAATGGGTTTATTAACGAAGAAGTGTATGTTGCTCAACCTCCGGTTTTACCGACTTTGAGAAACCACATCATGTCTTCAAACTCAAGAAAGCATTATACGGCCTTAAACAAGCACCTAAAGCTTGATACGACCGTCTTAAGACTTTTCTTATTGATAACAAATATACTATGGGATTAGTAGATAATACTCTTTTACTAAGAAAAGGAATCACAAATTATTATTGTTCAAATATCGTTGATGACATTATATTCGGATCAACTTGTCAAGAACTATGTGATGATTTCTCTAAAATCATGCATGACGTTTGAAATGAGTATGATGGGTGAGTTAAACTTCTTTCTAGGACTTCAAATTAAACAACTAGAAGATGGTATTTTCTTTAACCAATCTAAATATATAAAAGACATGCTTAAGAAATTTGGTCTTGAAGATTCCAAACCAACTAAAACACCCATGTCCTCGGACACTAAACTCACCAAGACGAAGAAGGTGAATCCGTAGATAACACTAAATATAGAGGAATGATTGGTAGCCTACTCTATCTTACGGCTAGTAGACCCGACATTATGTTTAGTGTTTGTCTATGTGCTCGCTTTCAAGAAAACCCAAAGGCATCACACTTAGAAGCATTAAAAGGATTTTAGATATATTAAGGGAACAACGTGTTTAGGATTATGGTATCCCAAAGGAGCGGTATAGAAACCATAGTGTATGCCGACTCGGATCATGCCGGTGATTATGTCGATAGAAAAAGTACAAGTGGTATTTGCACTTTTGTTGGACATTGTCTCACCTCATGGTTTGCAAAAAAGCAAACGGCTTTAGCCATCTCTACTCTTGAAGCCGAATCGTCTCGGTAGGAAAAGCATGTCAACAAGCTCTTTGGATGAAGCAAGCTCTCGTGAACTACGAATTCATCTCAACGACATTGTGATACTTTGCGACAACAAAGGAGCCATCGATCTCGACAAGAATCCCGTTCAACATGCTCGTACAAAGCACATTGAAATCCGTCATCACTTTCTTGCGACAATGTTCAAAAGGAAACATTTCAATCGAGAAAGTATCCTCCGAAGACAACATTGCCGACATCTTTACTAAACCTCTTAAACGAGAACCTTTTAATCTTCTTAGACTTGGTTTAGGGTTAATGGAACCAAACATGTAGGATAAACATAGCCTAAAACATTAGAATAGTCAAACCAAAACAATTTTGCCTTGTATCTGCTACTGTAGCCACGGCACCAAACGACAACACGGACGGAACCAAATATTTGGTGCCGTCTGGTCCGTGGTGTCTCTGAAACAAAAACGCTATATACATAACATCCTCTTCCTCACAACCCACTTTACCAAAACGTGTAAAACTTAAACCAAGCTCATTATTGTCATCTTCCCACTCACTAATCACTTGAAGATAACATCATTGTAAGTATCCTAACTACATTTCATCTCTTAATTACGAGTCTAGGATTCTTATTTATGCACAAAACTATCACAAATCATTACATGGGGTTTTATGTATGCTTTTATACCAAATATGAATTCAATTGGCAAATTGCATAACTAGTCATTCAAATTAGGTACTACATTATCATATTGCATAAACAAATCATGTTTCCCACTAATTGATAGATAATAAATATAAGGCCTTATTCAAACAACCAAACACCCCATGTCAAAAGTTTTGAAAAGCTTCTCACTTGTAGGAAAACATTTTTCATTGCTAATACAAATAGAAACGTTAGAATTTTCATCACTTGCATGCTCTTGAATACTAAAGGTATTGCATAACTAATATGCACTCCGGGTATATTCAAATGTAGCCACATTGAATTAGGAGCATTTGGGTTATCTCATGGTATTTGCCAAACACCCACTAAAACCATTTTGTGCATAAAATGAGTCGAGATAACCGCAACTCAAATTGTTTTCATATAGGCACACACTAGAATCAAAAACGTTAAAATTTATTTTCATTTTTTTAACATATTAATTCTTGTCCTTAGGAATAACCATGGTAGCCGCAAGATTCTATGATCACAAAGACACCCTTAACTACATTCCCAAACACCACAAAACCAAAGGACTTACCAAGGAACAAGTAGAAATATTTAAGGTCTAGAATCAAGGTATTTCCATGAGGTAGAACCATTCACTCATCCTTCCTTGAAAATACCAATCTTCGTGAAGAACTAGCCGCCATTCAATTCGATTGTCTTCTTGACATCGATGAACCAATTTGTCCTAGGTTTGTGTTAGAATTCTATGCTAGTGTGACCGGCTTTAGTGATGAAGATGATGATGAATTCTGTCTTAGGTTTAGAATCAACCAAAATGACTACACCATCACCTTAAGCAACTTTGCTCAAGTGTTAGGAATTCCCAACCGAGGAACTTGTGTCTACGGATAAGTGGTCACTCATGGCTCTTGATACAATCAATGACCGCTCTCTTCCCTACATAACCCGTTTGGCCGATAAGGATGTCATCCGTGAACACCTTTTAACCCAAAAGTGATACAACCCGAGTTACCCGAAAGGAAAAGAGGTAAACCGAGATCCATATGGAATGGAGCTAAATGAACTTAAGCCGAATTTAAGAAATGGGAGGAACTACTTAGAGCCAACGTCATTAGCACCATAGGAATAGGGATCACATAAACGCTTGTCTTTGCCACATGCTCTACAACTTGTCCACCCGACAACCATTCAACTTAGCCTACTACATAGCTAGGAGAATGATTGATATTCCAACTCAAGGATCCGTTGCTCTTCCATACGGGATGCTTCTCACCCGTCTCTATAGAAACTTCGCTCCAATTCCACCAACCCCAAAGGGATGCACCTTCACTATGAACTCATCCTCACATCTTTGTACCTTTGAGTGATGCTCGAGTTGCTAAGACTAAAGGCAAGAGAGCTAAACCTCCAACTCCTTCATCATCATCATCAAATAGCTCAGGATGGTCTTCCAAGCTCTCATCTTCCACCTCAAGAGTATTACGCATCTCTTCCCGAGATTGAGAATGAATCGGTGAAATTCAAGCAAACTAAGGGAATGTTCAAGTGCCTTGGTAGGATGATGAACAAGATTTACAAGAAATTGGACAAATAAGGGTACTTTAAGGAGTGTTTGGAACAATGCATTATCGTTAATGTTTGATACTATTTAGTTGTTTTTATTATGTAGGATGATAATATAACTTGAAACAATGGTGTATGCTAACAATCTCATGCAGGGGGATAGCACAAGTATGCTATCAAATTTTACCCATTTTCACTATATTGTGAAAATCAATAAGCCTTGCTCAAAATCTATGCTCCACTATGTTTACATATGTGTTATTTACTTTTCCTAACTAGAAATGTTTAGTATAACGACTTTTGAGAAAAATTTCGGGTTTGAAATTTCCCGACACCTAAAAACGAACTCATCCATATTTCACCTCCACGGATCGAGGCGGCACCATAATTTTGGTACCGTCCTTTATGTATATTTGGTACCGCCATACACATGCAGGGGACGGACGGCACCCTTTTTAGGGTACCGTCCGTGTATGATTTTGGTGCCGTGGATCCTCCGGGTAATTTTAATTTCGACTCTTCGTGATTCCAAATTATCTTCCATCACTTATAAATCAATCTTAACTAGTTTATCTTGTTATTAGAACTAGTATTATTCACTAAGGTATATAAGAAATCCATTTCCACCAAAATTCAAAATTTGAAAAATCCACCCAAGGAGCCCTTTGGCATAAAGGAAGGAACCAAATTTTGGTACCTTCAAATCCGTGGGTAATCTGATATTAGGAAATTCCACTCACTAGAACACATTTATTGCATATCTTTTCTTCTTCACTCCATCTTCTTTGTATGGATTGACTTGGGTGATATGACTAGCATTCAACCCACTTCCAAATCATTAGGAACCTCATCTCTTCAATGGTTCAACATCAAATCAAACCATTTCTCAACAATTTCTTACCTCTATAAATTGAAAGGCTTTACCATGATCATCCTCACACCTTCTTCATTCTCACTACTATCTAGCAAATCAAAACCCAAGTTAAAATGACTAAATCATCACCAAAACCTTGCAAGAAAACCGCTAGAATTAGCGTAAGGCCTTGTTGTTTTGTTCATCTTAGCTCATCATCCGAATCTTCACCACTCACAATCTCATCTCCCATTAGAGATGATACAAATCTTACCTTAGCTACACCCACTTCATCACATTGTGATCACCACTCCACCACCAACAAAACACCTACTTCACCTCCACGGCACCCATCCAAACATCCAAAACACCTCACCACCTTCACCAAGGTCTCCCACTCTCACTCCCATGGAGTTATTTTCAACTCCACCAACATCACCAAATCCTTTCCTAGAGGACTTGGAAGACTTGCCTCTAGGCCAAGTCATCCACCACCATTGCCATCCTTTGGCACAATTGAGCGAATCGCTCATGAGTCACCTCGGTCATCCATTGACCCAAACGCCCCATTAGGGCCAAGACCTCTCCTTTTCCACCCCATTCACAAGGACATTCATGGTCCTTTATACGGGATCATCCACTTCCATCATCAATGTCCCTCATATTGAGGACATTCCGGAGTGCATGTGGGATGACAATCCCACTAGAGAGGAGATTCAAGCCGAACTCCACAACCTCCACCAATTCAAAGGCATGGTGGATTCTCACTAAGTGAGACAATGCAAATGCAAAGTGCTTTGCTTGCATCCATCATGACCACTCCAAACATCCCAACACCACCAACACATCCACCATTCCACCACCACAACCTCCCAAACTTTCTACCCTCCAAGGCATGGTTGCTCAACTTGTGAGCAAGCGGGTCAAACCGTGGAACGGACCGGATTATGGTCCATGACTTCCACGAAGAAATGAGGTTCATCCTCAACCACATTCTTGGCGTCTCAACGCTCTTTCCCATCCACCATCACTTTAGGATGGTTTTAGAATAGTCTTTCTTTTATTTGCTTTCTTAGGATAATTTTTATTTTCTTGTACTAGAAACACATCATTGTGTTCTCTTTTCATGATCTTTACTCATGAAAATTTTAACTAATGAATGTTGTTTATTATATTGTTGGTGTCATTACATAGTGTTTGGAAATGCTTGTGAATGATCATTATTACTAACAATTTTTTTGTAGCTTTATTTTCACAATCCATGTATCTTCCCATTAAAGCACCCAATTTAGGGGAGCTAACAAGGGAGATAATAGCTCGAGCTCATTACATTCCGCATAGCCTCTTCTTTTGTTGAGACAAAAGGGGAGAAAATATAGAACTTTGAAATTATTTATATTTGACTTTTACGAAAAGTCAAGCGCATACATTTGACTTTCTAAAAGTCAAACAGAACCCTCATTGATAATACTTGACTTTTCTTAAAAAGTCAAGCGCATACTTTGACTTTACGAAAAGTCAACATCATGCATCAACTAGTGAATTCTTTGACTTTCATAAAAGTCAAATTTCATAC
>CM040239.1:38552073-38622353 GCA_022545495.1 Chrysanthemum lavandulifolium | reverse complement strand
TTTATGACCACATATGACCGACCGACTCTACCCTTTGGCATGCTAGACTTGGCCATGTTCACTATAAAAGGATGCAAGATATGTCTAGGATGGTTTAATCCTACTTTTGACATAGACACCTAAAAGTGTAAAACTTGCATGTTGACCAAGATAACCAAGAAACCTTTTAAGGGTGTTAGTCGTGAGACTAAGGTCTTGAACTTATACACGGTGACTGTGTTGTTTGCATGCCACTCCTTCTTTAGGGAATAAGAAGTACTTTGTGACATTTATTGATGATGCTTCTAGATTTTGTTATGTCTATCTCGTTACATACCAAGGATGAAGCATTAGATAAATTCAAAGTGTTTAAATCAAGTTGAATTACAACTTGGGTCTTTGATCAAAAGATTAAGGATCGATAGGGAGGTGAGTATATGGATACTCAAGACTTTCGATCTGTTGAAATAATCCATGAAACGATCGCTTCTTATACTCCTCAAAGAAATGGTATTTCGAAAAGAAAAACAGTCTGTCAAGGAGATGGTTAATTCCATGTTGTCCTATTCAGACCGAGTCAAGGGTTCTGGGTGAAGCTATGTTAACAACTTGCTATTTGTTAAATAGGGTTCCCAACAAAAGGAACAAGGTTACCCTTATGAACTCGGACTAAAAGGAAACCCAACCTGAATTATCTCAAGGTTTGGGGTTGTAGGGTCGTTGTAGACTCACGATCCAAAGCTAAAGACTTTGGGTGAAAGAGGCATTGATCGCATCTTTGTTGGATATGCCGAGCATTCCAAGGCTTTTAGGTTCTTTGTTATTGAACCTAATGAATATGTTTCAATTAACTCAATAATTGAATCAAGGGATGCGATTTTGATGAGAATAGATTCTCATCGCCTCCTAGACCAAGTCGAGGATTCCTAATGGAACTCATGACACTGGTGTATCGAGGTCCCGATGGGGAAACATCGGTGGTCCCCGATGAGGTTGTGGTTCAACAACCCGAACCTATGCTTAGGAAGAGCAAAGGTCGGGACTCCAAAGTCATTTGGACCCGAGTTTCAACTATACTTAGTTGAAGGAACTAGGGATGAGGTCTCGCACCAATACTCCTATTGCTTCATTGTTGAGGATGATCCCAAGACATTTGAAGAAGCAATGAAGTCCCGTGATATTGCTTTACGAAAGAAGCAATCAATGATGAGATGGATTCCATCATGGGCAACAACACTGGTGTTGGTTGATCTACCACCGTGTTGCAATCCTTTGGGTTGAAATGGATTTTCAAAAGGAAAATGAAGGTAGATGGAACTATTGAAAGTTCAAGGCTAGACTAGTCATTCGTGGCTTTAAACAAAAGTCGAATAGACTATTTTGATACTTATGCCCTCGTGGCTCGTATCGCATTCCATAAGACTGCCGATTGCTATGGCATCTATTCACAACTGGTTATTCATCGATGGATGTGAAACAGCTTTCTTGAATGGTGAATTGGAAGAGAGGTTTATATGAACCAACCTCGTGGCTTCATCATGCTCGGCAATGAAAACAAGGTGTGTAAACCGATTAAGTCTCTTTATGGACTCAAGCAGCACCTAAGCAATGGCATCAAAAGTTTGATGAAGTGGTTTTGTCTAGTGGTTATGTTCTTAACCAAGTCGACAAATGTGTATATAGCAAATTTGATGAATCTGTAAAGGAGTCATCATTTGTCTATATGTTGATGACATGTTGATCTTTGGCACCGACCAAAATCAAGGTTGACTTGACAAAGGAATTTTTGTCATCAAGGTTCTCCATGAAGGACATGGGGAGGCGATGTTATCCTTGGTATAAGGATTAAACATGAAAGTAAAAGAATTTCTATCTCTCGCCTCATTATATTGAGAAGGTACCGAGAAATTAATTACTTTGATTGTACTCGATGAGTACTCCTATGGATACTTGTGAGAAGTCGATGCCTAATAATGGCAAAGCCGTATCTCAACTTGAGTATTCTAGGTAATTGGTCGCTTGATGTATGCCATGACTTGTACAAGACCGATATTGGTTTTGCGTGGGAAAATTGAGTAGGTATACTAGTAATCCCATCGCTTATCATCGCAAGCGCCTCATAGGGTACCAAGTATTTGAAGAGAACTATGGACTATAGTCTTTCATATCTTGGTTATCCATCGTGTTGGAAGGTTACATCGATGCAAGTTGGATCGGTAACAATGAAGATAATTGCTCACCGTGGGTGGGTATTCCTACTGGTGGAGGTGCAATTTCTTGGGCATCCAAGAAGCAAACTTGTATCACTAGTTCAACAATGGAATCAATTTGTGGCCTTAGCAATGCCGGTAAAGAAGTGAATGGTTGAAAACTTGCTTCTCGAGCTTCCATTGTGGCCTAAACCTATAGCACCTATTTCTATCTCGGTGTGATAGTGCAGCTACATTGGCTAAGGCTTATAGCCGATGTACAATGGTAAGTCTAGACACTTAGGTGTCGACATAGCATGATTCGTGAGCTTATCATGAATGAGGTGGTATCTATAGAGTTTGTTAGATCTCAACGTAACTTAACCGATCACTGACGAAGGGTCCGGCTAGAGACTTGGTTATAAAGTTTGCTAAAGGGATGGGTTTAAGTCCAACTTAGTCATCGAATGCTAGGACACCCAACTCCTCCTAAGGAAACTTGGGAGCCGAGTTCAATGTGGAAATGAACATTCAAAGGACTGGAGCACATGTTTATTTACATCCCAAGGTTGTGCTCGTAACTCTTTGAAAGGAGGATGAAGTCTTTACTTAATGGTTAATTTTCTTTGAAAAAGTGCTTGGCGAGAGCATGACTAAAGAGGAACCACCTATGTAAATGTTGAAGTTTTGCCGCTTCGAAGCTTTGGACTTTAGCTTTTACAACATTTATGAACTTGGATATGAACATATGGCTTGTATAGTGTCGGGAGTCATTAAGTATTTGAAAACTTGTGTATTTTATCTTCGTGTATTCAAATGGGTTGAAGGGTTCAATTCTTTTTGGGTAAAGGGAGTAATCCGCACTCGGTAAATAAATTAACCAAATAAAAGTTTAAGTACAATGGATATGAGTGAAATCCCATATCTCACCGTTACATAGGCATAGAGCTTACATAACAAGATACTTCCTGCTTTCTAACCAAGAAAACAAACCACTACTCAAAAGATAACATATGACACAAAGAAATAAAATTACTTCCTAGGACCTTGAAACGTTGTGCCATACATGGCATTAAAGGCATCCAAATTTCCGGAAGATCACGAACTGTTTTTGCATAGTCATCGTAATCATAGTCATCATACTCATCTTCAAACTCTTGGCCACCACCAAATATATTAGCGAGACTCATCAAATGGGTTAGCAACAACCTCATCTTTAGAATCGACACTACAATCTCTCCCACTTTAGAAAAAGGATTACTTCTTAGTAGAAGAGGCAGAGAAGATACAAGAATCACTAATTGAGGAGCCACTACCGACTCCATCTCTTTCAAATCACTCACAAGAGGCTCTTGTGATGCAATACCTTTCTTAGTAGACTTATCATCAAGAACATCCATTGTACAACCGCACTCCACATCCTTGATAGTGTCATTAGAAGGAATACCGACGCATCCGTATGTTCCATATTAAGAGCGTCAAACCGGTTAGATGTAGCGATCTTGGTTCCACTTGAACTAGATACATCGAAGCATTCTTCTTATTGACTACAACTTTCTTAGGTTCGTAGGATTCTTCTTGGGTTGGTATTGAAACTGTTTACCCACAACAGTTTGAAAACCCTCCTTGACTCGGATTAGAAGACCCACCTTGCTTTCCTTCTTCCTATTATTAACCGCCTTGAAACCATCATTTGCACCATCATTTGCACGCTTAGAAGGCTGAGTAGGAGGTTCAACAACTATATGACAATCAATAGGAGTATGACCAAAATCTTACATTTATCACAATGTGGTGGTTTCCACTCATATTCAACCCGTATCGTCTCTATAGTCGACCCCACCCATCAAGTAACGGAATCTCAACAAGAAGGTCGTCCCTAAGAAGCTCATCCGACTTCACATCAATCATGCATCTAGCAAAACTACTACATTACTAATCCTTGCACATTTGGCTAGTGATGGCATCTAACCGCTTAGGAGTACCAATCAATGTGGCAAGGAGACTAAGGCCATCATCGAAAACATAGAAAGAGGAACGTCATGGAATTTAACCCATACCGGATATTGGTCAAATCCTCTTTGAGTAAATTGGTGTTCATCGTCCATGGTTTAAGAATAATAGGTACATTATTAATCAACCAAGGACCGTTTTCAATAACATCATCAACACCTTTTTCGAATTAAACTTAAAAAGAAGAACCCTTTGCATTCATCATTACCTTTTGTATGCCAAACTTAGCCCACATTATGCATAAAGTAATCAACAACAGAAAAGCAAGGCGTTTACCAAGGAAATACCCATACAAAGTATTCTAAAACCTAGTGTTAACCTCTTCAACCACTTTCATCGGAACAGAAAGATCCACACCATTAGCTTTCTTATTACACTCCAACCTACGAAAGTTAGAAGTGTGTTTCTTTGGGTCATTAGAAGTAACACCAGCATACGATGGAGAAGGTTTTTGCAAAGCAGAATCACCAACCTTCTCAATACCAACAGCCCCATTGGCATTTGATTCAACACTATCATTACTAGCATTAACATTAGAAGCCATAGGACAAGTTGTATCTTGAGGAGGTTTAGAATAATAACCAATAGCATTAAGCATCTCCTCAAGCTCCTTCGTGATCGGGGCACCTTAAGATGCTCAAAGGACTAGTCCCGATGAGTGATTAGCATCCTCAATCACACTTGGTTTTAATGGTTGCCCATCATCACCCATCGAACAAGTTTTCCCTCAAAAATTTGTTTTCAATAGCACGAATTTTCATTAAAGTTTCATGACCCTCAAAGTGTCATGGCTAGGAGAAACATGACTGGGGTCGAACCAAGTGAAACCGCTCCACTTGTCCATTAGTACCACCAAGAGTAGACGAATTAATGATCTCCTCTCCCATACAATCCAAAGATAAACAAACGTAAATCAATTTAGAACAACGAACAAAATGGTCTAATGTTCAAACAATACCAAGAAACCCTAGTCGATAAACTAGGGTTTATAAAACATGAAAACCAAGTAGCTAACCCATAAACAAATCGAAATCGTTAGCGTAATAGGCAATTAAGAACAAATCAAGAACCCTAAAGAAAAGATCGATCGCGAAACCCTAAAAACAATCGACTAGCACCCTAACTCGATAACAAACGTGTTAAAGAATCAAGATAGAACCCAAGAGTAGAATCAAGATTAGTAGAACAGGTATGTGATGTGATTCTGGTCTTGGAAATGATCGTAATGAATTAGGGTGAAGAGATCGCCATAAGGGTCGGTTTTAGGGTTTGGGAGTCGTTTAAGCGCATGTGTTTTGAAAGGGTTTGGGGTCGGTTTAGAACACCCCGATTCTCGAATATTTGAACATGTAATTTACTAATTTGGAAATTCAATCCTCATGACATTTTCGTTTATGCACATGTTTTGCTTGATATTTAATTTTCATGCAAAGGAAGTGAACTAAATTTGGGGAGGATTGTTGGAAAATTTAGTGCACTTATGGGATTAGTTCATACCTTGTAATGGGTTAGAGGTACGAGTGTACACCCATAAGGTCCATGAACACCTCGACTCTTGTAGTAGTTTGTATTGGTAGTGCTAGTAGAAAGTCTTGCTTTGGAAAGTATCGCTTGTGGTTTCCATCGATAGCCGTGTTTCAACCGACAAGCGATGTTTCCACCGAAGCTTATGTTTCACCGAAGCTTGTGGATTCGGAAACCAAATGTATCAAATAGTGAAAGGAATAAAAACATATTGATTATCAATGCACGCTTTCTCATCTTTAGCCATTTTGTACGAGGCGGCTCTCAAAGCAGCTTGTCCTATTGTAAAACCCTAACTACTCAAACACACGAGAGGAGAAACCCTTGTTAGATCCACACATGCATGTTTTCTTCCAACCCATCCAAACACCAAAACGTCTGCCGGTCTGAGGTAGATCTTCCAAGTTACATATAAACTCGTTTACCCTAATGGCATTCCATTTCCTTTTAGTTGGTCTCATGTTGGCGACATTTTCTCTTGTTGCTTTGGCTTCGGACCCTATTCCTCTTCAGGACTTCTGTGTGGCTGATCAAGATATATAGCAATGGTAAAGGATTAACTTCCAATAACATTAATAATCATATTCAATTATTCAAATATACTATACTTATATGTGCTTATGTTACTTCTATTTGTGTCGTCACACTGCTAGTGAATGGTTTCGTTTGCAAAGATCCAAATATGGTGAAAGCAGAAGATTTTCTTTTCAGAGGGTTAGACAAGATGGGAAATACAACAAATGTGGGTTGGTCTAATGTGACAGCTGTAAATGTAAATCAGCTGCCAGGACTCAACACTTTTGGTATTTCCATGGTATGTAATGACTATGCTCCGTGGGGTAAAACACTCTGCACACAAATGTGGTTTGGTCTAATGTGACATCTAACACTGACAACAAGCTCTTCACACAACGTCTTGAGAAGGTGATGTTTTCGTGTTTCCAGAAGGTTTAATTCACTTTCAACAAAATGTTGGAAATGGCTATATATGCTCTTGCTATTGCAGCTTTGAGTGGTCAAAATCCGGGTGTCATTACCATTTGCAGATGGCTTGTTTTGATCCGACCCCAAAATCTCTGATGATATTCTTGCCAAGGCGTTTCAAGTTGAGAAAGAAGTGATTGATAAATTTAGTCAAATTTCTAAGCATCTATGGTGTTATAATGGTTACCTACTAACTTACAATTAATCTTCAGCTCAATAATGTTTGTTTCGTTGTCTTGTTTTGCTATATCTATAAGTGAATTAAGAAAATATATTGTATTCATCGTCATTTGAACTGAAAACTTTGTTATTTAGAAGAAATCATCCATACTACAATTCGCCAAAGAAATATAATTTACTTTTATAATTATAGTTATACATAATCAGTAGGGGTGAGCAAAACAAACCGAAAAAACCGAAACCGAACCATAAACCGAAAAACCAAACCAAAAAACCGATCGAAACTAAAACCGATGGTTCGGTTTTTACTTTTCGAAACCGAAAAATTCGGTTTTGGTTTTGTCGGTTTATAATATAATAATGGTTTCGGTTTTTTTATGTCCAAAACCAAACCCATTTTACCCTTAATTTTTCAAATTTTGAAGGTAAAATTGTCATTTTACGAACCAAACCGAGACCGGTTTTATAATATAATAATATATCTAACTAATATAATATTATTAAATAAATAAATAAATCAAATTTATCAATTCATATTCATTTTGTGAGTGGATTTATAATATATCTATCTTAACGTTTATATTTATATGTGTGTTTGTCATGTCGCGTGTTTTGTATGAGTATATTAATAAGTATACGATAATGACCATACTACGTGTATGTTCACTTGTACTTGTATATGTATGTCTCGTTTATATGTTTGTAATTGTAGTTATACATAATCAGGGAAATTGGCCCATATAACAATTATTAATACTAAACATAGAAAATCCGAATTTTCTTTCTAGTGCGAAGCCGTGAGTTCTAGGGGTTTTCTTTCGCGGGTCTCTCCTAGTGGTTCGGGTCCTGGGGCCTTGCCCGTTCGGATGGTTTAACTCGGGGGGTCGGATTTCAAGTGTGATGTCGTTCTTAAAAAATATTAAATATAGTAAAGCACTAGACTTTAGGGTCACAATCTAAACAGATAATCAATGCCAAACACCCTATTAGTTATAGTACTGATATATGTATCTAACAAAGAAAACAGTTTTGACTACATATCCGCGAGGGTGGCAAGTTTGTTAAGTACGTGTCGTCTACATGCTTGGAGGAGCAAAAGATACATCCAACATGCTTGGCGTTTCAAGAATGTTGTTTGCTAAGAATAATATACCATCAACCCATCTATAGTTTTTTTTTGGTAAAAGGTCAAAGACCCGGTAAATATATTACTCCAAAAAATATTTAAGTACAAAGGATATGGGTGAATCCCATATCTAAGCCCATTACATAGGCGGAAAGCTTACATAACAAGATACTTCCTATTCTCTATATAAGAAAACAAACCACTACTTAAAAGATAACATTTGACTCCTATGAAAACAAAATTACTTCCTACCAAGGCTTGGAGCTTGATACCATACGTGTCATAATAGGCACCCAAATTCCCTTGAAGATCGTAAACCTGATCCGCATAGTCATCATAATCATAGTCATCATAATCATCTTCATGATCATGACCACCACCAAAGAGGTTCATTGACTCATCAAACGTATTCACAACCTCCTCATCATCACTATCGGAGACAACAATCTCTCCCACCTTAGATAATGGGTTAACCCTCTTAATAGATGAAGTAGATGTAAAATCCTTATTACCTGAATAATCAACCTTTTTAATAGGATTACCAGCATCATCAACAAGAGTAGCTTTCCCATCAATAAGAAGCTTTTCAAGCTCCCCAATTTTCTCAACAATAGTGGTAGGGCCAACCTCGTTAGCTTCCATTGAATCACTCACAAGCGGTTCTTGTGATACATTCCCGTTCTTAAGAGCCCCAACCTCCTTAGCTTCCATTGAACAACCAGAATCCAATACATCAGTAGGAGTACCACATTCATCAGTATCGATTATATTAAGTGCATCAAAGGTTTTAGATGTAGCAATCGTCGTCCCACTCGTTCTAGCCACTTCAGTGGCTTTCTTCTTAGGATTATCCACCTGCTTGGGGTAGGGGACCTACCTTATCAGGAACACTTAAGAGCCCCAACCTCCTTAGCTTCCATTGAAAACTACCTTATCAGGAACACTTGGACCACCATTCCTACCCGTATTCTTGTTATTGACAGTTTGGAAACCATCAATAACACTATGTTTAGGCCGGGTAGGCGGTGGAACATATTTAGACAACAAGCAACGTATGACCAAACCGTTTACACGTATCACACCTAGGCGATTTCCATTCATATTCAAGAACCTAGCAAAACTACTAGTAAGGGTATCTCAATAGTGAGGCTTTCTCGAAGAGCCTTATCCTCACGAACTTCAATCAAGCACCTAGCAAAACTACTACGACCTCGGGAATCCAAGCACATTTGACTAGTGTAAGAATCTAGCATTTTGGAGTACCAATCAATGTATCAAGGAGATGAGACCATCATCGAGAACATAGCAAGAGGAACATCATGAAATTTAACCCACACCGAATGTTAGTCAAATCCTCTTTAAGCAGATTAGTATTCAATGTCCAAGTTTTAAGAATAATTGACACATTCCTAATCATCCACGGTCCGTTTTCAAGAACATCATCAACACCTTTACGAGTGGAAAACTTAAAAAAAAGAAACCCTTAGCATTCATCATAACCTTTTGAATACCATACTTGGCCCACGTATTACGAACATAATAATTAACAACCGAAAAGGCAATACGTTTACCAAGAAAATAACCATAAAGGGTATTCTCAAATTTAGAGTTTACCTCCTCCACTACTTTCATAGGAACGGAGAGATCCACCTCAGTAGACTTGTTACTACATTCTAACCTACGAAAATTAGGCTTGTGCTTTGTAGAATCATTGGACGTAGCACCCGCATATGAAACCGGCCGCAATTTGAACCTTGGGAGACGATTTAGCATTCTCCGCATTCATTAATTTAACACCACGCATAGCCTCTTCAATATTCTTACACGCCGCCAAAACAACCGGATCAAGACTTGGCTCAGTTTCATTCCCACTGTTACAAGGATATTCATCAGAACATGTTCCAAAATTTTGTGATTGACAAGCAACATTGAAGCTCGAAACTTGTGGAACCGTCTCCATGATGTTCGATTGAAGACGATTCGAGGACCAAGTTCATCGACATTGTTCGATTGAATCGGCTCCACTTGTGCATTGGTGCAAACAACATCAACATCCCACTACTTTCACCATTCGGTTTAGGAGAGGTGTTATGTGGAACTTCACTCGAAAAACTCTCCATACATACGAAAAAACCACCCTAAAAGAAAAGAAGAAAACAAATCGTTGCAAGTCAAGAACAGTCCACGTTATCACAACGTATGATAAAACCCTAGTAAAAAACTAGGGTTTATAATACTATGACGAACAGCTCAACCCATATCACCCCTTCTATAGTTGCTTAATGCAATACTACAAATTTGATCTTCCAGACCCCCTCGTATAGTTCCTTTTCAGAAAACACAGGTCTATGACTCACTTTTTGCCCGATTAATTATTTTAAGACACGTGAACATCATTATCATCTCATCCATAACTCGATATTGACAGGCTAATCCTCTTTAAGCTCGGGTATCATTTTTTTTACTTCATTCCCTTAAAAAACTATATCTACACAGAGTCCTCCACCTACCACCACGGTACCATTCATGAATCCAACAACCAATTTATTCTTTGTCACTCTGACCATCGTCACAACCATTCAAGGTTGTCTCCATATATAGACCAGTTATAATGATAACAACCTAGTAGTGATGCAGCCAAATATATACATGTTTTAACATATATCAGACACTTATAACCTTCAGCCAAGGTGAGTTTCTGATAGCCGTCTAGCATGTGGGAATGTGGACTTGATGTTTTACCTAGTCATGGACGTAAACAAATTAATATCGTGATACCAAAGATATGAATGGATTGTTTTTATTACGACCAAGTTGTTATACATAAAATGTGTTCTTTTTATTTCGAGCCATGTACCTTTTTTTCTTTTCTTGAATTATAAGTACAAAAATTGTGACGAGTGTTTAATTATAAACTCTGCGCTAACAAGCATAATAATCTTGTATGTGTTTAAATATGCAGCCAACTTAGGAGAAATGTATCCATTTCTTGATAATATGTAAATTAAAGTGTAAGCAAATAACATATACGATGATTTTGTTACAGTGGTAAGACAATGTTTTATATGTTGAGTAATAAATAAACATTCAACATGAGTCTACAATCGTAGTCAACTCAAAAATAGTAAAAACGGAAAAACGCCAGTCAAACTCATTTGACGACACTTTCTGAGTTGTTGACAAATCGTTGTCTTACTCCTTCAATTCCCTACGATTTTTAACATATGACAAGAGAGATCAACTTATTGATTTGGTAGGCTGTCTATTTTGAGGAGAGCTCAACTTATTGATTTGGTAAACAACAATCAGTTGCTGTTCTTTCTTTACTTGTTCCGCTGTGTTAGTTTGATAATTTCATAACATTTTCACAGAGTATTATTATTGCTCTATGGTGATAGACAATGTCAACTATATCGAGCTCGTATCCGTAATGTTTTTGTGTGTCGCGGGCTTTTAACATTATATTTGTGGAGTCAGGTTACGTATTCGAAGACGAAACCTTTGGAAAAATCAAATGCATTTTAATTTTAGATAGAAATAATTTACATTTATTTACTGTTCACTAAAATGTAGACATATTGTCTTTTCCTGGAAAACGTTATAATAAATACATGCTAGGAGTAAGTTCAAAAAAAATACATGCTAGGAGAACACTTATAAAAAACTTTGAGAAAAACAACTTGCTTGTCGCTTCAGCTTGAGTCCCAACATACACCCGGGGTTCGAGTCCCACGAGTGTTATTTGTATGCATATATATATATATATATATATATATATATATATATATATATATATATATATATATATATATATATATATATATATATATATATATATATATATTGTAAAGGGAGTAATTCACCCAGTAAATATATTAACCAAAAGCGTTTAAGTACTATGGATATGAGTGAAGTCCCATATCTCACCGTTACATAGGCATAAAGCTTACATAACAAAATACATCCTATTTTCTAAACAAGAAAACAAGCCACTACTCAAATGATAACATATGACATAACGAAAGAAAATTACTTCCTAGGACCTTGAAGCTTGGTGCCATACATGGCATTAAAGGCATCCAAATTCCCTGGAAGATCAAGAACCTGATTTGCATAGTCATCGTAGTCATAGTCATCATACTCATCCTCAAACTCTTGGCCACCACCGAATAGATTAGCAGACTCATCAAATGGGTTATCAACCACCTCATCTTCAGAATCAGAAACCACGATCTCTCCCACTTTAGAAAAAGGATTAACTCTCTTAGTAGAAGAGGCGGGCGGATTACAAGAATCACTCGTTATAGGAGCCACACCGACTCCATCTCTTTCAAATCACTCACAAGGGTTCTTGTGATGCGATACTGTCTTAGTAGACTTATCTTCATTAACTTCCATTGTACGACCAGAATCCACATCCTTGTTGGTGTCATTAGAAGGAGTACCAAACGCATCCGTATGTTCCATATTAAGAGCATCAAACTGGTTAGATGTAGAGATCTTTGTTCCGCTCGAACTAGCCACATCAGAAGCATTCTTCTTAGTGACTTCCGCTTTCTTAGGTTCAGGAGGAGTCTTTTTGGGTTGATATTGAAACTACTTACCCACAACAGGTTTAGTAAACCCTCCTTGACCCGGAATAGTAGACCCACCTTGCTTTACCTTCTTCTTGTTATTAACCGTCTTGAAACCATCATTAACACGCTTAGTAGGCTGAGCAGGATGTTCAACAACTTTAGGACATTCAATAAGAGTATGACCAAAAATCTTACATTTATCACAATGAGGTGGTTTCCACTCATATTCAACCCGTATCTTCTCAATAGTCGAACCCGACCCATCAAGTAACGGTATCTCAACAGTAAGGCTGTCCCTAAGCACCTCATCCGACTTCACTTCAATCATGCATCTAGCAAAACTACTACGGCCCCACGAGTCCTTGCACATTTGGCTAGTGAAAGCATCTAACCTTTTGGGCGAGCCTATCAATGTGGCAAGGAGACTAAGGCCATCATCAGAAAACATAGCAAGAGGAACATCATGGAATTTAACCCACACCGGGATGTTGGTCAAATCCTCTTTAAGTAAGTTGGTGTTCAATGTCCATGGTTTAAGGATAATAGGTACATTTCTAATCAACCAAGGACCGTTTTCAAGAACATCATCAACACCTTTCTTGAATTGAACTTAAAACAAAGAACCCTTTGCATTCATCATTACCTTTTGTATACCAAACTTAGCCCACGCATTGCGTACAAAGTAATCAACAACAGGAAAAAGCAAGTCGTTTACCAAGGAAATACCCATACAAAGTATTCTCAAACCTAGTGTTCACCTCTTCAACCACTTTCATCGGGACGGAAAGATCCACACCATTAGCTTTCTTATTACACTCCAACCTACGAAAGTTTGACGTGTGTTTCTTAGGTTCAGTAGAAGTAACACCAGCATACGATGTAGAAGGTTGTTTCAAAGCATCCACACCAACCTTCTCATTACCAACAACCCCATGTGCATTCGTATCTACCTTATCATTAACATTATTAGGACTACTAGTAGCATTAACATTAGAAGCCATAGGAACACTCGTATCATGAGGAGGTTTCGAATAATAACCAATAGCAGTAAGCATCTCCTCTAGCTCCTTCTGTGACTGCGGCACCTTAAGATGCTCAAATGGATTAGCCCCAGTAGAAGTAGTAGCATCCACTATCACAACTGGTTTTAATGGTTGCCCATCGTCACCCACAAGAACAAGTTTTCCCTCAAAGATTTGTTTTCAATAGCACAAATTTTCAATAAAGTATCATGACCCTCAGTCATGTCATGACTAGGTGCATCATGACTAGGGCTAGAAACAAGAGGAATCGACTCCTCTTGTGTATTTCGTTTATTATGGTCAGGTTTATCAAGGAGTGAAGTGCGATCAAAGGTACGTTTGAGAGCACTTACACCAGGGCTATTGCCCAAGTTAGAATCAAACTCCAACATGTTAGAATCGATATTAACAGCAGGAAGTGTCATATTATTGTGGTCAAGTTTACCTCTACCCTTATCCCTCTCTCTCGTAACCCCCATCATGACAAAGTCACAGCAAGATGACTCTCAAAATCACCACCAAAATCAATGAAAACTAATTCCCAACCAATAACCGATCCACGAAGAAAAATCACAAACGAACAGCCCTTAGTCCAACGTGCCAAAATAATAATACACGATCGTCAATATAAACAAGCATGCAAATTATGTAACCTTATAATATTCAATGGTTGTATACATCAGCAATAGCATGCACGTTGAAGAGTCAAAGCAACAAGGCCACCAAAAGTGAATGATATAGATTAATAACACCGACCCACTATATAGAAGAAACCTATTAATTATTTAACCGACCAAGAAGAAGATTAAAGAAAAAAGGTTACAGATCGTTAGGGAATCGTGGGAGGGTGAGTTGCTTTTTGTCGCCAAGAGAGAGATCGTAGTTAGGGTTTTTTTATGCATATATATTTTTGGGTAAAAGGTTAAATACCCGGTAAATATATTACTTCAAAAAACGTTTAAGTACAAAGGATATGGGTGAATCACATATTTCAACACGTTACATAGGAGGAAAAGTGTACATAACAAAATATTTTATATTCTCTAAACAAGAAAATAAACCACTACTCAAAAGATAACATTAGACTCGTATAAAAACAAAATTACCTCATACCAAGGTCTTAATTCCCTGGGAGATCGTAGACCTGGTCCGCATAGTCATCATAATCATAGTCATTATAATCATCTTCACGATCATGACCACCACCAAATAGGTTCATTGACTCATCAAAAGTGTTCACAACCTCCTCTTCATCACTATCGGAATCAACAATCTCTCCCACCTTAGAAAATGGGGGGTTTTTTTTTGGGTAAAAGGTCAAAACCCGATAAATATATTACTCCAAAAACATTTAAGTACAATGGATATGGGTGAATCCTATATCTCGGCCGTTATATAGGCGAAGCTTACATAACAAGATACTTCCTATTCTCTATATAAGAAAATAAAATATTACTCAAAATATAACATTAGACTCCTATGAAGATAACATTACTTCCTACCAAGGCCTTGGAGCTTGATACCATACGTGTCATAATAGGCATCCAAATTTTCTGAAAGATCGTAAACCTGATCCGCATAGTTATCATACTCATAGTCATCATAGTCATCTTCACGATCATGACCACCACCAAATAGGTTACTCGACTCATCAAAGGTGTTCAATACCTTAGAAAATGGGTTAACCCTCTTAGTAGAAGAAGTAGACGAAAAATCCTTTTTAACAGGATTACCATTATCATCCACAAGAGTAGCTTTCCCATCAATAAAAAGCTTCTCAAGCTCCCCAATTTTCTCAACAATAGGGGTACGACCAACCTCGTTAGTTTCTATTAAATCACTCACAAGCAGTTCATGCAATGTATTACTAGTCTTTGGAGACTCATTCTTCTTTTCTTTCATTGTACTACCAACATCCACATCCTTATTCACTTCCTTATTAGGAATACCAAAGTCTCAGTATCATCCATACCAAGGGCATCAAATTTATTGGATGTAACAACCTTTGTTCCACTCGCACTAGGCACATTAGTAGCCTTTTTCGTTGTGACATCGACTTGCTTAGGTTCAGCAGGAGGCTTTTTTGGTTGATATTAGAGCTTCTTACCCACATTAGGTTTCGCAAACCCTCCTTGACACAAAGCAGTATGACCACCTTGCTTACCCTTCTTCTTGTTGTTGATAGTTTGGAAACCATCATTAACACTCTTAGTAGTTTGAATAGGGGGTAATACAGATTTTAGACATTCAACAAAAGTATGACCAAAGATCTTACACGTATCACATGGAGGAGGTTTCCACTCGTATTCAATCCGTATCTTCTCAATAGGTGAACCCGACACGTCAAGTAGGGATATTTCAACAGTTAGGTTATCCCTAAGTACCTCATCCGCCTTAATTTCAATCAAGCACCTAGCAAAACTACTGTGACCCCATGATTCCTTACACATTTGGCTAGTATAAGCATCTAACATTTTCGGCGTACCAATCAATGTAGCAAGAAGACTAAGACCATCATCAGAAAACATAGCAAGAGGAACATCAGGGGAAATAAACCTACACCGGAATATTGACCAAATCCTTTTTAAGTAAGTTAGTGCTCAAGGTCCATGGTTTAAGAATAATAGGGACATTTCTAATCAACCATGGACAATTTTCAAGGACATCATCAACACCTTTCTTGAATTAAACTTAAAGAAAAGAACCCTTGGCATTCATCATAACCTTCAGATACCATACTTAGCCCACACATTGCGTCATAATAATCAACAACAGAAAAGTAATCGTTTACCAAGAAATAACCATAGAAAGTATTCTCATACCTAGTGTTCACCTCTTCAACCACTTTCATAGGGACGATAATATCCACATCATTCGTTATCTTGCTACTATCCAGCCTATGAAAGTTAGATGTGTATTTCTTAGGTGCATTTGAAGTAGCACCTACATATGATGTAGAAGGTTGTTTCAAAGCATTCTCGGCATTCTTGAATTGGACCTTATGCATTGCATTATCAAAATCCTTACAAGCATCTACGACAACCTTATCAATACCATTCGGTTCCATAAACCCACTCGTACCACTCATAGATGTATAACCCTCGTTAACCTGACATCCAGCTACATTGGAAAATACATCCGGCCTATGTTGCGACTTATCAATTCCCACAGCTCCATCTTTCCCACCATGCGATTGAGAAGAAAGTTGTGGAGACTAAAGCAAGTTATCAACCTCACCAACACCATTACCCTTATCAGCACCAAGTGAAGTAGTAGAATCCACCTCCACAATCGGCACATGGTTAGGGTTTGAATTATGTGGAACCGCTCCACATGAGGTTCACAAGTAGGCGCATTAAACCGACCTATCACATTCGACCTCTTAGACGCATTCGACTTGTTGAACAAACATTTTCCATCTCTCAAACCCCACAAACCACAACAGACAATCGACAAACACCAATAATCAATAGGCGACCGCAACATACGACCAATAAAGAAGATCAAAACCCTAACGTAAGTTAGGGTTTCGTGACGCTTCTAACTCGAAACTAATCCACCATATCTTTGTCCAAAAGCGGTTAAAAGTAAAACCATGCAACAGAGATTACCAACATCAAACGAAAAGTAAATATATGAACTACTTTATGCACCGACCCACGATAACATAGCACCGACCCACGATAACATAAAAGATGTACAATTAATTAATCAACCGACTAGAAAGATTAAAAAGCGTGAATGTTTCAATGATCGATAGTTACGGAATCGTAGGATCGTATTCGCTTGTTTCACCAAAGAGAGTTATTTTACGGTTTTATTGTCCTCATAACTATCGTATACGATCCTAAATAACGTAAATGTTTATTTGTATGCATATATACCCATATATGTAAAAAGTACGAGATAACTTTCACATGTTTTTCACACTTATAAATATGTACAAGCTTTATTTATCTATAATCATGTAAAAATAGTTGTTCTCCTACGTCACATTTCTAGTGTGCGTTTTTTTCTACATTTATAATAAATCTAAACTAAAATCAACTAAAAGAAATTTTTTTATACAGATAAGTTTTTCTATGCATTATATTTAAATATCTATCAAATGCAAATATTTTTATATGACGAGCATGTTAAAGGAAAATTGGCAACGTGATAAATTATTACTTTTATTTGTTGTAGACAAACATCTTTTTTGAAACAAAATACATTTGATAACTTAGACACTTAAAATGAAATGAAGGGAACGACAATCTTCACACTAAAAAGTCTCCAATTTGAATAAATCTATAACAACTTACTTTATTTGTCATGTCATCGTGCAACTAAGGGCATCAATTATTGTAAATTTTTATAATTTATTTGGATAACAAAATAATTTGATGTTACATTTGACAAACTTTATTTATTTTGACAACTTATGTTTTGTTAATTGTTATACGGTTTTGATTTCTTTGTATTAGGACACAATTTTTTCCATGCAATAATGCATTAAATTTGTATGTACTACAACACATTTTATGTATAATTTCACATTCATATGTATAATTATTACTAGAGTTCGATTGAAAATTCTACATTTCACTTGTTATGCTTATTTATAAAATTTGATTTTTTTTTTTTTTAATAATTTCACATTTTATAAAATTTGATTCATATATGTTTTCTAAATTAAAAGAAATTATGTATTAAACTGCTATAGTAAGGAAAATAAATCCTTACAAGATTTTTAAACTGCTATAGTTGACTTTTCTTTGATTTCTTTTGGGGCTTTGATAATAGGATTTATTCAACTATTTAGTGGAAAAGCTATTCTCAACCTAAAACCTTAGTGGTAATTTAGTCTAAATGAAAGACTTTTCAGATAGTGAAATCTCAACCTCCCATTGAATGTTCTTTATATATGGAGTGAAATTTCTATAAATGCATGAATTATGAAGAACTTTGAGCCTGTACAAATTAAATATAAAGTTTGTTAAACCCTTCAACTGCCATGAACAATTTGTCACAACCAATTTGTGTGTTTCACTTGCATAAAAACTTAAGTGTACATTACCAACCTGATGTATATTTTTTGAAGGAAAACAAATTATATGCTTGTTCGCTTATAAAGTTATAAATGCTTACGTTTTTTAAATAATTATAAGAGTATTTTTTTAATAAAAAAATTGTTTTTAAAGGTAATAGCCATTTGTTCCTGAATATGGTTGGGGAAATGCGGCGTAAAATAGATATGATGAGTTCAAATCATGTCCTCGTGTCTTTGATCATGATATCACGTGCTTTATCTTAGTGCCCCTGTTGGTTGTGAGATTGGTCGTTAAAAGCGAAAGTAAAGTTACACAAAAGCAAGCGTTGATAAGCGAGGATAAATCCTCCAGGAAATAAAACCCTAACAAGAGAAAAATTCTAAAACACCACTATATTAACGATCTAAGATGTTTATTAGAATGATAATGAGCCCTATATTTACAAGGATGTAAAACTGTAGAGAAAGTAAGCTAATTAAATTAAAATCCGACTTAAGCATAGGAAAAGGAAATTATGGACTCGACACCTTTATGGCGTAAACAAGAAAACTTGTTTATTAAGTAAACACTTAAAACCGAATTTAAATCCTATTCGAGACCTCTACGGTAAACGAGAAAGATAGGGTTATGCCGTAGAGCAAAAATATCTTCTATGTCTCTTGGTCTTGAATCTTGTCCCCATCAGAAATTGTTTTATTTATAAATGTAACAGTTTTATTCATTTTCATAATTGGGAACTACATAACTTTTTTTGATGATCTATGTAGAAAAGACGCGGACACATGAAAAATTTGTAGCGGTAACGTCCCACAAAACTTAATCAAAGGAATTGTATAAATAAAATGAAATGTTGCCATCATACATGCATGCCTGCATGCAGAAGCCTTCAAAATCTAATTTAGAGTTGGAAAAAAAGTTGCATCTATTATTTGAGGATGTGTTTGATGACTATATCATCGTGTACTTGTTCTACATGACTTTTTTTAATGGGAGTGAGACACCATATGTTAGCTTGTATATTCAAACTCTTTTACTATAAAAGCATTACCAAGTTACATATAATCTCAGAAATCACTTGAGCTACCAAGTTTATTGATCAAGAAATGCATTTTGTCTATCCCTAATGGCATTCCGTTTCCTTTTAGTTGCTCTCTTGTTGGCGACATTTTCGCTTGTTGCTTTGGCTTGAACCTAGTCCTCTTCAGGACTTTTGTGTGGCTGATCGAGATAACAAAGGTAAAGGATTAATTTTCAATAACATTCATCATCATATTCAAGTATACTACAGTTATATGTGCTTATAATATGGTACTTCTATTTGTGTTGTCACAGTACTAGTGAATGGTTTCGTTTGCAAAGATCCAAAGATGGTGAAAGCAGAAGATTTTCTTTTCAGAGGGTTAGACAAGATGGGAAATACAACAAATGCGGTTGGGTCTAATGTGACAGCTGTAAATGTAAATCAGTTGCCAGGACTCAACACTTTTGGTATTTCCATGGTACGTATCGACTATGCTCCATGGGGTCAAAACGCTCCACACACTCACCCACGAGCCACTGAAATCTTAGTTGTAATTGAAGGCAGCCTTCTAGTCGGTTTTGTCACATCTAACACTGACAACAAGCTCTTCACACAACGTCTTGAGAAGGGTGATGTTTTCGTGTTTCCAGAAGGTCTAATTCACTTTCAACAAAATGTTGGAAATGGCTATGCTCTTGCTATTGCAGCTTTGAGTAGTCAAAATCCGGGTGTCATTACCATTGCAGATGCCGTGTTTGGATCCGACCCCAAAATCTCTGATGATATTCTTGCCAAGGCGTTTCAAGTTGACAAAGAAGTGATCGATAAAATTCAGTCAAATTTCTAAGCATATATGTTGTTATAGTGGTTACTTATTATCTTACAATCTCCAGTTCAATAATGTTTGTTTCGTCTTGTCTTGTTTTGCTATATCTATAAGTGAATAAAGGAAATATGTTGTATTCATTGTCATTTACATTTTCATTGCCCAATTGATGAGTAATATTTTAACCGAAAACTTTGTTATTAAGCAGAAATCATCCCTACAATAATTCGCCAAAGATATACAATTTTACATTTTATTTTTATAGTTATACATAATTAGACAATTAGCCCATATAACAATTGAGAATACTAAACCTAGTAAAGCATTAAACTTTCGGATCACAATCCAAACAGATAGTTATGGTACTGATATAAGTATCTAACAGAGAAAATCGTTTTGACTACATGTCAGCGAGGGTGGCAAGTATTGTTAAGTACATGTCGTCTACAAGCTTGGCGGAGCAAAAATACATTCAACATGCTTGGCGTTTCAAGAATTTTGTTTGCTAAGAATGATCTAACATCAACCCATCTATATATAGTTGCTTAATGCAATACTACAAACGTGATCTTCTAGAACCCCTCGTATATATAGACCTTTTTCATAAAACACATGTCACTGTCACTTTAGCCCGATTAATTTAAGACCGGTGAACATCAGTATTATCTGTCCATAACTCTATATGCAAGTAGACAGGCTTATCTTCTTTTAAGCTATCATTTTTTATTTTATTTTATTTTTCTACTTCGTTCCCATAAAACTAGATCTACACCGAGTCCTCCACCTTCCACCATGACACCATTCATAAATCGAATCACCAATTTATTCTTCGTCACTCCAACCATCGTCACAACCATTCTGGATTGTTTCAATATACAAAACAGTTATAATGATAACAACCAAGTAGTGATGTAGATAAAATATATACATATGCTAACAAATATCAAACACTTATAATTTTCAGCCACAACAAATTTTTGGACTTGGTGTTTTACCTAGTCGGGGTCTCGGGGCGTAAACAAATTAGGCAGCGTGATACCAAGTTAATTACAATATGAATGGATTATTATTATTATTATTATTATTATTATTATTATTATTATTATTATTATTATCATCATCGTTAGTATTATTATCATTATTATTATTATTATTATTATATTATTACGACCAAATGCTCTTTTTATTTAATTTTGAGTCCTGTACCTTTTTTCTGGAATTATAAGTGTGAAAATTGTGACAGAGTGTTTATAAACTTTGCGTTTACAAACATAATAATCTTGTACGTGTTTAAATATACGGCCGACTTAGTAGAAATATATGCACTTCTTAATTAATAATATGTAAATTAAAGTGTAAGCGAATAACGTATGTGATGAATTTTTTACAGTGGTAAGACAATGATTTTAATGTTGAAACATCTAGACCAGAGATGTCTATAGTAACAAATAAACATTCAACATGAATCTAGAATCTTTGTCAACTTAAATATCGAGACAAACAACAGTCAAACTCATTTGATGACAATTTTTTAAGTTGTTAACAAATCGTTGTCTTACTCCTTCCCTACGATTTTTAACATTTGACAAGAGAGCATATCTTTGGTTTGTTATAGTCAGATTACCTTTGTGATCAATTTAATTAGTTTCTTAGCGGTAGTTAGGCCGTCTATTTTGAGGAGAGCTCAACTTATTGATTTGGTAAACAACAATCAACTGCTCTTCTTTCTTTACTCGTTCACTGTGTGTGTTAACTATATCAAGGTCTTATGTGTAATGTTTTGTGTGCATGTCTCGGGCTTTTAAAATAAACCGACCTCATTATATTTGTGGAGTCAGGTTACGTATTTGAAGACGAAACCTTTGGAAAAATCAACGCATTTTAATTTTAGATAGAAATAATTTACATTAATTTACTGTTCACTAAAAGGTATACATATTGTCTTTTCCTGGAAAACGTTAAAATAAATACATGCTAGGAAACTTGCTTGTCGCTTAAGCTTGAGTCCCAAGACCCGGGGTTCGAGTACCACGAGTGTTATTTGTATGAATATATATATATATATATATATATATATATATATATATATAACCATTCAATATTGTGGGACCACTAAAATTAAGATAAGGGCTCGTCGTTTGAGTCATCGTGTACGACTTAAAAATAACAAAAAGGGAGAAATTTCTAACAAACTAAAATAAAGAAACCGATAATAGGGTGACATACGTATCTTCTTAACTAATTAATCACCTTTATTTTTAAATTTAAATATCTTTTAATTGTTTAATTTTTTATTATCTAATTTCACCATATTTTTAAAATTTTGTGCTCTTTAATTCAACATCCATTTTGATATATTTTATGAATTTTTAGTTTTGCATTTTAGTAGGTTTATTTTATTTTGATTCAAAATTTTATAACTTTAACCTTTATTTCAATCAATACAAACTTTATTTATCAAAATCATTTACTTTTGGTAAAGTGTTTGTGGGAAAGAGATTGTGAAGGTCTTTTTATATGCGGGAATAATGATGTCACGGAAAGATCTGGAAAACCCAAACAAATACATACAACTAACACATATACATTTGGAGTGTTGTGAAATGAATTCACTAGCGGGTAGGGAATTGCGAGGAGAGTTGGGTTAGCAATTCATTTACTATATTTATTATATAACTTTATTTATCACCGCCAGCTTATGCGGTATCAACTAGTATATATATATATATATATATATATATATATATATATATATATATATATATATATATATATATATATATATATATATATATATATATATATATAGAGAGAGAGAGAGAGAGAGAGAGTTAGGATCACATAAGAAGATTAGTTAAAATAAGAAGGAATAAGAAGAACTATAACCGCAAAATCCGAGATGCACCGATCAAAATTAGATGCATCCCTATAATCTTAGATGCATTATAACGCACCATAGTGTGTTTTATAACTTTTAATCAGATGCATATACGTAAATTAGATGCATTTGATGATTCACATGCCAAAATCATAAAAATCAATTTGCACCATCTATACATCAAATTAAATTTCGAAACTCAAGATGTTGCATCTATATGAATAGAAATGCATATAATGCAAGTCGTTGCATCTCAAATGCGTGGTTTTGGTCACTTCTCACCACTTCTTATTTTAATTTACTTCTCATTGGATCCTACTCTACTTATATATATATATATATATATATATATATATATATATATATATATATAGGGGAGAGTTAACGTGAGATCAACCTTAAAGTTGTAAAAATAAGATCAAGTCTAAAAACCACTAAAACATTTATCAATAACAATTTTAGCAATAATACACATAAAATAGTATTTTAATACAATTTAACATTTAAAAACTAATAACCAAATGATACATGAGTTTGGATTAGTGATACACGATACGCATTATACTAATAAATATTCCAAAATCGATACACCTACAAAACACGATACACATTACACTTCTAACCAAAGTGTATCACCTAGGTTTAAATAAATTTTTAAAAGAAATCTATCGAAACTTTAACAATTTTAGTTGTAGTTAATAAAAATTATTTTTGTTGTAAGGAGAGTGTCGATTGTCAAATTTTAGTTGGATCTCATTTAACAACTTTAAGTTTGATCTTATTTGATCTAGATTATATATATATATATATATATATATATATATATATATATATATATATATATATATATATAAAGTACATGTAACTTTGACATGTTTTCACATTTATAAATAGAGAAGAGTTAGTTTACATACCAAACTTTTCTTATATACCATGGGACTCATCTCCACCATCCATCTAAAAAAATCAATAAGCGAGATTAAAAGCATTTTATTATTTCACGTATTTATTATAATTTGAACCGTTAATCGTTAAGTGAAAATATTTACACCGTCGCGAAGAGCATTTAATTATCTTTCTATAGCGGGCACTTTGATATACTTTCGAAAAAGAAAAAATCATTTTTTTCACGTGTTTTAAATCTTTTAAATTTGCATGAAAAAATTATATATGATTAAACACTAATTTGAATATCACATGTGATATTAGTGTCAAATCTTATATGATATGTAAACTAATATCACATGTGATATTACATATTGATCACGAGTTTCTTGACCATGTCTTAAATTTATAGTGTCTCGTTATACCTATGGTCTACCCTAGTGCACTAACGGGCAGTGTACCCGATCGTGTATAGTGTAGTAATCGGTAAAGCCGAGGTCGTCCCAAGATCTATGTGCGTTGGATTATTACTAAGTCTAAGTGTCACCGATTAATAATAGTTTCGACAGGGATTTTAATTAATAAAACTACTAATGCAGAATAAAATAAACCATATAAATGGTGAAGGGAAATCAATAGAGAAAATGGTGCTAACCTAGTTAATCCTCCTAACTAGTTATGTCTCGTCTACTTACTTCCAATTACTTGGTGGGGTCAAATTCGAGAGGACAACATTTGGTCAATTAAGCCTAACATATCGACAAAGATGCCACCACAGAGAAATCAGACGCACCATCATAAGTCTGTTGTTCACGGTCCCTAAGCCAAGTCATTAAGTACCGCTACATGCTAGATTTATAATAGTGAATGCCCGGCCGTTAAGAACTTGAACACGCACCCCTAATTCTTAAGTTCATCAAGCGATAGGTGATCGGTTGGTCGAATCGCACAAGTAGAAAGGGTCAAATTGTCAATTGGTCATATCTTACCATTCCGTCTCGCCATCAAAACTACCAACTCACCTAGAATTGGTTTGGTCATATCTCTAGGCAATTGGCCTCTATCGCCATTCAAACTACCGAACCAAGGGTGGCTACCAATAAACTATGCATGCATACACTTAGAAATAATTGTGATTCGGAGTAAAGTAATGCGCAAACAAAACAATTAAGGAATCATAACTAGGCTAGCACAAAAGGTTTGGAGAGAGTGGTAAGTCAAGTTTTTAGGGTCATATACTATATCGTTGCTACCATGGGGTGACGATCATGGAGCCGCTAATGAGTACGTTGATGGAAGTTAGGGTTTGTTTACCCTATTTATGTTCTCTTTATCGGTCTTCATGCTACCTGGGTGACGATTGGTTTTGTGATGAGTTGTTCGCTATCAGTACATCAGAATTTCTGGAATCGTATCATGATTAGTGGTCTGCTATACTAGCGATTTGGTTTGCCTATTCGTGGGCATTGTGCGTGGCTGCTATCTTAATCCTGCTTGTGATCATGTAAGCCATGTCTGTTATTTCTGTAAGTTAGGGTTTCTAAACCCTATTTTTTGTCTATGATTGATCAATATACACATGGTTTCATTCTTAGCTAGAGTTTTACTCCATTAAAATTTGTAGCAGATGAGGTATTGGATCAAGTTGTAGTATTGGTTTGGTCATTTTGATCAATGGAAGTTTGGTGTAGTTGTTTGTGTGGATTGGAGCTACTCTAGTTATACCATTGGATAAAGTCGCAGGTGCTTAGCAGCTCATATTAATCATGCAAACCAATTCAATATTCAAAGTGCGAAATACATGAATTGAAAGTAAAGAAATATAAACGCTAATGCTTATCGTGGGGGTGATTTCTCCTTGGAGCGACTCCAGTATGCTCCTCTAGACCTGCCTTGAGCTTTTCCCACGTTCTCTGGTATTGTGTGTGGAATGGAATGAATAGAAATCTTTGGAATTAGTGGGGTATTTATAGGCGAGATCGGGTTCGGCGTAACCAATATAGGAGTTACGCAGTAACCTTCTATATCTTGAATAATGCACTAGATCTTCTGGTTACGGCGTAACCTAATGAGTGGTTACGCCATAGTCTTCAATAAACTCGATTACGTCATAAGAGATGTAGTAGTTACAGCGTAAGTATCAGCGGCGTGGAACCTCATTTGACCTAATTTAGTTACGTCGTAACCTCCTGATAAGTTGGCTTTATGAGTCACGCAATTGTTATGGCGTAATGTGAGAGACGAGTTACGCCGTAACTTCTTCAAAATAGCATACTGTGATAAATCTTTAAATATTTCTCCAGTTCTGCGTCTCTTTAGCTCCAATGCTCGTAATTTACCTGAAAGTGGAAAACATTAGAAAACAAGCGTAAATCCATATAAATGATATAAATTACAAGCGTTATCGGGGGAAATTAACACTTAATATTCAGGTAGACCTTATTTGAAAGATTCCTAAAAAGATATCTCCCATAACCTGGAAAATATAAGTTTACAAATCCCTTATGCTAGAATAAAACAAAGCTGAACACCTCACGAAAAGGGAACAAACACTCAAATCTCTCAACTATTCTAAGTGTCAATTTCGGGTGATCACTTAATCGCATGATCATAGCATGTATTCTATCATAAACTTGGCGGTTACACAAATCTCCACCACTAGAGTTAAGGGCTAAACAATTCTCGAAGGCAATATGGATAGACACGACAAAGGTTAAGGGGTGACTCATCATTACTAACATGTCACGGCGAAGAGGACAAAATCAATGATACATGACCAAATCCATGGCCAAGACACCAAAGATTGCTTGCTGCATCACCTAGACACGCTTCATGACTAAAGGGTAGGATAAGACATGGGATATATAATTGGTGTAAAATAAAAAACAAGCTGGTAGTGTAAATCTTCAATCAAGTCATCACCACTTACCGTCCGCCCAAAGTTCAAGCTTTGAAGTTAAGAAACTGGATCATGAAATGCAAGGTAGATGTGTCATTAGAGGACATCGTGATGGGCACACTACCTTTTCTCCAACTGTTGGCTAAACTACCAACTCCAATCTTCAAATGTGACCGAGGTAGCCTCCTCGATACTAAATCATAAAAGCTCGTACTACAATGCTTATAACATGGCACTTTACATAATCATAACAACTATTTTTTTTCTTTTTTTTTCAACATAACAATAAATACTAAACATAATATCCCCCCACTTGAGACAGTGGGAATTCGGCGGGTCTTCAATGATCTTCAAAAATGTTGTCGATGAAAGCGTGATTTCCGAACCTTTCCACTCGAACCTTGAACTTAGGCAAATGATGACTTCCCAATCACAAATAAAGACTACAAGGTAGGCTAAGGTGTATAGGTGTATCGAAACAATATATCGGGTTAACAAAATGAAATGAATGGCTCAGAAGGGTGTATCTAGGGGTATCTTGCACTAAAGATAAGTGCAACAAAAGGGTTTCACATGGGGGTCGAGAAGTCGAGGTGACTAATCGATAGACTCACAATGGTAGGCTGTTTGGGTGATAATCCTATAATATTGCCTTCTAAAACTGAAAAGTCCAGAAAAAAAAAACCCTTGCGTCTCTCTCTGGTGACAATTGGCGATTCCCTAACCCTCCATTTTTTTAATCGATCTTCTTTTACTTTCTTTGATATCTAATATATTATTAAATCTGTATTGATTCTTCTTTACATATTTTCTAGTTGACTTAGATATCTCGTTGGTTAGAGTTGCTTTGATTTTTTATTGTTTTAGGGGAATCTTTTCTATCAATGCTACTTGGTTGTTGGTTCCATAAGCGAATCTACTCTTATTGTTTATTCCTAAATTAGTTTTTGTGGGGTTTACGCAACCGATATCAATCGTACTACCCATTCGATTTGTTTATTAAGTCGGTTTTGCTTTTCTTTGGTTGTATAAATCAATTTACTATTATTTGGTACGATCTTCATGATGGACGACGGTTAGCTATTGGATTTTCATACGTTTAAAACCCTAGCTTTGTAGTTAGGGTTTACTTTATTTTTATTGTTTGTGCATTGCATGTTGGATTGTATTGTTGTTTCTCTTGTCGTTTAAGGTTGTTTGGTGTACTTGGGTTTAGGGAGAGATGGAACAAGGTTTTTTGAATGCTAATAGCGCGACCAAAGGTAATGAGCAAGATTTGGGTAGTATTGCTACGTCTCAGCCACCTAATGATTGTCTTAATGATTGTCTTGATTCTTCTGTGATTGGAGCTGCTATGTCAATGGATACAGCTGGTCATGATGCGAATGAGCTTACTGTTAGTCTTGGTGAGTCAATACTTCAATCGACAATGAACCTAATAGTAGGAATGATGAGTTTCTCGCTTACGGTTCTCGTTCGATGGACAAGTGGAGCGGTTTCACTTGGTTCAAGCCCTAGTCATGACGCACCTAGTCATGACAAGCCTGAGGGTCATGATACTTTATTGAAAATTCGTGCTATTGAAAAACAAATCTTTGAGGGAAAACTTGTTCTTGAGGGTGACGATGGGCAACCATTAAAACCAGCCGTGACAGTGGATGCTACTACTTCTACTGGGGCTAATCCATTTGAGCATCTTAAGGTGCCGCATTCACAGAAGGAGCTAAAGGAGATGCTTACTGCTATTGGTTATTATTCAAAACCTCCTCAAGATACAAGTGGTCCTATGGCTTCTAATGTTAATGCTACTAGTAGTCCTAATAATGCTAATGATAAGGTTGATACGAATGCACATGGGGCTGTTGGTATTGAGAAGGTTGGTGTGTATGCTTTGAAACAACCTTCTTCATCGTATGATGGTGTTACTTCTACTGAACCTAAGAAACACACGTCAAACTTTCGTAGGTTGGAGTGTAGTAAGAAAGCTAATGGTGTGGATCTTTCTGTCATGATAATAGTGGTTGAAGAGGTGAACACTAGGTTTGAGAATACTTTGTATGGGTATTTCCTTGGTTAACGCCTTGCTTGTCCTGTTGTTGATTACTTTATGCGCAATGCGTGGGCTAAGTTTGGTATACAAAAGGTAATGATGAATGCAAAGGGTTCTTCTTCTTTAAGTTCAATTCAAGAAAGGTGTTGATGATGTTCTTGAAAGCGGTCCTTGGTTGATTAGAAATGTACCTATTATTCTTAAACCATGGACATTGAGCACCAACTTACTTAAAGAGGATTTGACCAACATCCGGTGTGGGTTAAATTCCATGATGTTCCTCTTGCTATGTTTTCGATGATGGCCTTAATCTCCTTGCCACATTGATAGGCGCCCAAAAGGTTAGATGCTTTTACTAGCCAAATGTGCAAGGACTCGTGGGGTAGTAGTTTTGCTAGATGCATGATTGAAGTGAAGTCGGATGAGGTGCTTAGGGACAACCTTCTTGTTGAGATACCGTTACTTGATGGGTCGGGTTCGACTATTGAGAAGATACGGGTTGAATACGAGTGGAAACCACCTCGTTGTGATAAATGTAAGATTTTTGGTCATACTCTTATTGAATGTCCTAAATTTGTTGAACCTCCCTTCGACCTACTAAGCATGTTAAGGATGGTTTCAAGGCGGTCAATAATAAGAAGAAGAAAGCAAGGTGGTTCTACTATTCCGGTCAAGGAGGGTTTACTAAACTTTGTTGTGGGTAGCGGTTTCAATATCAACCCAAAAGACTCCTCACGAACCTAAGAAAGTGGAATCACTAAGAAGAATGCTTCTGACGTGGCTAGTTCGAGTGGAACAAAGATCTCTACATCTAATCAGTTTGAAGCTCTTAATATGGAATATACGGATGCTTTTGGTATTCCTTCAAATGACACCAACAAGGATGTGGATTATGGTCGTACAATGGAAGTTAATGAAGATAAGTCTACTAAGACATGTACTGCATCACAAGAACCCCTTGTGAGTGATTTGAAAGAGATGGAGTCGGGTGTGGCTCCTAAAACTAGTGATTCTTGTATTCCGCCTGCCTCTTCTACTAAGAGAGTTAACCCTTTTTCTAAAGTGGAAGAGATTGTGGTGTCTGATTCTGAAGATGAGGTGGTTGCTAACCTATTCGATAAGTCTGCTAATTGATAACGCTACACGCGTCGTTCGGGGTCAAGGAAACTTCCTTTTCTTCGAGCAAGTTTTATAACACCCTAGGCGGTGAACCTAATCGTTGTAGTGTAGTAATTAGGGTAAGCCACGGTATTGATATCGTTCTCTGGGGAATAGGAATGCTAGTAAGGAGTTACTATGCTAAGGTTAAGGTTGAGGAAGATTATTTTTATCTTTTATGTTTTATGAAAGGAAAGGTACGAATCTCGGGTATTGGATTTGGGGGTTGGTATTTCTACCGATTACTCTACTATTATCTAATTATCTAAACTAAGGTTGTGGGGTCTATGTCTAATTAATGTGTCGTATGATAGTTTAAAGATGTGTTTACTTAGTTTGTATTACTCCTTAATTATCTCCTATTGGTGGTTGAATTGTCACGTCCTTATTCCTAGTTGCGTTGTGTGTCTAAAGTTGTAGGGTATCGTTTCTCCCTAACTCTTTGAACTTACCAAAGGGTCTAGTCTACAAACCCACTAGGGATGATAAACTCTACTCTAAGGCGCTCTTTGGATGGTTTAGCCTACAACTACTCGGGTAATTATATTCTAAGGTTCACAAAGATGAATCAAGCATTAAGTACACAACGAATGACCTATCGCATTACTAGATCATTAATCAACTAAGATAAGAAACAACCAATCAATATTCAATAATTAAGTTTCATACTTCTAAGCAAACACACAAATAAATTAGCGGGACATGGAGAACATGCAAGCATACACACAAATAATCAAAGACATAATTGAATTAATGAAGTAAAGACTTATCTTGATGTAAGATAGGGTTTAAAACCTAAAATCTTGTACAAGACACCTTAGGTTCGGTTTTAGGTTTTACTCCAAGACTCTCCACACAAGGCGAAAAATTGGATTCTATATATAAGATTACAATTGCGACGGCGTCACCTTATGTTTAGTGGCGTCGTGTCGCCGCCATCGTAGGGTTTCGTCTTGGCCACGTTAACCTTGCGACGGCGTCACCTTATGTTCGTGGCCGTCCTCTTGACTTCGGCGTCGTCGGATTGCATCTAGGCGTGCGAGTGGCGACGGCCTACTCTTTCACAACTAGGCGTCGTCGCTTGAAAATCTGAGTTTTGGGTTGTGGACCGTCACAATAATTTTGGGACGGCGTCGCCATTAACACACCGTCGCCTTCTAATTTCAACAGCGTGAGTGTCTCGATTACGACTTTGGCCATTTTCTTCATATATTCGCGCCTTTTAGTCAAATAAGTGCCATTCCATTTTGCCTTCAGAGACCTAAAAAGTGAAAAGGAGCGATATTAAGCAATAACGGATACAAAGTGATCAAATAAGGACTTAAACGACACCTCAAAATGGTACCTTTTAAAACCTTATCACTAATCCATTCGGTGGTGGACAAGAGTTTGAAGATGAGTATGATGACTATGACTACGATGACTATGCGAAGCAGGTTTCTGATCTTCCAGGGAATTAGGATGCCTTTAATGCCATGTATGGCATTAAGCTTCAAGGACCTAGGAAGTAATTTTCTTTCGTTATGTCCTATGTTATCATTTGAATAGTGGTTTGTTTTCTTGTTTAGAAAATAGGTAGTATCTTGTTATGTAAGCTTTATGTCTATGTAACGGGTGAGATATGGGTTTCACTCATATCCACTGTTCTTAGCGTTTTTGGTTAATATATTTACGAGTGCAGGATTACTCCCTTTACCCAAAAAGCGAAAAGTCCAAATACATCGAGCTAACTCAACATACCTCGTCCATGGTCTCGAAATGATGCAAGGCCAAGTTCTAAAGTTTACAAGCTACTTAAGACACTCATAATTTGGTGGATTTGGGGTAAAATATTGGAAGCGGATAAGGCTAATCTCACCATATAATATCAAGGGTTGTATGTGCTCGGCTAAGGTCTAATCTAGTTAGGTTAAGAAAAACATGTCAAAATTTTAAAATGGCATAATTTTTCAAAATAAACTAGAAAAATGAGGGCGAAATAAAGTTCAAGAGATAATTCTACTCCGTCCCCCACTTGAATTGTACAAAGGCCCTTTTGTACTAGCCATTAAATAAAGGTGAAGAAAGGTAGAATTAGGCGAGAACTTCCACAAATTTGCTCCATAAATAAGGAAGGCCTCTGAACAAGAGCGTGTCTTCATATAAGCATCATGAACAAACTTCAATCCTCGAAATCACACTACCGACAAGCATAATTCTAAAAGACAAAATGAAAATGAAAATGAAAAACAAACCTAACTCACTTCGTAGGAATCACGGTTGCATTTAGCCAATGCAACAAGCCTTTGAACTACTTGGTGTCCCAGTGGACGAGTGAAGTCTCATGAGGGTTCTGAGAACACACCCACAAAGTTTATTTAAAATACTAATACAAGGTTATTGTGTTTTAAAATGAAATAATTAAGCGAGTAAGGTTACGTCGTAACTCTTTTTAGGGAGTTCACGCCGTGGCGGAAAAACTCCAGTATAAGTCGCAAGCGGTAGTTCTGGCGTAACCATTGAGATGGTATTACGCCGTGGTTGGTAATCGTCAAAATTATCTTTGCTAAAAGGTTGGTTACGGCGTAATCACCAAGATGAGTTCTGCCAGTAACTCTGTTGAATCGGCATTGCGGTGACAATTAGTTCCTCGTTTCCTGCAAAAATAGTTAGAAAACACAAAACCCAACAGAGATGGAAACAAAATAAAAGAAAGGGATAATTTGGGTTGTCTCCCGAAAGAGCACTTTTCTTTATTTACGAGTGTTTAAGTTAGACTTAGAGTTGCGGGGCTTCTATAGGGGCCTTTGGATCTGGCCCACTTCCACCACTTGTTGGCACTCATTCATCCATTTTTCGAACCTCTTATTCCTTGTAGAATTACTGATGCCATCTATTCCAAACTTATGTGAAAGCCATTTATCACATGATTTTCCCCAGCCATCATCTTCAATAATAAGACTACTAGTAATACTGACGTTGGATAAGGCACCGTTCATTGTGTCAGTGAGATGATTGTACTTATACTGCTTAACCAGCCCCTTATGGATTTTTGAGTTCTCAAATCTTATATTGTACCAATATTCCAATGTTAACTCAACATCGTGTTTCTCTCCTTTATGAGGGTATATCCATTCATTCGCCTTTCTTTCACATTTTTGAGGACGAGTAAACGGTGGCCATGCTGTCACTGATTCACTATCCTTGGTTGACATCGAGTTGCTAAAATGTTTGTTTGGAACCGGAATGTAAAACCCTAAAATCTAAAATCGCGTAAAATGACAATTTTGCCCTCCAACTTAAACATTCACCAACTCGGAAAATATGTTAACACCATTTAACAAGTTATATGATTATTAATACTTTCACATTATGAGAATAATAAACTTATGTTATATATTAAAAGACTTGAATAATTAAAAGTATAAGTAACTTTAAACCTTACATAATGTACACTACTAATCTAGACATGGAATAAGACTAAATACATGATTGAATTGGTAACTTGGAAAGTTGAAATTATCTCTTGGACTCCCTTTATGGCGGCCTTCCCCTAAAAATACTCACCATATCAATTTGTAATCAATCTCATTTATCTCTTCATCTCATTTCAAAATACCTAGAAAACCCTAGCTCTTGTTTTCTCTCATCTAAGTGGCGGCTCCAATTTATTTTGCACCATTCAATCCGAATTTTGTCAATCAAGGTGATCCTAGGAGGCTCTTGATCGTAGTTATCGTTTGGTGGGCGTAGCATTGGTGTTTGGTTCGTTTTGAAGGCTTGGGCGTGGGTGTTTCATTGTGGCCGTGGGTTTTGATTTAGCCTAAGGGCTTGGTTTTGATTCTTGGTGTTTGATTCTTGTTCCTTGTCACGTATCATAGCGAGGGTAATGTATCACCATCTTTCTCATCTTTCTTTTGTGTTCCTCCTTCAAGCGTGGTCTTGGGTGGTATTCTAGGGCTTGTATTTTGATTTATATCACATAAAATCATAACTATATTATCACATAAAATGATAACATAAAATATCTAAAACCTTGGTTAATGAATCTATGAAATTAAGTATGATATGGGGCTGGACAAAGGAATACGAAACGATTTTAAATCCTTCATATGTGTCGAATTACATGTAATTGTTTAAGGGTTAAATGATCTTGTGATTACATGTTTTGTATATGATAAACGGGTTTGTTAACGAATGATTACGAAAGTGTTTTTGGATTTAATCATGGGGCGTACATAATTGTTTTGGAGGGGGCTGATTCGAATTGAATATGAGATCACATAAGATGTCTTTTAATCTTGTTCTAATCGAGTTAATATGGTTTAAACGGATTTGTTATGCATAACCTAAAAACTATGGTTTGTAATCTATGATTATATAAAAGGGTTGTTGGGTAAATTATGAAACTTAATGGATTAACATGTTAAAATACTAACTAAATGGATTAAATGAGTAAAATGGGTAAACTTACTATATTTACACTTTTAACCTATACTTTGCTATATTTACATTTTAAACCTAAACTTTTGTAACTTGTCATAAATGATCTTTAAAGCATTATAATACTCATTTTCTTTTATAACTTGAGATAAGTAACTAAACTTACTATATATGAAACACGCTAAATATGGAAACACTTTCTTATGGAAACACTGCTATTTTAGAAAGTTACTAATTATGGAAATCGCTAATGCGGAAAGTTACTAAAAATAGAAACACGCCTAAAATAGAAAGTTACTTAAAATGGAAAGATTACTAAAGCGAAACTTGCTAAAATGGAAAGCCGTCTTAAAGCAGGTGTTTGGATTCTTATAAACGTTACCTAATTCATATAGGTTCGAGTGGCGTGATTGATCTCACTCTTGACTTTACTTCTTTGTTTGCTTGCTTGAATAAAGTGCAGATATTCTAACCTTTCTTATAAGGTTTCTCATGACCTAAATCGTATCTTGATTTCTTCTTCTTGCTTATTGATCATTTCTTTTGATATTGACCTTGCTATTGAATCCTCGCCATTGAGTATTATTCTTGAGCTGTTGACATTAAACTTTACTATGAACCTCTTTGTGACCTAATGACATTGAGCCCTTGATTTATTAACTCATTCATTTGTATCTTTGGACTATATTGATCTGTCGGTTGATACATTTTGTAACTAGTCATGGGGTTCCATGTCCGTGTCATTGATGCACCAATGGCATGACTTTAGTGTGGTTGAGTGATGTTCCACACGTCCCTATCTTGTCTTGATTATGCGGCTTCCTTTGTTATTGTTATGGCCACTAATATTTACGGGCGTATGGATGCATCTAGATGCATCTTATTCTTATTCTTATTATATATGCTAGTGATGTGGTGGTGTGTGCATTACACCCCTCGCGTCTTGGGGCTGATCACTCCACATGATATTGAGGTCTCCCTCTTTTTGGATTGGCATTCGAGTCGCCTCCGAATGGTATTATTCTTGGATATTATTTGTTTATTATCTTTGTATTCTTGTCTTGAGCTGTAGGCTCGTGGTTGATCTTGACTCCCTTTCTTTTCCTTTCATTTCTATGCTTATCTTGATTCTTGCTCATATTATAAGCCCTCTTGTCGCATATCTGAACTTCAAATTCCTTTATACCATTATTTTCTTGTATATCATTCCTTTGAGCTTTTTAAGCTCGGTAGCATTCTTTTCTGCGGGTTATTAAGCTAGGAGCTGGGGCTTATCTTGGGGATTGAGAGTAGGATGCTTTTGAGGATTTGCTTTAGTTATTCTAGACTTTGTTTACCATTGTTATTATGATTTGGAGACTTAGACTTTGTATCGTTTCTTTCCTTTGGGACATCTTTTGGAACTTTGTATTGATCAAGTCGTGTTGACTTGTTACTCTTTTGATTTTGTTATAAGACTTCCGCTTGCATGGTTTATATGTATTGTTACGATTTGACTCCATAAATGTGATACTTCTACCCTTATCGGGTTGGGGTGTTACAATTATGGTATCGAGCTCAGTTTCTGACTTGTAGTCGGGACACATGACATATGGACCTAAGCGTTACCGTAGAGCTTAAGTTTTGATTCGGTGAGGTTTGGGTAGAATTCTAGGTTCATTATCGTCATTTTCGTTCATGCTCTTCATCCTATTTTTCCTAACTTTTGCTAATCGTTTGTGAACTCTTGGATGGTCCAAACTCGTAGAAATGGTGATGACAACGGGATGGAAATCCCAACTTGAAGCTATGATCGCTCGCGCCTTAGCCACCGCTATGCGGGAATAGTGGTGCTATCACTTGAGAATGTTAGGAATGGTGCTAGTTAGATGCGGTGGAAATGGTGGAAATGGTGGAGGTGATAACCAACCCACACCTATTCATGTTTGGATAGGCGCTTTAACAAGCTTAAGCCTCTTCCTTTTCGTTCGACTTCCACTAAAGAGGAAGATTGGATTACCCATGTGGAGAAAGCGTTTAATGTCTTTGGGTTGTGGGGATGAAGTAAAACCCGACTTGCCACTTTCAAGTTTGAGGGTGATGCCTTGAGCGGTGGAAAGCCTATATCTTGACAGGGAAGAGAACTTTGTTGACACTTGTGCTTGGGCTACTTTGGAGAGATCTTCTATAAGCGATACTTCCCGAATCGGAGCAGTGCGAGAGAGAGTATGAGACCATTCATCGACTAGAAGGAGAATTCTCATGAGTACATGCAGCGATTCATGAGGATGGTGGGTTTTGTGGGTCTTTGTAGTTCTTGGGGATCTTGTCGTGGCGAGCTAGAAAGTTTAAGTGGGGACTTAAGTGGGTGCTTGATAGGATGATCAATCATCGATGTCACGGAGGTAGCGGTATTGCGGATGATGCCGCATGACATTGAGTTGTTACGAGGCGAGGATACAATAAGCGTATGAGATGGAACCGTATTACTACTGGTCGTCGGGATTACGATTCGGATCGGAGGGTCGCCAGGACGGGTTGAGTGTTAGAGGTCGTTATGACCGTGGTTATGATTCGGCGGCGGTACTCGAGAGGAGATTTGATAGGTCGGTGATGATCGTAGAATTGATGGCGATTTTGAGAGGCGGCGGGATCGGTCATCTCGTAGCACTTATCGGGATCGTTCGTGACTTCTTCCACGAGAGGAGGACTTACGGTGCTACCTCCTCCTCAAAGTGTGTTACTTGTGGCAAGGCGCATCGAGGCGTTTGCCATATGATTCGGGGCTTGTTACCGTTGTGGGTCGTGACCACGGGGTGAAGGATTGTACTAAGAGGACATCGACTACTCCAACAAACTACATCAAACCACCTCCCACCTTTGGGCGTGTGTATTTGGTGACTCGAGATCGAGGCGGACAAGGCGTCGGTACTATTCTTGGTACCATTTGTTTTGGTGATTCTCTGCTTTTGTTTTGTTTGATCTTGGTGCGACACATTCTATTGTATCGATGGCGTGCTAAAAAACTCAAATTACCTCCAACACCACTAATGAATCCTCTATCTATATCGACCCTATGAAAAGTCATGTGCTCATTAATCACGAGTATGTGGACTGTCCTCTACGTTTCGATGATGGTATCCGTTTGGCAAATCTTCTCCCTTTGGATATATCGATTTTGATATTATATTGGGTATGGGTGGTTGGCCTTGCATAAGGCTACTATTGATTGTCATGCTCGAAATGTTATCTTGGTGTGTTCATCGTCTGATTTTGTATACCATGGTGCTCGACCATTAAAGTCGGTTAAGATTATCTCGGCTATGAAAGCCCGCACTCTTATTTCTCATGGTTGCCTTGGTTTTGGCGTCCATCAAAGATACTTCTTGAAGTTCGACTATTGAAAGTCTTTACATTGTCTGAATTTCTTGGCGTTTTCCTAATGAACTTCACGGCATTCCTCCGGCTAGAAGTTGAATTTGGTATTGATTTGATTCTGGTCTTTGAACCTATATCAAAGCTCCTTATCGTATGGCGTACCATTGAATTGAAAGAGTTGAAAGAGCGGTTGCAAGAACTTTTGGAGAACGGTCTTATTAGACCAGCGTTTCACCTTGGGGTGCACGGTATTGTTTGTTAAGAAGAAAGATGGGAGTATGAGATTGTGTATCGACTACAGTGAGTGAACCGTATTACTATCCGTAACAGTTACCCTCTTCCTCGCATCGATGATTTGTTTGACCAATTGCGGGCGCTAAATTCTTCTCTAAGATTGATCGAGTGCGGTTATCATCAATTACGTGTGAAGGAACAAGATGTTCCTAAGACCGCGTTCGTACTCGCTATGGCCATTATGAGTTTGGTTATGCCATTTGGTTTGACTAACGCGCTTCTTGTCTTTATGGATCTTATGAACCGTGTTTTCCACAGTACCTTGATAAATTTGTGTCGTCTTCATCGATGACATCCTTGTGTATTCTAAGAGTGAGGCCGAGCACGAACGACATCTTCGTGTCGTATTGGAGATTCTTGACGGCGAAGTTGTATCGAAGTTTTCTAAGTGTGAATCTGGTGAGCCAAGTTGCTTTTCTTGGTCACGTTGTGTCTGCGATGGTATCAAGATGGACACATCTAAAGTAGAGCTATCACAAAATGGCGAGACCTACTCTTGTGACGGAGATTAGGAGTTTTACGGGGCTTCTTGGTTATTACCGTCGTTTTGTTGAGGGTTTCTCTAAATTGGCGTTACCGTTGGCGCAATTGATGAGGAAAGGAGAAAAGTTTGAATGGACGGAGGCGTGAGCGAGTTTTGAGGAGTTGAAGCGGAGGTTGAATTCTGCGCTTTGTTTGACACTTCCATCGGGTTGGAGGTTTTCGGTTTATAGTGGCGTCTAAGAAAGGTTTGGGTTGTGTATTGATGCGGCACGGTAAGGTGATTGCCTATGCTTCTAGGCAATTGAAATCGTATGAGGAGAATTACCCTACGCATGATTTAGAGTTGGTGCGGTTGTTTTGCCCTTAAGATTTGGAGACATTATTTGTATGGTGAGTCGTGTGATATCTTTCTTGCCACAAAGTTTAAAGTATATATTCACACAAAGGAGCTCAATATGAGGCAGCGGAGATGGCTAGAGCTTCTTAAGGATTATGACACGAACATCGATATCATCCGGGTAAGGCTAATGTGGTTGCGGATGCACTAAGCGAAAGTCGGGTATAATTGCTAGTTTGGAGATTGAACCCGGGTTCTTCATGATCTTGAGCTTATGGATGTGGAATTACATTTAGGGGTTATGATGGTTATTGGGCTAGCATGAAGGTAGAGTCAATCTTATGTTGCAGATTAAGGAAGCTCGGAAGGATGACGGTGAGCTTTGGTCTCTTGTTCGAACATTGAGGAAGGAAACCATCGGAGTTTCGGGTTGATAGTTTTGGCGTGGTATGGTTTGGTGATCGGCTTTGTGTTCCTAATGATCACGATTTGCGTGAGGCGGTGTTGTGCGAGGCTCACGGTTCTCCATTCACTATTCATCCGGGTTCTACTAAGATGTATCGAGATCTTAAGCGACATTTACGGTGGAGTGGTATGAAGCAGGATGTGGCTTTGTCGTTTCTAAGTGTATGACTTGTCGTGAGGTCAAGATAGAGCATCGGCGGGCTAGTGGTCTACTTGACCATTGGAGATTCCTACTTGGAAGTGGGAAGAGATTTCCATGGATTTTGTCACGGTTTGCCTCTTACTCGTAAAAGACATGATGCGATTTGGGTGGTCGTTGATCGGCTAACCAAGTCGCTCATTCTTACCTATTCGTATATTGATCGGGTTTGTGGTAGCGAGATTTTTCGGCGAGAGATTGTTCGACTTCATGGTACTCCACATCGATTGTGTCGAGATAGAGATCCTCGTTTCACGTCTCGTTTTGGAAGAGTTTGCATAAGGCTTGGGGTACTCGCCTTAAGTTCGATCTGGCGTTTCATCCTCAGACGGATGGTCGGTCGGAGAGGACCATTCGGACATTGGAAGACATGTTGCGAGCATGTGCTTTAGAGTGGACGGAAGTTGGGATGAGTATTTGTGCTTGGTGGGTTGCCTACAACAATAGTTGGCATGCTAGCATCAAGGCGCACCTATGAGCTTTGTATGGAAGGAAATGTAGAGCACCTATTTGTTGGGACGAAGTAGGTGAGCGTTTGATTGAGGGCTGAGATTATTGAGATCACCAATGAGAAGGTGGCGGTTGCTAGGGAAAAGTTGAAGGAGGCTCGTGCAGCAAAAGAGTTATCGCGAGATAAACATCGTCGTGATTTGGAGTTTCGGGTTGGTGATCGGGTATTTCGAAAGTTTCGCGTTCCGTGGTGTTAAACGTTTTGGTATTAAAGGGAAGCTTAGTCCTCGTTTTATTGGGCGTTTGAGATTCTCGGCGCATTGGAGAGGTTTCTTACCGTTTGGCTCTTCCGCCCTGATTATCGCATGTGCTTGACGTTTTCCATGTATCTCTTTTGAGGATACAACTATCATCCTTGCATGTAGCCTCTTATCCATTTGATCGATTGACTGATATGTCTCTTTCGGAGGAACCGAAGCTATTTTGGATCGGCAAGATCGAGTCATGAGAAACAAAGTTATTCCGCTTGTTAAGATCCTTTGGAAGAATCACCCGGCGTGAAGCTACACGGGAGACCGAGGAATCTATCGAGCTAGTTATCCACATTTCTTTTCATCATCGGGTATGTCTTCGTTTATTGCTTCGTTTCCTTTTCAATTTTCGGGGACGAAAATTTTCTTTTTAGAGGGGAAGAGTTGTAAAACCCTAAAATCTAAAATCGCGTAAAATGACAATTTTGCCCTCCAACTTAAACATTCACCAACTCGGAAAATATGTTAACACCATTTAACAAGTTATATGATTATTAATACTTTCACATTATGAGAACAATAAACTTATGTTATATATTAAAAGACTTGAATAATTAAAAGTATAAGTAACTTTAAACCTTACATAATGTACACTACTAATCTAGACATGGAATAAGACTAAATACATGATTGAATTGGTAACTTGGAAAGTTGAGAAATTATCTCTTGGACTCCCTTTATGGCCGGCCTTCCCCCCCTAAAAATACTCACCATATCAATTTGTAATCAATCTCATTTATCTCTTCATCTCATTTCAAAAATACCTTGAAAACCCTAGCTCTTGTTTTCTCTCATCTAAGTGGCGGCTCAATTTATTTTGCACCATTCAATCCAATTTTTGTCAATCAAGGTGATCCTAGGAGGCTCTTGATCGTAGTTATCGTTTGGTGGGCGTAGCATTGGTGTTTGGTTCGTTTTGAAGGCTTGGGCGTGGGTGTTTCATTGTAGCCGTGGGTTTTGATTTAGCCTAAGGGCTTGGTTTTGATTCTTGGTGTTTGATTCTTGTTCCTTGTCACGTATCATAGCGAGGGTAATGTATCACCATCTTTCTCATCTTTCTTTTGTGTTCCTCCTTCAAGCGTGGTCTTGGGTGGTATTCTAGGGCTTGTATTTTCGATTTATATCACACATAAAATCATAACTATATTATCACATAAAATGATAACATAAAAATATCTAAAACCTTGGTTAATGAATCTATGAAATTCGTATGATATGGGGCTGGACAAAAGGAATACGAAACTGATTTTAAATCCTTCATATGTGTCGAATTACATGTAATTGTTTAAGGGTTAAATGATCTTGTGATTACATGTTTTGTATATGATAAACGGGTTTGTTAACGAATGATTACGAAAGTGTTTTTGGATTTAATCATGGGGCGTACATAATTGTTTTGGAGGGGGCTGATTCGAATTGAATATGAGATCACATAAGATGTCTTTTAATCTTGTTCTAATCGAGTTAATATGGTTTAAACGGATTTGTTATGCATAACCTAAAAACTATGGTTTGTAATCTATGATTATATAAAAGGGTTGTTGGGTAAATTATGAAACTTAATGGATTAACATGTTAAAATACTAACTAAATGGATTAAATGAGTAAAATGGGTAAACTTACTATATTTACACTTTTAACCCTATACTTTGCTATATTTACATTTTAAACCCTAAACTTTTGTAACTTGTCATAAATGATCTTTAAAGCATTATAATACTCATTTTCTTTTATAACTTGAGATAAGTAACTAAACTTACTATATATGAAACACGCTAAATATGGAAACACTACTTATGGAAACACGCTATTTTTAGAAAGTTACTAATTATGGAAATCGCTAATTACGGAAAGTTACTAAAAATAGAAACACCTAAAATAGAAAGTTACTTAAAATGGAAAGATTACTAAAGCGGAAACTTGCTAAAATGGAAAGCCGTCTTAAAAGCAGTGTTTGATTCTTATAGAACGTTACCTAATTCATATAGGTTCGGGCGGCGTGATTGATCTCACTCTTGACTTTACTTCTTTGTTTGCTTGCTTGAATAAAGTACCAGATATTCTAACCTTTCTTATAAGGTTTCTCATGACCTCGTCGTATCTTGATTTCTTGCTACTTGCTTATTGATCATTTCTTTTGATATTGACCTTGCTATTGAATCCTCTGCCATTGAACTGTTATTACTGAACTGTTGACATTAAACTGTTACTATGAACCTCTTTGTGACCTAATGACATTGAGCCCTTGATTTATTAACTCATTCACTTTATCTTTGGACTATATTGATGCATCGGTTGATACCGAGTGTAACTAGTCATGGGGTTCCATGTCCGTGTCATTGATGCACCAATGGCATGACTTTAGTGTGGTTGAGTGATGTTCCACACGTCCCTATCTTGTCTTGATTATCGCGCTTCTTTGTATTGTTATGGCCACTAATATTTACTGCGGTATGGATGCATCCTAGATCATCTTATTCTTATTCTTGTTATATATGCTAGTGATGTGGTGAGTGTGTGCATTACACCCTCGCGTCTTGGGGCTGATCACTCCACATGATATTGAGGTCTCCCTCTTTTGGATTGGCATTCGAGTCACCCTCCAATGGATTTATTATTCTTGGATATTATTTGTTTATTATATTGTATTCTTGTCTTGAGCTGTAGGCTCGTGGTTGATCTTGACTCCTTTCTTTTCCTTTCATTTCTATGCTTATCTTGATTCTTGCTCATATTATAAAATGCTCTTTCGCATATCCCGAACTTCAAATTCCTTTATACCATTATTTTCTTGTTATGTCATTCCTTGAGCTTTTAAGCTCGGTAGCATTCTTTTCTGCTGCGGGTTATTAAGCTAGGAGCTGGGGCTTATCTTGGGGATTGAGTAGGATGCTTTTGAGGATTTGCTTTAGTTATTCTAGACTTTGTTTACCATTGTTATTATGATTTGGAGACTTAGACTTTGTATCGTTTCTTTCCTTTGGGACATCTTTTGGAACTTTGTATTGATCAAGTCGTGTTGACTTGTTTCTCTTTTGATTTTGTTATAAGACTTCCGCTTGCATGGTTTATATGTATTGTTCTGATTTGACTCCATAAATGTGATACTTCTACCCTTATCGGGTTGGGGTGTTACACGGAATTTCCTCAATGCTTTGGACAATTTCTTCCTGTTTCTGCTTACAATTATCAATATTCTCTCTACTGTCATCAGAAATAGGATTAGAGTGAAGAGTCGGATCTAGCGATTGAACATTAACAACATCAACATTATTTGATCTTTCAATTTTTAGTTTTAAATGTTCTTTCATACTAAAAGTTATTCGTTCATTTTCAGTTCCCAAAGAAATTTGTTTTCCAAAAACTTTAATCTGAGCCCTACAAGTGGCCGAAAAGGTCTTCAACAATCAAGTTGTAAGCTTCCGCTTCCCATGTCAATAACTACAAAATCGGTTGGGAAGAAAAATTTTCCAATTTTTAAAAGCACATTGTTCACAATTCCCCGATGCTGACTTTAGAGGAATCGACCATTTCAATCATAATGGTTGTTTCTTTTAAATTAGTAAGTTTGATTTTTCAAATAAAGTGGTAGAGATAAGGTTTACCCGCCCCTAAATCGCCTAATGCGGGGATCTTAATGTTACCAATAGTGCATGGGAGAAGATAACTTTCACGGTATTCTTTGTTTTCGGGAAGTTGGCTTGGCGGACCTCGCTGTCTTCGATTTATCATCCTCTCTTAGGTAGTTAATCCGGAAAGATCATTAGTGATAGAAGATGTGCAATGCTCTTTCTTTGCTTTATCTTACGCAAATATGGCCTTGCAGGCAATGGCTTTAGCATTACCTGTTTCAAGGTTTTTAGCCAATTGCTCAATTTGTGTTTCGAGGTTTTTAATCGCAGCATCTTGGTTTCGTAGGTTCATATTGGTGTCCTCCTTCACCTTGACCATCCATTCCTTGAGTTTATCTCTTTTTTTCGTAGATTCTTTGATTTGCCTGTGCATTATTTCTTCAAGGCTAGGTTTAGGAGGATTGTTGTTGATTCTTGTGTAGAACCCAGGGGATTTTTCTCGATATCTGGGCCCGTTATTATTGTAATTGTTAAAAGGGGATTCTCTTCCATATTTGACTTCTCCGATCCTTTTAACTTCCTCGTTGGAGGATCATTCTTTAGAAGGTGGAGTCCCGTTTCGCTCTACTAGAATTAATGCACATTTTCTTTGAGTTTCTTCATCTCTCTTCCAAGGCTTTCTAATTTGTTGTTTATTGCTGCAAGGCCTTCCATATCTCCATTCTTACTTGGTTGCTCCTCCATTGTGCCATTTGTGAGGTAGTGCGCCATTTTTGAATAGTTTCTAAAGCCAAAGTGGGTGTCGTACTAGGAATCGGCCCTTGAGAATCAATCATTTGTCTTGAGGAGATGTTCAGACCCTTGTAGTAAACGTTCACCTATTGTTGGCTGTTGAGATCATGAGTAGGGAATTTGTATAATAATTCGTCATATCTTTCCCAGGCTTGGTATAACGTTTCATCACCCTCTTGCTTGAAGTTATGGATTTCTTCCAATTGCTTAGCCATCTTTGATGGAGGACAGTATCTCTAAATGAAACACTTTTTTAAGATAGGCCAATTGTTGACAGTCCCAGCAGGTAATCGATCAACCCATCTTTTTGCAGTTCCCGTAAGAGAAATAGGGAATACTCGTAACATTATAGCATCGTGTGAGACTCTGGGAATCTTGAATAGGTGACAACGTACTCGACGTTGTCTACATGTTCATGGGCATCATCGGTGATGCTTCGGAGAAGGATTTGCACGTAATTCCCTCATGAATTGAGGTTCGATTTGAATTGAGCATCTTCCGCTATAGGCGGCCTAACAATCCACGGTCCTTGTTCTTCTGTTGTTAATGCCAAATATTCCTCAAGAGTGAGGTCATCGATGTTAACAACTTCCATGGTACCTGAAAACTTGAAATATGATCGTGAGAAAAGTTTTAAAATGAAATGAGAGACTTAATATCAATCCTAAAATAACTCCCCGACAACGGCGCCAAAAACTTGATGCAGGTTTTACTGACCAGGTCTTAAATTTATAGTGTCTCGTTATACCTATGGTCTACCCAGTGTACTAACGGGCAATGTACCCGGTCGTATGTAGTGTAGTAATCGGCAAAGCCGAGGTCGTCCCAAGAGCTATGTGTGTTGGATTATTACTAAGTCTAAGTGTCACAGATTAATAATAGTTTCGATAGAGATTTTAATTAATAAAACTACTAATGCAGAATAAAATAAACCGGATAAATGGTGAAGGAAAATCAATAGAGAAAGTGGTGCTATCCTAGTTAATCCTCCTAGCTAGTTATGTCTACGTCTACTTATTTCCAATTACTTGGTGGGGTCAAATTCGAGAGGACAACATTTGGTCAATTCGCCTAACCTATCAAAGAAAGATGCCACCACAGAGAAATCAGTAGCATCATAAGTCTTGTTGTTCTGGTCCCCATGTAACACCCCCAAATCTCGATGCAATGGAAGACTTAATCAAGTTTTTGGGCGTTACTATTGGATTGGTATCGCACACAAGTATAGCAAAAGATAGTCATTTAACATTCAAAGCCAATCCCAAATTTAGTTATTTAAAACATTTAATCCGAAGAGTAAATATTAGGCCCAAAACATGGTTTACTCAAATAGGTCCCCAAAGTTTATCGAGTCGAAATGATCCTTAAACCCGCCTTCTTGCCAAGCTTCCACAAACCACGATTCCAAAATCTTTCAAATACGAAATCATGCTAAAAGGTCACTACGTTGGTGAGTTCATAGGTTTAAGTTTAACAAAATCTTAGTGGACTTGTAAGAGTTGATTTGCTATGCAAGACCTAAGATAGATAAATACCGATCCTACCCGGATCACCAACCATAAACATGTCCCGCATCCAGGGACTACTCGGGCCCAGCGACTCTAGTCCAGCACTGTCGTGGCAAAATCTAGAACAATTGCCAACCCCGGACTAGGTCGAGGTAGAAGTCTATTCTTAGCTAGGAAACAATTATAGCAATTAAGATTGGTACCCTAGTCTAAGGTAACAAGTACCGCACATCTATCTAAACAGTCAAGCATATAAGCAAATCCAAATAGTTTTCACGGTCCGAAAACAGTAGCATGATTCTCACCCCAATATAGTTAAAAACGTAGATAAAAGTGGGGCTATGAAACTCACCTCAAGCAATCAACGCACAAACAAACACTAGCAGAAGATAACGGTAATCACGGCACAACAACTATCGACTCGGCACAACCTATTAATGTAGACCAAACTTAATATATATATCTCTTGAAATCAACGTTATATACCCCAATGTATTCCATTTCGTTATTTCCAAAAATGTCTCGTTTCACCATTTAATCCTAGTGTTTGGTATTCCTCATGTGGGTGTATCGACTCAATATGATGCTATGAATGCACTCAAACAACCAATATATAACTCAATGCAACACAATGAGACCTCTAAACGATAAGCTCCATAGTCCAATAAGTTTCGGAATAGATAGTAGACCTTATCGAATTCGTCAACTCGATAAACTCATTTATTTACTCGTGTCGCTTATTATCCCATAAATCAATCGTATCCTAAAGAGTTATAAGGATAATTTACCCATTAATAAGGTTACCCAACGTACCTAGCAGGCTCTTATTAGATTCGTCAACCTAATAAGTCCGCTACCCACGTGGATCAACACTATTAATGCTAGGTTATCCGTAACCCATGCACACAACATAAGTACACAAATACTTGAAGATAATATTAAATGCCCATAATTGGCATTTATCGATAAACGTGTACTCGAAACATTAATTACTCATTTATTCTAAAATATTTCCAATTCAGTCGTTAGTTTTCAATTAAAAATAGTAAATAAAAAGATAAGACTTGTTATCGATATTTTTTGTACAAAAACCCATTTATTATTTATATTTCATAGTCTATTAGCATTTTCATGTTTATATATATATTTCGTCAAATTCCAATATTAATCTCATATCGTTATTCGTTTCGAGTCCACAAGTACGAGTCATGACTTCTCGGCTTTTAATCAATCAATAGTCCAAATTATACTAAAGCTCATGTTACGGCTTTTTCGGAGTCAACTATTGACTAAAAAGTCAAAGTAACACCGACATAGTTCAAAGTTGACAATATATATATCAAGTCCAATTTAAAAGTCATAATAGCGCAATTCAATCCCAAATCAACTCAAAACAATCTCGCCAACCAATCAATCAACCAAATATACCCTTAACCAATGTTATGACCCTAATGGTCATGACACGGTCACGGTTAAGACCACGTGAACCAAACAAGCCCTAGAAGCTTTTCGGCTCCACGCGTCTCATCCAAACCTCAACTAAATCAACCAACATGCTACCAAAACGACCCGACCCAGACCCGTGGTCCATGTGGGTCCCGTACACAAACCATGAGCCACGTACGAGTCCCTAGTGGCTCATACGCCTCATCACTCACCTTCAAACACAACCAAATCACTTCCACAACATCCAAATCCAATCATTCAAGCTCCAATCATTAATCAAACACAAAACCCATCATCTATTCTAACCAAAAATAGGAATCTAGACCTAAAATGCATAAACCCATCAAATTGATACACCACATGCTTACCAAACACTAATTACTTGTTTATTTAGACGTTAATTAGACTTAATTCCACGTTTAAACCAAAATCCCTAAATTATACCATAGGGTCGAAACCCTAATAAGCCCATACGTGGCTTTTTATAGCTTAAACAAGCTCTAACCATGTTCCATTTACCTTATTCAAGCACCAATTGCAAAACCCACTTGAAACCCTAAAAATCCGAATCTTAATCTTTAAATTTGAAGGTGTTAATGAAGGTTTTAGTGAGAGTATTATATATGGTTGGAAAGAGGAGAAAGAGAGCTTCAAGATGGTGGTGGAGGTGGGTGGTCACGCGCCGTCGTGTGGCCGGAGGTGGCCGGAATTGGGCGGCGGTCGGTAGTGGTGAAATTAGGGTTAAGGCTTTATTTTTTGGGAGAGAGAGAGTAGAGAGAGAAAGTGTGTTGTGTGTGTTTTTAGTGAGAGAAAGAACTAGCACAAATGAGAGGGTGGGAGGCCTTTTATACTTGGACAAAAAGGACTTAAAAATAAATAAATTTGGTGGAGGGGGGCGCCGGCTAGGGGAAAAGGTGAAGGGGTCGGAGTTGTAATTTTTCTTAACTATCCCGTTTACCCATTCCCGAGCTCATATATTGTCCCCCGAGTGTCCCACAACGTTCATTCGACTTTCTAACATCGTTATTTACATTTTTCCACGAGTTTTGACTATTTATTTGTCAATTTTCGAGTTACGGTCTAAAAGGTACGATATTTCTCGTTTTAGGCTTTTCTAGTGCCGAATCGAATAGTGCCTACCAAATAGAGTTAAAACTCATACGATAACTCATTTAATAATGAAATAAACCATAAAAACCAATAGACGATATAAAATCAAGTCACGGTTGATAAAAATAGTGATAAAGGCAAAGCTCGGTTTAGTTTAACGTAATGCGGTTACCTAAAATAGACTCCCTAAATTGCCAGTTGTCACACCTTAAGCCAAGTCATTAAGTACCGCTACATGTTAGATTTTTAATAATGAATGCCCGACCGTTAGGAACTTAGACAGCGCACCCCCTAATTCTTAAGTTCATCCAAACGATAGGTGATCAGCTGGTCAAATCGCACAAGTAGAAAGGGTCGTCAGTTGGTCATATCTTACTCTTCCCGTCTCAGTCCACTCACCTAGGGTCAGTTGGTCATATCTCCTAGGCAATTGGCCTCTATCGCCATTCAAAACTACCGAACCAAGGGTGGCTACCAATAAACTATGCATGCATACACTTAGAAATAATTGTACGGAAGTAAAGTAAACGCAAACAAAACAATTAAGGAATCATAACTAGGCTAGCACCAAAAGGTGCTTAGCCGCTCATATTAATCATGCAAACCAATTCAATATTCAAAGGTACGAAATACATGAATTGAAAGTAAAAGAAATATAAAACGCTAATGCTTATCGTAGGGGAGTGATTTCTCCCTTGGAGACAGCTCCGTATGCTCCTCTAGACCTGCCTTGAGCTTTTTTCCACGTTCTCTGACGCTCTGTTCTCAAGTCTAAAATTTAAAAAATGGAAGGGGATGGGATGAGAAGGGCAAAGTAGGGGATGATATAGTGAAGAAAGTGATTATTTATTTTTGTGTTATTGAGTATTTTTTTAAAGTAATAAGGAAAGGAAAGAAATCTACCCAAATTACCAATATACCCTCGTACTACGAGTATGCTACTTCACAAAGACAAAAAGCTATGAGATAAAAGCATCGCAAATATTAAACATATATCATAACGCAACAATATTAGAAACTATATTAGTGATTTGCCCTGTTCTAAAGGAAATATATTGTAACCAACATATATTAGTTAGAATTTCAATTTGTTAATGACTCGAAGAAAACTACAGACGCAACTAACATTATTCATATTTAAGGAATTAGTCTTCGTTTCTATGTTTCTATTTGTCTTTTGAATAAGTTAATGAAAGATGATGTTTGCGCCTTCGTTCGCATTACGTTAGTGGTGGATTATTTTAACTGTGGCATGAAGCATTCAAGTAACTACTCCAATAGTTGTAATACATATGATGTAATTTATGGGATTGAGGATATGAGATAACTAGGTCAAAAAATATATAGATCGTGCATGAAGATTGAGGATAATATTTTAATTTAACAAAGGCCCGTAATATTTAATACTTGTTTCCCTTACCAATCCGCTCAAAGTTGGACGGAACGAAATAACACTCAAAACCCCATGCCTTACCTCCCTCCCACCTTCTCTTCCCCTACCTTTCCATCTTAAAAACTCAAAATGCCTTTTTTTTTTTCCTTCCCTCCCTTCCATTACTTTAAAAAAAAAACTTGAGAACAGGCGTGAGTGTTGTGTGTGGAATGGAATGAATAGAAATCTTTGGAATTAGTGGGTATTTATATGCGGATCCGGGTTACGGCGAACCAATATAGGAGTTACGCCAGAACCTTCTATATCTTCGAATAATGCACTAGATCTGCCGGTTACGGCATAACCTAATAAGTGGTTACGCCGTAGTCTTCAATAAACTCGGTTACGTCGTAAGAGATGCGATGGTTATGGCGTAAGTATCGTGGCGTGGAACCTCATTTGACCTAATGTAGTTACGTCGTAACCTTTTGGGAAGAGTTACGCCAGAACCTCCGATAAGTTGGCTTTACGAGTCACGCAATAGTTACGGCGTAATGTGAGAGACCACATTCCAGTAACTTCTTCAAAATAGTATACTGTGATAAATCTATAAATATTTCTCCAGTTCCGCTTCTCTTTAGCTCCAATGCTCGTAATTTACCTGAAAGTGGAAAACAATGGAAAACAAGCATACATCCATATAAATGATATAAATTACAAGCATTATCGAGGGAAATTGACACTTAATATTCAGGACTATTTGATGTTATCACATATCATATATGATATAACACTAATATCATATATGATATAACACTAATATCACATATGATATTCAAATTAGTATTTAATCATATATGGTTTTTTAATGCAAATTTCAGTAACGTAAAAAAAAAAATGAAAAATACGATTTTTTTTTCTTTGAAAATATATCAAAGTGTCTATCTATAGAAAGATAATTAAATGCTCGTTGCAATGATAATTTTTTTTCGCTTAATGATTAACGTTTGAAAGTTATTAATATTTGAAAAAAGATTATGAAAGTGAGTTTTTTAAATTGTTGTGATTAATCTCATCCATTAGATCAAATAAAAATAGATGTTGGAAATTGATCCATTGGTATGTAAATAATCTTTTGTCCTCAAATGATCTTAAATCTTTATAAATTCTAGTTATAATACCCGTGCACGCACGTGGTTTTGACAAAAAACCCGTTATTTATTGATATCGACTAAAACACTAACAATGATAAAATGTTACAGTATACGTTTACAATGTTATTAAACTTATGACAGCATAAGTTGTTGAATGAGTTTTTCTTCAAGTCATGTTTTGGTTAGTTTCAAAATCTGTTTTCACAAGTGAGTCAAACATGTTAGAACTAACATAGTTTTGTATTTCTCGTCCCACATTAATTGTCCTATTTTAACTTTTGCGGTCTTTCTTTGTCAACTTTGACTTAAAATATTTTTGTTTGTATTATATAATACTTGATGAAAATTATGTCAAAGAAAAATACATTTAAAACTTAATCCATTCATATATTTTGCATCAAGTACTATATAACACAAAAAGATATAGTTAATGTCAAAGTTAGCAAAGAAAGACTTTGAAAAGTCAAATAGGACAATTAATATGGGACGGAGGGAGTAATACTTTTCTTGTTCTTGGATTTTGAAAGAACATGTGTGTTGACCTCTCATGAAATATACGGAGGGAACCAACATTTAATTAATGATAAGAAAGTGTATTTCATAACATAACATTAATAGGAAAATACGGAGTAATAAACAACAAACACGCTATTCTGAGTATATTAGTTATATAAAATATTGTATTTAAGTGATATGTAAAATAAATAGGACTCATATGACGTTATGGAGTATATAATGTTAATGCTTTTGGTTTAGTACAACTGCCGATTATTTATGGTCTTAAACACATAATCACATATAACAAACCCATGGTGAATATATTTTATTTTGATATATTTATGTTATACGGTTGTAACATTCTTTAACAGAGAGAAGAGCGGGTTAGATTTAAGTACACTTTTAGTAACAATTTTTACAGTTCTAATGCAGTATTATGCACCAATGATTTTAACATATAAAAAAGAACACAATTACTAAAAACAACTAAACATCTTAGGTTGAGGGATTATTTCAGAAGGGATAATTTCATATTTACCCAATCTAAATATGAAAATGTCATATATACCCAAAATACAACTTTTGAATGCATGATGTACAATGCATTTAAAGCATGTTTTAGGTAAATATGACATTAGCATGTTTAAGTTGGGTAAATATGGAATTGCCCCATTTCAGAAAAATACTATTACCCATTTCAGAAAAATACTATATACCCAAGGAAACTTCAAAAGTTTGAAGTTTGGGTGGGGATGTATGTAAATGCCCCAAATTAATAAGTCTGAATAATTGGTGGACCGGGTTGGTTTACCCTTCACACTCGTTTGTTTCCCTTCAAAAATTATATGTATATTGTTGGCATTAATGATGCTTAAAGTAATAATATAGGAAAAAAACAGCTCTTTTGTGTATCTTACACTTTTAATAGTAGTTAATGTTATCTTTTGAGTAGTGGTTTATTTTCTCGTTATAGAATATGAAGTATTTTGTTATGTAAGCTTTTCTGCCTATGTAACGGGCTGATATATGGGATTCACCCATATCCTTTGTACTTAAACGTTTTTTGGAGTAACATATTTACCGGTTCTATGTCCTTTTACCCAAAAAATACAAAAACTCCGTAGTAAAAAAAACCGATACTAACCCGTTTTCATTGGTGAATCTTGATAAGGATCATTCACGAGATTGATGTGTGATGAATGTTTGTTTATAATGGATTTCAGTTTTAAGGTTAAGGTTTAAGCGGTGATAATAGTGAAACAATTTTGGTGTTTGTACAATTTGGTTCCAAAAGCGAAATTACGGTTCCAAATTTCAATTCCTAAGTTTCGGCTTCACAAGTTTCGCTTAACAAATTCGACTTCACAAGTTTCGGCTTCAAAATTTTCGGAACCACTAAGTTTCGGCTTCAAAAGTTTCAGTGTGACAACTTTCGGTTCCTAAGTATCGGTTGCAAGAGTTTCGAGTCCAAGTTTCGCTTGTAAGTTTCGGCTTGGATTTTCGGCTTGCCTATTTTTCGGACCTCACCACTAACTAAAGTACATAAGCCTGAAACTTTGAACTTTTGGATTGCAACTTTCGGCTTCATGAACATCATCAAGTTTCGGGTCCAAGTTTCTGCCAAAAAAACATCATGAACTGAAACTTGCTGCTGGAACCCAAAAACCCCAATTAAATCTGTCAATCTGTCAATCTTGAGACAATACTAAAAAACGCCTTATAATGAAAACATATAAAGGATTTGAGCTTATAAATGTTTTAGGAACATGTTATTGTAGGTCTTTAATAACCTTTTAACATCAAAACGCGAGTAAATCTGATCAAAAAGATCAAAATCCTTAGAAAACTTTCGAAACCTAAAAGAGTACTTTTCTTAATAAAAAAAACACTCGAATCAAGCCAAATCTTTGTATTTCTTTCATAACCACATTAGAAAACATATAAAAGAACATGTATTATCACAAAGATTCAACCTTTATTACATGAAACACAAACAAAAATATCCTAGAGTTTCGGCTTGATGAACTTGTACACGTTTTTTAATTTTTTGAGCCAGTTTCGAATCGGTTTTTGAACACAAACATCACACACTACATGATTAAGTCGGGATTAATGGAAAACACAATACATTGTTAGAGAGAGAAAGGTAAAAGAATAGTGTTATTGGATATGAAAAATGAAAAAGCAATACAACACTTTCCTACACCCATAATAGAGTAATGAGGGGTATTTATAGGCTCATGAAATTACTAGTACGCCCCGTGTGGATTATTACTCTATGCGGGTGCAACTATATTACGTATCTAGTCTAATTCACGTGTAAGACGTTACCTTCACAAAATAGCCAAAGCTAACAGAAGTATATTTTCAATACCATCTCTTTTTTCTTCAGGTGCTTGAGACTGATGGTACAATATCGCGTTTGTCGATTGTCTTTGTAAAACACTTGTAACACTGTTATACCCTTCTTTTATGTTTGTGCCATAAATAAGTTCATATTCATCTAATTGCTGCAACACGGGATAAGAAGAAAACCCTAAGAAAAGTCTCTCTCCTCAACTAGGCGATTTTGGCGACAAATCAATTCACAAACAAACCTTATTGGTCGATCATTTAAATACTTCTTTTCTTAATTGATCCCTTAGTGGATAGGTGAAGCTTAGAACTATTTTATGATTGCAAAGTAGGGAATATTTGTGTCAATCGCTATTGGTTATATTTGCCTCACATTAATTGTTTCTAATCTTTGCATCACATTAATTGTTACTGATCCCACTACATTCTTTAGTATTTAAGTCGATTATTTGTTATCGATTATACATCTTACTTGTGTGATCTTTATGGTTGAAGGTTGATTATTTGGTACGTTTCGTTTGAAACCCCAACTGTTTATAGTTAGGGGTTTATCTAAGTGGTCGATTTAATTTGTTTGATGTAAGTGGGTATTGAGAGAGTTGAATAAGGGTTTTTAAATAACACTAGTGCATCCAATGCTTCTACTAGTGGTCGAGTTTATGTTGATGAACTAGTTGCTCGTATGCAACGGTTAATGGAAATTGAACCTGAGAACTCCGGTGTTTCTCACCAATTGCATGATTCTAGGGTTTTGCTAAACCCTAATTCTGGTTTGGATTTGGATGACGGTACATGGCCGAAGTTGAATAATTTGGCAAATGATTCTAATGAATGTTCTTAATAAACCTAGGCGTGATCCTAGGTTTGATGCTATTAATGATTCTCGTGTGGTCCAACAACCCTATGATGTTTTATTACCTGCAATTGATGATCATGTCAACGTTAACAGTGCTTCGATGGATGTGAAGTCTATTAGTAAGTCGTCGAGTGGTGATGCGATGGAGAGTACTCCAACTGTTTTGGCCGATCAAAGCAATTCGGAGAATACGGATTTAACACGTAATCTTGCTAACGAGCATAAAACGGTTACTAATGCGACTGAGGCTACTGGTACGTATACTAATGTTACATCTATAGTTGAAATTCCTAGTTCTGTTGAGCTAACGACTGTAGAAAATATTGATATTAATAAGGTGGTGCTAGATATGTGTATGGACTTTGAGAAGGCTATGCATAATATCCAATTGAAGAAGGCGGAAATTCTGGATGGATCTACATCATCTCAGGTTGGTTCCCTTCGAAACACCCCTAGTGAGGTAAAACAGACTACTATGGCTCCCAATAGTGCAAGTTGTGTCAAATCGGTTTCCTATGCGGGTGCTACGTCTGTTGATCCTAAGAGACGCATGTCAAACTTTCGTAGGTTGGAATGTAGTAAGAAAAAGAATGGAGTTGACCTTACTGTCGCTATGAAAGTTGTTAGACGAGATAAACATTAGGTTTGAAAATACTCTTTATGGCTATTTTCTTGGTAAACGTATTGCCTTCCCGGTTGTTGATTATTATGTGTGTAATACGTGGGCCAAGTATTGTATTCAAAAGGTTATGATGAATGCGAAGGGGTTCTTTTTCTTTAATTTTTCAGCTCATAGAGGTGTTGAAGATGTTCTAGAAAACGAATAGTGGATAATCAGGAATGTGCCTATTATACTTAAAACTTGGACTTTGAATACTAATATGCTTAAAGAGGATTTGACTAACAAATTTCAATTCCTAAGTTTCGGCTTAACAAATTCTACTTCACAAGTTTCGGCTTAACAAATTCGGCTTAACAAATTCAGCTTCATAAGTTCCGGCTCCACTAAGTTTTTGCTACACAAGTTTCGGTGCGATGACTTTCGGTTCCTAAGTTTTGGTTGCAAGAGTTTCGAGTCCAAGTTTCGTCTTGTAAGTTTCGGCTTGGAGTTTCGGCTTGCCTATTTTTCGTACCTCACCACTAACTAAAGTACATAAGACAAAAAAGTACTTTTCTTAAAAAACCAACCACTCGAATCAAGTAAAATCTTTGTATTTCTTTCATAACCACAGTAGCAAACATATAAAAGAACATGTATTATCACAAAGATTCAACCTTTATTACGTGAAACACAAACAAAAATATCTTAAAGTTTTGGCTTGATGAACTTGTACACGTTTTTAATATTTTGAGCCTATTTCGAATCGGTTTTTGAACACAAACATCAGACACTCATGATTAGGCTCTGATGCAAATCTTAAACATCAAAAAATTTACATACATTAAGTCGCAATTAATGGAAAACACAATACATGGTTAGAGAGAGAAAGGTAAAAGAATAGTGTTGTTGGATATGAAAAATGAATAAGCAATACAACACTTTCCCACACCCATCCTGGAGAGTCATGAGGGGTATTTATAGGCTCATGAAATTACTAGTATACCCCATGTAGATTATTACTCTATGCTGGTGCAACTATATTACGTATCTAGTGTAATTCACGTGTAAGACGTTATCTTCACAAAATAGCAAAGCTAACAGTAGTGTATTTTCAATATCATCTATTTCTTCTTCAGGTGCTTGAGACTGATGATACAATACTGCGTTTTTCGATTTTCTTTGTAAAACACTTGTAACTTTGATATAACCTACTTTTATGCAACCCTAAACCGATCTCTCTTTGGCGAATTTTTTAAACCCTCACATCCCTTAATCATTTTTTCTTCAACTCGCCTATTCCTTGGGATTCTTTGCTTCTAACTGATTGTGTTATCGATTAACCTCTTAGTTAATTGGTTCTTGATTGGTTTTAGGTATTGTTTCTCCTGATTTAGGTTTTTTGTTGAATCGTTTTTTTTAGGGTTTATCAAATCCGTTTTTTTCTGGTTGTTTGTGGTTGGATTATTACTCGGCCTGATTCATCCTATCTTTCTCTTTAACGTTTCTGTATTATGGGATAGGATCAAATTCTTTGTGGTTTAAACCCTAACGCTTCTGTTAGGGTTTTCTTGGTATGATCGCTGGTTGATTGGTTGGGGTGATTTGGTTCGGTAGGTTGATGGTTTAAGAGGGATGGAAAAAGGTTTCTTCAACAAGATAGTGCTCGATTGATTGGTTGTGGGTCTTCTACTAGTTTGGCCGATCAAACTAGTGGTTCGCAAACTATTGATGCACCATCTAACTTAGCCGATCAAGTTGGGGTGCAAAAGGATGATGAATTTGATGCACGGTTGAATACAAGCAATGATGATGGGAGTACTGGTCAGAATGAGAGTCTTGTTGATCATATTGAATGTGATGGGGCTGATAACGTGACTAAGGTTAAGGATAAGGTTGTTTTGGATGATTTGGAGCAAAGCCATGATACACCTGCTTCTGATTCGGCCTCTAATGTTTCAAAACAGCCTAATGTGGAGCAATTGATTGCTAATGCGCATAAGAACTTTGATGAAACAATGAATAAAATTGACAGTGATATTGCTAAGATGGCTTCATCTTCTGATGTGAACAATTCGAGTGGTATTGGGCTATCTAAGTCGAATGGTACTAAAGTTTATTCAAAGAATACTCCTCCGTCGAGTTTTGATGTGGCTATGCAATCCCGTATGTATGGTACTAATCATAGTGTTACTTCGATCCTAATGCACCTAAGGTTGTTACTACTAGTGGTAATGGAGTTAAGTTGGTTTCTTACGCTGGTGTTGCTTCTAATGAATCCCATAAACATGTGTCTAATTTTCGGAGGTTAGAATGCAAGAAAAGAAGGATGATGTTGACCTTTCATCCCAATGAATGTGGTGGAAGAGGTGAACATGAGGTTTGAGAATACTCTTTATGGATACTTCCTTGGTCAACGCCTTGCTTTTCCCCGTTGTTGACTATTATGTTCGCAATACGTGGGCTAAGTATGGTTTACAAAAGGTTATGATGAACGCTAAGGATTCTTCTTCTTCAAGTTTAATTCAAAAGGCGTTGATGATGTTCTTGATAATGGTCCTTGGTTGATTCGTAATGTTCCTATTATTCTTAAACCATGGACATTGAACACCAACTTGCTTAAAGAGGATTTGACTAACATTCGGTGTGGGTTAAATTCCATGATGTTCCTTTAGCTATGTTTTCGATGACGGGCTCGATCTTCTTGCTACATTGATTGGTACGCCCAAAAGGTTAGTTGCTTTACTAGTCAAATGTGCAAAGAATCTTGGGGCCGTAGTAGTTTTGCTAGGTGTATGATTGAAGTGAAGTCGGATGAGGTTCTTAGGGACAACCTCACCGCCGAGATTCCTTTACTTGATGGTACGGGTTCGACTATTGAGAAGATCCGTGTTGAATATGAATGGAAACCGCCTAGATGTGAGAAATGTCGGTATTTGGACATACTTTGGTGGATTGTCCTAAGGTTGTGATTCCGATCGCTCAACCTCATAAGAACGTAAGTGATGGTTTTCCATTGTTAACAATAAGAAGAAGGAAAGCAAGTTGGGCCGAATCCGGTCGAGGAGGTTCTACTAAATCATGGTGGGCAAGCATTTTGAATATCGCCCAAAAGCCTCCTCCTGAACCCAAGAAAGTAAATGTGGATAAGACGATGGCTTCTAATGTGGCTAGTACGAGTGGAACCAGGATCATTACGTCTAATCAGTATGATGCTCTTAATATGGACGATACAGATATGGATATTGGTCGTACAATGGAGGTTAATGAGGATGAGTTGATTAAGACTGGTTCTACATCACATGTTCCGCTTGTGAGTGATTCAATGGGAACAATAGATGTTGGTTCTACTCCCATAGTTGAGAAAATTGGTAAGCTTGAAAAACTAATTATTGATGGGAAAGCTACTCTTGTGGATGATGATGGTCAACCTATTCCGCTCACCTCTTCTACTAAGAGAGCCAACCCTTTTCTAAAGTGGGAGAGATTGAGGTGTCTCGATTACGAAGATGAGGTTGGTGCTAGCCCATTTGATGAGTCTCGCTAATATATTTGGTGGTGGCCAAGAGTTTGAGAGGAGTATGATGACTATGACTTCGATGACTATGCGAAGCGAGTTCGTGATCTTCTTGGGAATTTGGATGCCTTTAATACCATGTATGCACAAAGTTTCAAAGTCCTAGCTTATTTCATTTGTTATCATTTGAGTAGTGGTTTGTTTTCTTGTTTAGAAAATAGGAAGTATCTTGTTATGTAAGCTCTATGCCTATGTAACTGGCTGATATATGGGATTTCACTTATATACATTGTACTTAAACGTTTATTTGGTTAATATATTTACCAGAGTGCAGGATTACTCCCCTTTACCCAAAAAAAAATCGATCTTTTTTACTCACATTATGATCAACTTCGGACACATACATGGTTCTCTTAATACTAACTTCCATCCAATTGTCTCTTAAAATGTAATATTGGCTGTAAAGTTGAAGACATACAAAGTTGATATTCATCCAAGATTAGTTCTCTAACATCTGACTCTCAATCAAGCTCCATGGGCTCTTGATATTTCTAAAAAACTACATTCGCTTTACATTGATTTTCATTAGTTAAACTCACCCCATTTAAATTATCAGATAAGTTATTTGGACTTTGGATAACCAATCAAACACAAAGTGAATTAGATTGTGATATATGGCGAGGTATTAGTATGTTTGTGGAATATTAAATTTCAATAATAAAGTGCAGATTGCTGCTTGCCTTGATGATGTTAGTGTCACTGGCTTCAAGACTTTTGTGATTAGCTTTGCACACCACATTTGCTTTCTGAACAATTTTATGACTGGAAAATTTCAATTGCTTAATGTTATTTTCGTACGTTAGATGTGATTTAGGATGGCAATTATTCAAAACTATCACCACCGTTGTCACTGCACCAATGAAACTAATTAAACGAAGCTGGAAAATCGAAACTTTTTATGATTCAAACTATTCACTACTAAACGCGCATGGAAATTTGTTAACATTTATTAAGTAAGCAACCGCAGACATTTATTGACAACTATGATGGATTCGATGGAATAAAAAAAACTGGAATATGAATATAGTATATATAAGGTGTAAAATCGGTTTGATTGTGGGCTTTTAGAATTGTACTACAATACAAATTCTGTATTGTATTAGGAAGTCTGTATTTTTTATTAAAATTTACATTCTAGTCCAAAAATATGAAAAAAAAACCTTAAAAAAAAAAAAAAAAAAAAGAAGAAGATTACACGAGAAGAGTTTTAAGCTCTTTTTGTCTAACAAATGCCACATACGTAGAACTGGAATAGTCAGTTGGACTTCCCAGTCATTTCACTTATCCTTTGTCCCTTATAACAACCATATTTGCAGTAAACATTGCCTGTACATTATAAAAGGTTATTAGTAAATATAAATTGAACGGTTGGTCAGGTAATGGGTCAATTACAAAACAAAACAGGACCAGGCCTGTGGCATTGGCCAGAAACACTTATTCTACAAAAATATTAACATTAATAGTTTATTAGATATTGAAGTAATCATTTAAGCTTTTAAGTACAATAAAAAAGAGGTTTATGCATTTACAGTACGCTACAAGGGATATGCGAATTTTGACATGTTTCCCTTTTAAGCTCTTTATTTTAGACTACCTGCTGGAAATAATACATAACCCAAACCAGCCCATTATAGCAAGGACATAATGTCATTACCTGAATATATTATGGTTGCAAAGAATGCGTGTTTTCTGATTCATAAGAGGGCCAAGGATCGCATTTGATAAAATCCAAGAAGCCACGTGTGCATCAACTGCATTAAGGACATCATCGAGCATGACTAAGCCAGACCCATGGTAAACCGCCCTGTTCATGTCCTTTTCATGATATGACACCAACTCGAAATTTCACCTAGCTTTCCTGAATAAACAAACACCATTAAAGCAGGTAAAAGTAATCAAAGGATAGATAACCCACCACAATAAGTGGCATGATGAGTGAATGACTGAAAACAATCAAGAACAGCTAGAAACCTTAATAATCCAAGGTACATACAAATTCATAAGCCCGTAGTATGTACGAATTACTAAAACATAAACAAACAATGTCATAATCACCTTATGGGCAATGATGAGTGAATGACTAAAACATAAACAAACAATCTAGCTCGGTATCAAAACGATGTAATAATCACCTTATGGGCAATGATCCCTGCACCACTACATTTTTTAGTGCTGAAATTGCACTCTCCACCTAACATATCAAGTGAATTTCAAGTGTTTTTTAGTAAAGCTGCAGGAATCAGCGTTTCATTTAAACCTAAACAAACAGTCAAGAACAACACCATTGATAAAGAATCCATTATATTAAACTATTACCATTCAACATTCATAAACCATTATAAAAACCATCCAACTTTGTCACCAGGTTACACCATTTTTGTCAAAATCACCAAAAAAAAAAAAAGTGAATTATGTCTTTTAATGTTAGTGCCAATAGTTCATCTTCCATTCCATTGCTACGATGACTTTGCGAAGCAGGTTTCTGATCTTCCTGGGAATTTGGATGCCTTTAATGCCATGTATGGCACCAAGCTTCAAGGCCCTAGGAAGTAAATTTTCTTTCGTTATGTCCTATGTTATCATTTGAGTAGTGGTTTATTTTCTTGTTTAGAATATAGAAGTATCTTGTTATGTAAGTTTTACGCCTATGTAACGGTCCGAGATATGGATTTCACTCATATCCATTGTACTTAAACGCTCTTTTGGTTAATATATTTACCAGTGCGCAGATTACTCCCTTACCCCAAAAAAAAAAAAAAAAACTAACTCGTAAATATACCTTAACAATAAGACGGTCATGTTCATAGCACTCGATTTTTGAAAGATATGGTTTAGAACCATGATCAACCACTTGATCTTTGAAGCAATAATCATCTCATCCTCTTGATTGCTAAATCAATAAGCACCACTTAAAATCTGAGTTTGTAATTTGTGAGGAGAAAAAATTCTATAGATTTGAGTTCCATTGCAATTTGGGGGGAAAAATTAATGTTGGTGATGACTGGAATAGGAGACTCGATTAGGAGTCCGTGTGTTTTCTTAAAATTACATTTTTAGCCTACAAATATGAAAAAATAGCATTGACGTCCTTGTGTATTTTCATTTTTTTACATGTGAAAACAAAAACGTTTTCTAAAGTTTATTTAAGCAAATTAGGAAATAATTAGACTTTTTAATTAAAAACTTAAGATAAATAAATAATTATTAAAAAAAATATTACCAAATAAGGAATGAATTGAGTTTTGAAATGAAAATTCAATAAGGGTTTGTTTATTATGGTTGTGTTTGGCAACAAGCTGCTTTGAAGCATTTTAGAGCAGTGGCGACAAGCGATTAACAATTTGATTGAAAAGCTTGTTTGGTAATGAAGCAACTAGAGTATAAAATTAATGCAATCTCTCCTATTTGGAATGCTTGCTAAAGAAGCATTTCAAGCAAATGCTCAAGCGCTTTGTTGTAATTTACTCATATACCCTTAATTGATTTCTCATTTTTTTTAATTTTAATGTATATGCCCTTGTTCGTAATTTGACACTTTATAATTATCACATACAATGCTACTAAAAACTTTTTTTAACAAACAACTATCGCTACCGCTAATACTAACTGCACCGCCATCATTACTCCTACAAGCTTTATTTAGTGTGCAATTTTTTTTCTACATTTATAATAAATGTAAACTAAAATCAACAAAATGTTATTTTTATATGCATTTAAATATTAGTCAAATGCAAAAAAAATTATATGACGAGCATGTAAAGGAAAATTGGCAACGTGATAAATTATTCCTTTTATTTGTTGTAGATGGACATCTTTTTTGAAACAAAATAAATCAATAAGTTAGACATTTAAAATGAGATGAAGGAACGACAATCTTCACAGTAAAAATTCTCCAATTTGAATAAAGCTATAACAATTACTGTGATTTTATAATTTATTTGATAACAAAATAATTTAGCGTATGTATTTTGACATATTTTATATATTTTGACAACATATGTTTTGTTAATTATATTATTATACGGTTTTAATTTCTTTGTATAGGACATAACTTTATTTATTTATTTTTTTCAGTGCATTAAATTTGTATGTACTACAACAGATGTTATGTATCATTTCACAGTAGTATGTATAGTTACTACTAGAGTTTGATTAAAATTTACATTTCACTTGTGATGCTTATTTTCATTTTATAAAATTTGATTAATATATGTTTTCTAAATTAAAAGAAATTTTGTATTAATATAAAATATTTAAAGTTTGAATTATATATAATAAATTCACGTTAAAAGATTAATTATGCATGAATTTAGGAGAAAGAAGTTTCAAAACCATATTGCATTAATTATAGTATTCACGTTTCCATGCATGGGAGGATTGTTCTCAAAGGCTAGGCTAATACGTAGTTTCTTAAATTGTAATTTGTTTCAGGAAATAAATTCAGAAAATAAAGAAATTGTCCAAGTTAAGATTTGGTCTCTTACTTCATTTCGTAAGTTTTGTTTAATTACTATCTCTAGTTTTGTCTTCTTATCAATTGGTGCTTTCATTGACTTATTCCGATGCATGATCCCCTACCACTCAAGAGAAGTACCATGGCTGCCATGGTCGGCTCAATCTCCAAACTTATCAAAGCCACAGTCGCAAACACAAAACAACTCATTCTTGGGCAAGCTAGTGGCAATACACTCCTAACTAGATATAACATTATTTTTAAACAACTTGCAACAAAAATGAACGGATATTTGCTCACATTACCAATACCGATAAACTTGAAATCACCATGGCTAAGTTGCTTACTGCTACCAAATCATTTATCACCCATAATACCAAGATCAGAAACGGTTATCATTCTTAAGTGAAATGCGTTGTTATAATCTTGACGCTAACATGACCAATACTCAAACATTTGGACACTGCAATTCTAGATGCTCAATCTTTGTTTCGTTGATTAAAATTGATTTGGTAAAACACAAAAGCAAAATTTCAATCCTTTTTTTTTATTATTATTTATTTTAATTTTAATTTAGAACTGATTTGGTAAACAACAATCAACCGCTCTTTTGTTAACTCGCTCTATTGCTAGTTATAAAGTAAATAGCGCTTTTCAAAAGTATTTTTTGATAAAGGCCTTTTTCTCGAAGATATTATCTATCTGTTTCATATTAGTCTTTCCTTCGACTTTTTGTCTTTTTTTTTCAACTTTGATTATTATTTTTATTTGTGTTACATAACACTTGATAAAAGTTATATCAAATGAAAATACGCTTAAAATCTAATCTATTCATATATTTTTCATCAAGTATTATATTACACAAATAAAAATATTTATGGTCAAAGTTGAATAAAAAGACTTAAAAAAGTCAAAGAGACAATTATTATGATGGCGAGATTCATTTAAATGTTTAAACCTTCAACGTTGTATGGTCACATATCATTTAAAAAAAAAATTCGAATGGTATTTATTCCTTGAAAAACCTTATTAGTTAAAACTTCTTGTCTCGGACTTACAAGTGCTCAACACTTCCTTGAAAAGCTATTTTCAAGCTATACATGCATTTTAACTGTATTTAGTCTTATAAGGAGAAGTTATAACTAAGGGTTGAAAAAATGTGAAAATTGTTGACATTTGAATTTTGAAAGTTTAGTGATTAATTTTGTCTCAATTAGTTTAAGACATAAATATACCGCTTGGTTCATAAAATTGTCAAAAACATCATCGGGGACAAAATTTGAGATTTTCGTCACATGAGTCTAAAAACATGTGATTTTGAGGCTAAAGAGGTCCTTGACCCATAATGCTCGTGTCAAGGCCCCGTTATATGTCTTAAAAACTCGTTATCCGCTTTTTGTTTGAGGGTATACTCGCCTTTTAGCGTGATGAATTTTTTGTCTCTCTCTCTCGATGTACTAGTAGCCGACGCTTAATCCATCTTTCCGCCATTTTGTCTAATATAACTAAGCCGTGTACTCATAGATCATCCCCAAACTTGTTTGAAAGCTTACCTAAAACCCTAATGCAATGTCGATCATGAAATCTAATGCAACACCCCAACCGATAAGTAGAAGTATCACATTCAAAAGTGTCATATCGTAACATACAAATAAATTTTTACAAACGGAAACCTTAAAAATGAGATATCAAAACATATACACAATTGACCGACGAGGAAATACAACATCCAAAATGAAATAAAATCCAAAAACAAAAGCTCTTGAAATAAGTCCCAAAGTAATAAGGTACTAGGGTTGGTCCACTCAAATAATCCAACTCTCACCCATCAAAGCCCATCTTCAAACCTAACACTCGCCAGCAGAAAAGAATGCGGCGAAAGCTTAAAAGCCCAAGGAACGTATATAACAAAGCGAAAAGCTAAATAGAATCAAATGCAAATGAACAAAGGAAACGGATAACAAAATCGCTGACGAAAATGAGAACAATGAGTCAATGAAGATCCTGTAAACACAATTATATGTGACATTCTAGAAAGAAAATATAAAAGGAGAACGAAGTAAAGCTTAAGCATCGATGACATACAAATAAGCACATACATGAGGCATACAAGAAATCGTGAAGTCGACAACGATAAGCCAAACGGAAATCTAAAAGTAAGCTAAGCAAGTAAATAGAAAGTGAGCATGGCATCACAAGTCAAGTAACCCACAACAAAACATAACCACTAGATCGCCAAAACATGGAAGTCACATGTAACAAGTAGGAATTACAGTATGAACATTATAATTGAATGAATTAAAGACATAGCAGAGCATTAACAAGTTAACAAGCTAGACGTCATAAGTTGAACCATTCACCCAATCAAACCAGTAGCGTAGCAGAAATGCAAACATGACAGGCAAGAACAAAGTGATAAGGATACCACGAATAGTCATAGTCCACGAGATTAATCGGGGAAATATACATAATAAAATGTACTCAAAACTATAAATTACACACTAGCATGGTCATTGATAATTCGTAGAGGTCACATACCACAGATCACATATCATCGATGAAAACAGTAAAGCAGAGCAACCGTGATATTATATCGTAGTAGGGAAATCAATAGTCACATAAGACATGAATAGCATAATCCAATCTAATAAACATATAATAACCTGGCATGCGTGAATGGAACTTTAGTCTCAAGTAACGGAATGAAAGTGATATGATCAATGTAATGGAGTACCTATATCTTGGTAAAAGTAAATCATATAAGGGTATTGAGTAATGAACAAGTAATACGATTATGGTGCGTTGGGGAATGATGAAAGGTACAATATAGGTATATCAAAAGTGTGTGGTGTTTTAAATCTATCCCGAGCCAACAAAACAAACCATATCAATAGTGGCAATAGCGCACCAAGTAACTAATAGTAATCATTGTATTCGGAGGGTGACTCGGAATACCAAACCAATATGAGGAGACCTCGTGAACTGAGTGGAGAAGCTAGCTTCTAAATGTGAGGGGTGTATTACTACACGCACCGCATCACCAAAACAAATCATATCATATCAAATTCAAATCAAATCAAATCTAGGATGCATCCATACTACGCAAAACAAAATAGTGGCCAAATCCAATACATATATCCAAGCTGCGATTAATCAATACAATATGGGACGGTGTGGAACATCACCATCCACATCGAGTCATGCCATTGGTGCATCAATGACACGGACATGGAACCCCATGCCTAGTTAATGGCTCCTGTATCAATCAAGGGTCAAACAAAGGTTCAAAGTGTAGTAATATATAAGTATTCACAATTAAAGGTTCAATATCAATGGTTCACAATTCAGAGGTTCATAGCAATAGTTCAATTTCAAAGATTCAGTAGCAATAGTTCAATATCAAAGGTTCAATAGCACAGATTCAATAGCACATATTCAATAGCAATGGTATAGCAATGGTCAATAGCAAAGGGATCGATATCAAAGGTTCAATAACAGAGGATCAATAGCAAAAGGGATCATAGCAATGAAACATCATAAGCGAAATAAAGTCGAGGAATCGAAAGTCATGAGAAACCCCTACCGAAAAGCGGATAGAATATATGTACCTCAAATGCAACGCTTATTCAGAAAATTAGGATCACTCTTATCTTCAAAGAATCTACTTAATTAATAACTATTTATTATTTTTGAGCCCAAATACTACTTTAGTTTAGCCTTCAATGCATATGACCATTTTAAACTTATTGATTAAACATGTATAGTTAGAAAGTTAACATGTTGCTAACTTAATATAAAAAAATGGCTAGAACAACCATATCACCCTCAACAATTATGTTAGATAATTCATGCCATGCATGCTCATTTGATCCATACATGCATTACTGATAATACATTTATATATATTGTATAGTAACTTATTATTATTGCATGCTTATATAACAATACCCATGATATGCATCTTTATTCAAAACCCAAACCTGAAACATACTCCATCAACTGGGTGAGACATGCTTCAAATCCTTTTTCAAATCCATACGACACAAACCAATCCATTCTAAATTTTATTGTCGATACAATTAGCCAAGATATATGTCTTTTATTATTATTATTATTATTTTTTCATTTAGCTTGATAATTTTAGGTGAACATGTTTATGTCATATATATGATAGGCTCAAAGGATTTAACCATGTATATATATATATATAGGTCGATATGGTCTTCGTATCGTCATTTCATGTGACAAAATCATGATTTTATGTGACGTAGTTAACGATCATTTATGAGATTCAACGTGATAAACATGCATCTGAATGGGAATTTAACACACGGAAACAATCAAAGGAAAACAGTAAGAAAGGAAAATGGAAACGAGATCGACATCGCTACCCTTGATGCAAGATCGAGTGGAAAGAAGACAAGAGGCCAACGAAACCCAAACCAAGGAGTACACCACCTTTCGGCCTAGGACAAACCCACGACTGTGAGCAAGAACCCTCGACGGCAACCACACTAGCGTACCTCCCTTCGCCCTAGCGCCCTTACCCACGGCAGTGATTAAAAACCTCAGACGGAAATCAAACCCCACGACTGAGGACCCTTACGAGTTACAAACGATCATAGCAGCTTGAGAGATAACTCACGATCGCGAAGACTCCATGGAATATTCTCCGATCTCCTTGTTGCATTGATGTCGAGTGAAAAGTATGAAGGTGCCGCCACTATGATGATCTAGGTTTCATGCGTGATATAGCTTCTAAGCATAGGATAAACATTAAAAGAATTGGGGAGGTTTATATGCTTTTCGATTGTCGGCTCAAAGGATAAAGAGAAAAAGAAAACATAAGGCCTAGCCCAACTAGATGGGGCACAATTTAAGTTATAGTGTATTTAGCGCCTTAGGAGATTTTCGTTAATGCAATAGCTAAAGAAAACGCATTGACTTAAATATTTAGACGAAGTAAGCTAATTTCAAATAATCTTGTGGCACTAGGTCTTATAATTACTTATAAGTTAGATTGAAGTTACATTTAATGAACTTGGACCAATTTTACGTATCTTATCATTTTAAATTAGAGGGCAAATAGTCTTTTAATGCGCTACGATTTTTAGGGTTTTACATCTAATAACCTAAGTGAAAATTTAACAAGCCCCAAACTTGGATTTACTCTTGAAAATTAGAGAACGCATCTTTCTTTGATGACCATGAGAAAGAGCAAAACTCGCAATCGTGAGATATGCTTAGTGTTTTTTTAAGATAATCACTATAATCGATATGTTTGTATGATTGTTTAAGGTATTTTGTTTTTAGGTAAGATAATCATACAAGGTTTTTATTATGTGTTTTTGTAAAATGGTCGACGTTCATTAGCATGGGTTTCATCACAATGGTAAATCTTTAAACCGCAGTAGAATATATAAAGGAGGTAATGAATGTCTTTGATTATGTTGATATACATGAGGTAAATGTTGATGAAATGGATGCTCTCATCACTCGAAATCGGTTATGTCAAGGACAAACCAATTACTACTACTATGTTAAGCCTGTAATGGTTGATGATGGATGATTTAGTTTTGTAGGCATTGTGAATCTTGTTGTAAGATATTGGATTTCTACACACATCAAACCCATGACACAAAGTAGGCGACAAGAGGTTTTTAGAGAGAAAGTTAGAGGTTTGGGAACTTGGTGGAGAAAGAAAATCTTATTATGAGCTCCAACTCTCTACCTTGGAAGGTAGAGAGTATTTATAGTCTTACAACAAAACGCCATACAATGTGGGCTTGACCGCATACAGCGGTAAAGACCCGTCCCGCCCTCCACGGTGTTACTTAACTAAATACTACTTAGCTTAAAATAACTACGAATATTTACTTTAACGATTACATATACTTGAGGTGACCGACTCTTTAATACGGAATTTCTAATTTCTAACAATCTCCCTATGGAGGTCACCTCAAACATATACTAAAATTATATTGAATACAAAACAGATATTACATTAACAATTGTTCTTGCATTCTTGATGTAGTACTTTGGTTCAAGCTCGTAGTCATTGATTCCTCTCATTGCATGTTTGGTTAATCAAAGTGGAGGTCTTTGCGATCCACGTGATAATAATTTTAACCCAGTTTTTGAGATCATCACCAACAAAAATCTCCGAGACATCCATTGTGGTGTTGGTATTATGTGATGTTGTGACCTTCGAACCGACATGCTCACATTCGGATCATGATATCTTCTCATCGTAGTAGCGGAAGCTTTCGATTCATGATATTGGCAGCAGCTGCGAAAGGTATGGGGTGAAAATATCGAGTCATTGAT